>JAODJW010000039.1:14828367-14856394 GCA_026777045.1 Hyperopisus bebe | reverse complement strand
GGCGGGGGGGGGGGGGGGACAGGGTTTACCAGAGAACCCGCCCCCCCATGGCTCTGTTGCTGTGTCCCATGTAGTGCGGGACAGGGGTGGGGTCTGTCAGGAGCTGTGGGACACACTCGTGAGATTTAAACAGTGTGTGTTTGGGGTGGGGGGGGGTGGTTTAAAAAAACAAACAATCTCACCTGGGGAGTTCTAGTTAGTGCTTTATCTTTCTGAGAATAGAGAGCACTTCCTGTTTTGCAATATCGATCATACGGATTTTGGCCTTGATTTCCTAGTTTCAGCTGGATTAAAAAATAACCTCACTGAAGACTAATTTTTTTTTTTTGTTTCCAAAATGTCCCCAATGCAATAAGATCTTATTTCGCTGTGGCAACATTTGATTGATACTGTATATGACAGGAATGCTTATTTGGCATCTGTCAGTATTTTTGCATAATAGTTTCATTTAACACTGACTTTGACGTAATTTGACGCTTTCTGTAGCTGCAATCCACTGAAGCCACTGCACTGTATGTCCATTTTCACTCTGATTAGTTTATCTTGTTTTGAAAATGGAGACTTGATTTGCATTACATAAAAGAATTCAGAGTCATTTTGGGGGTGGGGGCGTCAGCGTGAGTGTGAACTGTAGCTTAAGTGCTTGTAGTAGGATGAATCTTCCGGGGGGGTGGGGGGGCAGTACTGACAGCAGGTTCTGCCGTATTACAGATAAACCTAATAGACCCCCTCAGGCCGCCCGCTAGTAACTGTGCACAAAATTGCCATTTCTCTCTGGATTTTCCCATCCCTCTCCAGAGAGCAATTTTGGATGCTTCTCCGAAGTGGTTTCCAGCCATCAAATGAACGATAAATCCTCTTTGCGTTGTCTTACCTCAGTGGTCGCAACCCTCCGGCTGTTAGGCCTTGCTGTATAACAGCTGTGGACAATGCTGGGTCCATTCTCTTTTGCTTTTTAACTACCTAAGATAACTAATTAGTGCATGTTTAATCTTCAAAACTGTTTGAGTATTTATTAAAAATATGTAGCGGTAAAGAAATGCTGTTGTCAGCAGCGTGGACTTGGAGCCGCTGGCGGTGTTGGTGTTTGGTTGTCTTGGTGCCCCTGTTACTCTGACGCAGAGGTGAAATCTGATGTAAGACATTTAAAAGCCTCGTTCATGTGAATTGCCTTCTGAGAGCCCGATCTTTGGGGCTTTTCAGGCAAGTCTCTAATTGTTTGCTTGCTTGTTTTGGTTGGTATGTGTCATTTTGGTGTTGTAATCATATTTACATTTTTGAAATTCCCAAATGTACCCTGAAGTCAACATCAAGCAGTGAAGAACCTTGGGTGGACGTGGGGAATGGGTGCCACATGAAAACCATTAGTGGGTGTTGTATGTGTAGGCCTGGTCTTGCATTAGAACATTGAGTACAGATTAAAAAAAAAAGAAAAATCACTGTAAAACTTGAAGGATTAGTGATCCTCAAATGTTCAAACACACTGCATACATCTACACCACATGGGTACTGAAGGTGCCAACCCCGTGCGCAAGACAGCAATTTTGCAATGGATTCATTCTTCAAAGACTCATCGCTATCACTCGTCTGTCATGTTTGTTCGTTTCTTTGTGAGAAATATAAATGGAGTACCTTTTAAACCACATACGAGCTTTGGGTCATCTCAGTGAGAACCAGTAGCTAAAACTTTTATAATTGCTTTGATCTGTTTTATGATTATAGAGCGACATTAACACTTTTAAAAAAAAAAAAAAAAAAAAAACAGGTTCTCTTTGCTGTTTGCTTTAAAACCTCTTCCAGCACCGTGTCTGCACTGGTTTTTCTAGTATGTCATGGAAACATTTAATCCGATATGAAACACCTACATCATCCTAATTGCCTGGTTTCAGTCTGTCTGAACATAATCATTTGAAGCTTCCATTTAAAAAAAAAAAAAAAAAAACTGATTCCTACACACACACACACACACATATATATAATTAATTTTTTGTTAAACACACGCTTCAAAGAGGGAACTTTTAGTTTTGGCTAAGGGCTAGCTGTAGAAACGTGTATGAGGACATACAACTATCAGAGTTCTGAAGAAAAGATATTTGATAAATATTGTAAGTTGTTTTGTGTTAATGTATTGAGTAATATTCTTATTTTTTTTCTGGCGGGGGAGATACCATGATCACGAAGGTGGTTCACCCAGGGTGAGGCCCAGCCATTGCACTGCGGCTGTGCTGACCCTTGCCAATTCCCCAAATGTGGGAATCTCGACTGCATGATTTCTGGTAGTGGGGGGCTGCGTTCGAGCTCTCCCCTGATTATTTTTATTTATTTTTTTTGTGGGCAGTGGTGGCTTGATGGTTAGGGAAGTGCACCTGTAACTGAACGATCGCAGGTTCAAATCCCCGACCAGCAAGGCACCACTGAGGTACCCTGAGCAAGGTACCGCCCCCGAGCACTGCTCCCCAGGCGCTGAATTAGCTGCCCCCTGCTATGTCACGAAAGTCACATATGGGTTAAATGCAGAGGACACATTTCGATGTTGCGCACTGTGTGCTGTGGTCTGTTAACGATGACCACTGATCACCAAATTCTAATTCTAATATTAGTGACCTTCGAATATACCCAATAGTGTTCAAATACACACTGATTTGTACAGATTTGAAATGGGATGGCACAGTAACTAAGAGATGGTGATATTGCACTAATTTGTACGTGTCTGATATAAATACATAATCTAAGCAGCCAAGTATAACAGATGAGAGCAGCTCATCACTATAAGCTGTCAGTTCCGCCAGAACTGAACTGACAGCAAACAAGGCTAATTACCACAAGTAGTGATTCTTTGTGAATCGTATTGCATTCGGTTTCTGGGTTTGGCGCAAGGTCTAGGTCACAGCTTTCCTGCTAAGAAAGCTGAAGCCCAGAACTACCATCGGTTTGGTGTCGTCATGTATGAAATATGACTTGTGTTAGATATGTTGTATGAGGCTGTCTAAGGGATTTAAGGGATTTTTATGTTCATGCTACTGGTACCGTCTAGGTTAACACTCCTTGTAAGAACTAATATAATTATAAGACTCTAATAATATATTATTATAAAAACTATTTGGAACTTAAGTTCCAGACTTTGTTTTGTCTTTTGTCTGTTTTTAGTATAATGCTACTAAAATCCACCAGCTCTGAAATTATGCAACATTTCATAGTATCAGTTTAAACATTTATTTCACTTTAAAACATTGAACAGGGGCCACTATACATAAATTACACCGAGTTTGAACTGGATTTGTTTTACAGTGTGCCTCATAAGGCTCTGAAAAAGTATATTAACAACTTAAATGTGCATTGATACTTGTCACCCTGTTAAAGTATTATTCTCTGTTTTGTTTTTAAATTTTAAAGCAAAACGATCATCAGGAAGATGTTCCTGTGGATGAAGAGGCTGTGACCTTTGACCCGGAAGTGAATAACACCATCAACACCGTGACCAGCTCTCTCACCATGCAGGAGTACTTTGCCCAGAGGATGGCTAGGCTGAAGGAAGGCCGCCGGGAAAAGCCGACCCCCAAGGCTGCAGACGAACCCCCTGAAGGCTCCCTGGACCCTCCCAAGGGGAGGAAGCCCAGCTTGAAAAAGAAAAAAAAGGACAGAGGAGAGAAGGAAATGGAAAGCCCTGAAACAGAGGAGTGTGGGAACCAGGACAGGAAGAAAAAGAAGAAGAAGCAGCGAAGACGTGCAGATAGAGAGGATGGCGAGGAAGTGATAACGGAAGACTGCACGACCACCGGCGGACTAGGACAGCAGGAGGTCCGGGATCAGGACGGTACAGAGACATACCACTGTAGGAAGAGCAAGAAGAGGAAGCTGGGGCAGACGGTGGAGGAGAGAGATGTGGAAACTGTACTCTCTGAGGCACAGAATGGGACAGACGACACGAGAAGCATCGAGAAAAGGAAGAGGAGGATGGCGAAGGAACAGGTTCTTCAAGTAACTGAAGTGAAAAAATCCAAGAAGAAAAAAAAACAGGAACATTGAGTGCTGACTGGAGGGGTGGTATTGGTGCTGTTCAGACGCTGTTTGTAAGGACATGATCCCCATTTAAGCAACAGGCTTCTCATTTGCTGGTGAATTAGATAAGGACTCACGCTTTGATGTGTAAGATCAGTGCTGATGGGAAGATCCTGCATAAAGTGGGAACTCAAACCCATTTTAACAGTGATTACTTGAAAAGATTTTGCATAGATGGTTTTTAAAGGAATATGAAATGGCATTTTTTTTGCTGCTGGTCTTTCAATAAAAAAAAATATAAAAATGTTTTTCCCCACATTTTCCTTATTTCCTGGTGTATTTATGCAGTGGCTTCAATCTTGCATTGTGCAAGAATCTAATGACATCTTTTAACCACATACTAAACACTTCCTATAACATTCCAAAACTATCATTGTGAATATAGATTAGATTAAATTTTATTGTTCACAGAATGAAAATATATATTACTGGATATTATTCGATATATGCCACAACATTTAAGATTAAAAAAAAGTTGCATTTTAATACATCTTTCATTCATTTTTGATGTAATGACATTTTAAAAAAGTGAAAATGATCTATACGGAACGTATATGGCTCCCTATAAAGTTTCTCTAGTCTCAGAAAGCAATCCCTGATATTGTGTGAATCGGCTTTCATTTCCTTGGAAACAGCAGTCACAGTTTAGCGTGCTCTGAAATGTTTTTCACTAATCTGAAAGTGAGTAATTTTTTTGTCATCTGGCCCCTGCAATGCTGGGGAACCTGTTCAGTGTTGGTGCTTAGACGCCTTTAGAAACGCCTCTGTAATTTCTTTTTTTGACAAACTTGGCAGGGAACGAAAGCGATACAATCGTTTGCTATAAGTAGCATGAGTTGCAGTATCTGAAAATCTCATGCAACAAGTGCATTTTTATGATTTTTTTTTTCTTTTTTAAGTGAGGTGTATGTTAGCTTAAATTTTAAGCTTATCTAGCCATGCAAAATTGAGCTGACAAGTTGTATATCACAAGGCTAAGAATTCATTGGTAATATCACTGTATGAGGGGTGTACTGGCAAACTTAATGCTGGTATACTGGTGAGGTAGCTAGCTAAAGTTTTTAGACTGAAGCTGAATTTTATCACTGCAGACAGTGACATCAAGTGCAATTTTGTTCCTACAGTTTTAATTTTACAATAGATAATATGAAAATGTTCTTGTTTGACAAGGTACCATGGTGCAGCAAATTCGAAGCATTACTCACCCAAGACAAATACTGGTGTGTGGATACATACTTAAGGTGGAATTGTTTTGACATCGTGTGCTTGGAGACATTACCTGACCTTAACTGACCTTATTAGAATTTCATACAGACTTTATACTATAGTATCACATAATTTCACAGCGTGAAATTGTGGTGCATGTTATAATGCCTGATAGCATTATTTAGAGTTACACCTGTTTTATGTGAGAAATCATTTGAAAAAAGCCTATGAAAAACTTGGTCAATTGAAATAAAAATCTGGCAGTAAACAAAAAATTAGCAAAATGATTTCATTGTTTGAGGTTCTAGTCTTAGACGGTGTACTGCTGAAGGTTGCTCGGGAATGTCTCCAACTGGTGAAAGTAACAAGGTTTCCTGAGTATTGTGGCTAACTGTGGTTAATTGACATGGGTCTTATGATTACAGCACTTTCTCACTGGTGTGCATCAAGACTGCCGGACACTAGAAGATCACACCGGACTGTCTCCTAGTGACCTCACTATTCTAAAGGAAACGCGGGCCACGGTTTGAGGAACCTCACCACTCAGAAAGGAGGCCACTGAGAGGAGACTGCACAGTAGAAAATTCCAGAACTCTGTGTCTCTTGCTTAGAGGAAGTTTATATTCCAATAGACTAAGCAGGAAACAACCTGTGTTGGTTCCACAGATTCATCTTCAAAGACCAATAGGAAACTGGGTAAGATCCTTTCCTAGCTGGGTTTGATGGAAGGAACTACTGTATAAGGATTGGCCAGCAGAAGTTCATATTTTCTGTGCTATGGTGAATGACATCAGAAAAAGAGACACCCCCCCCCCCCAATTGAATCACACTCACAGATATAAATATAGCATTTGTTTCAATGGATATGTAGGCCTATTCATAAATAGTCAAGGTGACAATAGACATATAATGCCTACAGGAAGTGTAGCGGAGCGTTTCTGAAGGCATAAACTCAGCTCCGGCAGATGAAACCTTGATAAATGAAGTGCGCTATAGAGAAGTGACAGGCCCCACCATTGAGTTGTTAAAGGTTTTCCTCTCATTCTTGTTAGATTTGCGGTGGCACGTTTGCCAAGTCACCCTTCAGCTGCATTGGCTGTGCTGGGTTGTTCCCAAGAAAAACTGATTTTACTGTAACTTTTTACTGCATTGTAGGCATTACACGTTGTGCTTCGATAGACTGGGCTGCTATGATGGAATGAAAGTAAATATAACATCCACTTTATACTCTTTATCTAAAATATATGTCAAATTACAATTAAATTTCGAACTATACATTTTACAGTATCAGTGTATAAAAAATGTTTGATTAAAGCCACTATCTTACACATCCAGTGTTCCATGTTCTTTGCGTCGAGGACATCCCGTGCGGATAATTTAGGCCTAATACTGTTTTATATCTGAGAGCAAATTATATCAGGTTTCGCAATTTCACTTGCAAGTTGCATCCAGCAACACACCTTCAATTCACTTTCATTATTGGTTGTTATTGATACATTCCGATAATCTGCGATCGTAATGACATCATTCTGCTTTGATGAGATGCTCATATCTGAATGCCGGAGGTCCGACACAATGGGAGATAATCAGAGGAATACCGGTGCGCCGCGCGCTAACTGTGTCCCGCCTTGGCCAGTAGCAGGAATCACCGCCGCTAGCAAAACTTTCCCCCAGTTTCATGAATTTGACCATTAATATAAGACGATTTTCTCAGTCATACTGCTTCACTTTAACTTTAAAAAACACCGATTAATAAATGAATCTCTTACGAAGGTAGATCTGCAGACTGGGCTAAAAGTGGTAACAGTTTTCGCGTACTCAATTAAAGAGGTTCATTAAATAGAGGTATTCAGATTACGAAGTCATTTGACAGCCTTAAATATTTAATCTGATAGAGGAAATCCTTTTTTCTTGTCTTAAGTTGCAACTTGTATTATTTGGGTCTAACTAATTGAAAAAAATGCATAACTTAATCTTGTGCTACAAATAATAGCAAAATAGATGTAACGATGACAATGTAATAAACGAGCGTTAAATTATAACTACTAATTTATTGTAATTTCATTGTTGAGAGTTTTACTGTAGAACAAGCAAAAAGCTTCAAATAGGCCTACTTTTCCTAGAGTTACTGAAGATTTCAAACAATATTTATGATTATATTTTCATAGTGGAGTATTAGTTGATAAGTACACAGGCACTTTTTTTCTGAATTTATCGTATGATGTCTCAAGTTGCAATCAAGGAGGGGCTCGACGTCCTGCGCTGCTCCAGAGGAACCTGCTCGGCGAATATAAAGCGCTTCCCCTAATAGAAGGAAGAAGTGAATCACAGCCGACGAGGACGAGGGCTGCAGATCAGCGCTCCTCACTGTCCAGAGGCGCACCGTCAGCTTACCATCCAAGAGTTTCTCAGCAGACCTTCAACATTTTATACACCCCTTAATGGAAGCCAATTTGCAAAAATAGTTTTTCCCCAAATGAATTTAAACGGATAATAAGTAGTTAGTAGTTGTTATACCGGTTTTAAAACAAGAAAAAAAAGTTTCAGGTCGATTTCACCTTAGGCGCAGATGGCAGCTTTGATAAGCACCTACTCTTCGTGGCCGGAGAGCTTCGAGCGCTCCCCGCGAGATACGGAGCTGCCCGACGGACACTGCGCGCACAGAGGCGCCGCCGACAAGGGCTCGGAGCCCCGCATCAGGAGACCCATGAACGCCTTTATGGTGTGGGCGAAGGATGAACGAAAGCGACTGGCGGTCCAGAATCCAGACCTTCATAACGCGGAGCTGAGCAAAATGTTAGGTGGGTAAACTTTATTGTTCATGTTTGGAATTTTGCTGTTGGTTAAAGTTAGCATCATTCACGACAATAATTATAACTGGAAAAAGTTTTATCAAGTGTATATATTTTTTTCCCCTTTTTTTGCAAGTGGTGGGCTATAGTCAACACAACTTTTAAGCCAGAAAGTTTCATTAGTTATTAAAAATAGTTGGTGTCTTTTATATGGATGAAAAGAAAATAACTATTAAGAATCCTTCAGTACTGCAACTTGTATAAGAAGGACACATTTTTCTATAGAAGATATGTACATGGATGGCCTTTGCTTAAATAGCCTGGAATTAACTTTATTACCTATTTTTTGATTTGATTAATTTTAAGAAATAGGTTTCTTAATAAGGTTATCTACTGTTTCTTTGGAAAACAAATTCATGTCCAAATTTCCAACAAATCTGTGCGTTTCACATAAAGTCAAGAAATTTTGAGACAACCTGCTTTGGTGTACTCCTTTAATACTTTTACAACGATTTGTATAATCAATCTGTAACTAAACATAGTCATTATGCATGATGTTTAAGTTTATTTAACTTTTATTGAGGCCCAATTCTCTTTAATTCTAGCACTTTTAAGGCAATTTTAAACCTTGAAAATCTTTAAAATTCTGATTAGTAATTCTTGCTTTGTTATAGGTTAAAAGTACCTTAAAAGTACAGTGTTAGTGTGAAAAGCAGATCTAACTAAACTTAAGCGGAATGAGTAGTGCAATAGTAAGTTATAACTTTCATTTCGTTTCAGTTTAGTTTAGAACGCAAAATAAAACAGACCGTCACTGGTAAACTGCCAGTTTAAAAAAAGAGTAAAAATAAATATACTGTAGATTTTTTTAGTTATATTTTGTCATAAATTCTTCTGGCTAAAAAAAAAAACAGGTTCAAAAACAAAATAAAGAAGCTGTTTATATGAAAAAGATTTTTCTAATTCTAAATTTATGCTTATGATGCACCTCTTAAGAATAAAAACTGCACTCAACAAAGAATATTTAATGTATTATATACAGGAATTTACATAAAATGCTTTGATACCAAAGAGTTCCTTGAACACCATCATCCATCCACCCATTTTCTCAAGCCGCTTGTCCAATTGTAATTAAATATTGTAGCTGGAAAGTTTAATATATTTACACATTTTTAGAATAACTAAATGATGACTGACCACACGGATACCTAGTATTTAAAGAACAGATAGGAAAAAAACACATAAACTGTATAGTAAGCTGATTGCCCCGTGACTATCCCTGTGCCATAGGTAAGTCGTGGAAGGCGCTGACGCCCCCCCAGAAGCGGCCGTACGTGGAGGAGGCTGAGCGTCTGCGCGTGCAGCACATGCAGGATTACCCCAACTACAAGTACCGGCCGCGGCGCAAGAAACAGCTGAAGCGCATCTGCAAGCGCGTTGACCCAGGCTTCCTGCTCAACAGCCTGGGGCCCGACCAGAACGTGCTGCCCGATGCCCGCTCCCGCTGCCGCGCCTTGGACAAGGACGAGGAGGCCGGCTACTCGCCCGGTCTTCCTGCTATCCGCACCTTCCGGGAGGTGGCCGGCTCCGGCTCCGGTTTTGACTCCTACCCCTACGGGTTGCCGACCCCCCCGGAGATGTCCCCGCTGGACGCCATGGACCACGAGCACTCCTCCTTCTACTCCTCCCCCGGCTCCTCGGCCTCCTGCACCGACGACCGCCGCCCCAGTCCTCCCCACATGAATGGCGCCCCGCCGTACCACCCCGACTTCTCCCACGGGTCCCTTCACTGCAGCGGACCACACCCCAGTCACATGGCCATGCCGGCGAGCGGCACCCCGCTGATATCCAGCGCCCCCCTGTCCTATTACGGCTCCTCGTTTCCTCCCATCCAGCATGGACTCCACAGTCACCTGGGCCAGCTGTCCCCCCCTCCGGAGCATGGCAACCTGGAGACGTTGGAGCAACTGAGCCAGGCGGAACTCCTGGAGGAGGTGGACAGGAACGAGTTCGACCAGTATCTGAACTCCACCGGACACCCGGAACCAGGCAGCATGACCATCACCGGGCATATCCAGGTTGCCCCGGTCTCCACACCCCACCCTAGCAGCGCTTCCGAAACAAGCCTCATCTCCGTGCTGGCTGATGCCACCGCCGCCTACTACAATAACTATGGCATCTCTTAAACAAAAATGCTCTCCAAACACTCTTACATGAATGAGGTCTTTTTTTTTTTTTTGCAATGGCTTTAAAATCTAAACTGAACATTAACGTTGACCGAGAATGACAAAAATTGACAAAAAGAGACACATTTATTTATGGACGCCTCAGGGATCCACCGCCGAACGGTGACGTTTTTCCCACGTTGGTCTCTTCCAGAGGGACTATCTAATGGACCAATTTGTCTCGACTTAGATTTCTTTAACTATTCTGAGTTTGGCATGAACAGGTGTTTCAAAATAATTTAAGTATTTCAGTGTTGCGCATAACTGCTTAATCTTTGTTCTTCCCTTCTTTGTTCGGATGTGTATGACCTTTTTTATGTATGACCTTTTATTGTATAAATATAACTGAGAGTTTTACCTCAACACTGTTTTCAAATAGTGCTGGATCCTTACACCACCCTAATCCGATGGAAAGGAACGAGAACGTGTTTTCTGGAGGGAGCGTCTTTTTTTTTTTTTTTTTTTTAACTACGTTCCTTGCATTTGCTCATGGTGACATTATCAGCGAAGATTTATATCAACCGATTGCTGAATTCAACTGTAACATGAAACAGACTAAAATTATATTTATATGGAAAAGCACAGAGGAGATATGTGTATAAATAGCTCATATGACATCAGTACATGTCAATATGTGGAAGTGGTCTTACTTTAGGTGTGACGATGCCATGCTGTACGTGTTTAAGATAAGCTACTCCATCCTGTAGCCTCCTATGAAATATAATAGTGTAAATACACACTGCTGATACTCCAAATAACAATCTGTAATGTGAACTCCAGCTGAAAACATGTATGTATAGTGGATGCTCTTTGTATTCTGTGAGATCTGTAATAGAATGATGTTCCACCCAAGGAGATCAGTGCTAATAATACAATAAAGTAAATATACTCAAGATAAGTAAAGGGAAATTACTTATTTTTGGTTTTGTATTTCTTTTTGGTTTTGGTTTTGTATTTCTGTTGACTTATGTTTGGTATAAATTCATAACACATTCATAGCAATCATAATGCAACTGGATATCTACGTCAGGATGAACAGATTTAGGTATATTTATATGACAGTTATTATTCAATTGCCACCTGTACGTGATTTTACCCAATCTGATCTGTAGTATTTAAACATTAGCAACATTAATGCCTGATACAGTGGGAGTCTTGCAGCAGACCAAAACAAAGACCTCATCCGCAGCACTGCAAGCAAACTGCATGCAAACTGCAAACACGTATCCAAAGACCTATGAAATGTGACCACGGGGACGGTTTGCCGAAAATGGGCCTAATCGCTTCAGTGCTGGGGGTAGAGATTAGGCTCTGTGCGGTGTACCTGTTGGCAGGTAGTCATGGCACACGCTCCAGATACCACCTCCAAGCTCTGCCGTGCTACCGTGGGGCGTAAGAATCAACAAACAGACAAAGACCTCCTCAAATACAGGTTGAACCCCCCCCCCACTGCTCCATGGGATTGTGGATCTGCCTTTCCTTCCAGCATTAAGCTCCGCCCCCAATGGGCCATCCTCGTCTCCTCTGCTCTGTGTCACATTTCACATTGGCCGTTACCGTCACCAAAAATCCATCTGCTTCCCCCACCTCACCATCAGTCTTATTCTGTGTTGGTCTCCTATCAACATTGAAGCCATTTCTCCTATTGTGTCGATGCAAACCTTAATAATCTCAAGGAAACAAACAAACGAAAAAATAAATCTCAAATGTTGACTGGTTCATATTATTACAACCCCCCTTTTTAAAAAAATATTCTTTTGATAAAAGGAATTCTCTGCCTCTGGCAGATCCGGGTGTCTGCTTGGCTGGTCTTCCTGCATTTTTTTGGGGGGGGTAATGGTCGACTCGCGTTTCTTGTATAGAGGATGTGCCAGAGCAGCAGTGTTTCCTGCCTGATAAGCACGCCTCTTTACCAGGATGTTTGGGGCCGGCTCCCCTGTATTAAAAACGCCGTCGTGAGGGAAGGGGACCCCGCTGTTCGTTTGGTGGGGGGGGGAGGAAATAAAGCCTCACTGATTAACATCTTACGCCCTGATTTTTTGGGAGCCTTCTTTGGCCCATGCACTCGTGGTGGAAAACACGAAGCCTCGGTTCCGAAATGAATTACATTTATTTAAAATTCTTCCTGTAACAAGCTCGTTCAAGACAAACAGTGGTAGCAGGAAACTGTATGTGTACGTGACTCATTAAAAAATATACATTTTACATGTTGCTGTTGATTTCTATATTAACCCTTCAAAACTTGGACAGAGTCATCGGTTTCCCAGACACCCGCAGGCTTCCGCACCTCACTGGGAGCTGAAGGGCTGCTGGGGGTGGGCTGACGTCCCGGGACGAGTGTCACAGGGGCAGCGGGATGGGGGTGGCGTCTTCGGTGGGCCTTCAGTTCCAGGCCCTTCCGGGGTCGACCTCCCCCGGTGCACCGTGTGAGCCCACCGCGCGACACGCACCACTTTCTCCATGGCCTGGGGGTAGGACAACATAACACAGTTTACTACACCACTGAAAGGTCAGGATACTGGTCTCAATCATCCCAGTTAGAACTGTTAGGCTGAAATAGAGGTGAAGACCTAGACAGCTGTAATGTCCTTGGTTTATATTTAAAATACAGCGGGGATACTTGATTACATTTTCATATTTAACATAATACTTATGTTAAAGAAGATTTTTTTTCAGCGTGGTATAAAACTTGCTGGTAGTGTTTAAATTGATTTTATCAATATGAAAGCTTCTGATTCAGTGAAAATTTCAGGTGCAATTTTCAGAAAAGACATTCAATGCCCAGGTTTGGTCCATTGAAACCAGTTTAACTTCTGTGAGGCTATACTGGTGTCTGTTTTGTGGGTTAATGGAGACCAGTTAAGGCACCATTCACTTCTCCAGGTCCAGGTTATGTATTGTTCTGTACTGTCCTTGGATACAAGGGGTTCCTGAACAGCAGCCTTGCCATAGGTTCCAACTTTGGGAACATGTTATGTTGAGACTGGGACAAAGAGGTGGTATGTAAGATCTGCAGTAATTCTGCCAGCTGTTAGGGATTCTCCTAATAAGCATTGTGCTTCAATGACCTTCATTCTATGTTCCTCTTTTCCAATGAGGTTTGTCCCTTTTTGGCAGGACCAGTGAAAAATTTTTGAGACAGTTCCCTTTGAAATGTGAAATAATTTTGCAGCTTTTATGGTAGTTTTTTGTTTCTATTACTTTTTCCCACTCTGAGCAATTTATATCTGTGTGTGATCAGTCATTACATTTAAACCATTGACAGGTGAACTGAACAACATTTATTGTCTCATTGCAATGGCGGCTTTGAAGGCCAAGTGAACAGTCCATTCTTGAAGTCGATGTGTTGGAAACAAGAAAAATGAGTAAGAATAAGGATCTGACTCAAACTGTGATGGCTAGATGACTGGATCAGAGCATCTGCAAATCAGCGGGTCTTGTGGGGTATTCCCAGTATGCAGTGGTCAGTACCCACTAAAAGAAAGGCTAACCAGTGAATTGGCAAAGGGGTCATGGGTGCCCAAGCCTCATTGATGTGGGTGAGGAGCGACGGCTGGCTCATGTGGTCTGATTCTACAGGGGAGCTGCTGTCGTACAAATTGCCAAGTAAGTTAATGCTGGCTATGATAGAAAGGTGTCAGAACACACAGGGCATGGCAGCCTGCTGCGTATGGAGCTGCAGAGCCGCTGACCGGTCAGTGTCCATGCTGACCTCTGTCTAGCACCGTAAGTGTTTACAATGGGCACATGAGTGTCAGAACTGGGCCATGGAGCAATGGAAGAAGATGGCTGATGCGTCGTGTAATCTGTTACATCATGTGGACGGCCGGGTGCGTGTGTGTCATTTACCTGGGGAAGAGATGGGACCAGGACGCATGATGTGAAGAAGGCAAACAAGCGGAGGCAGTGTGATGCCCTGGGTGATGTTCTGCTGGGAAACCTTGGGTCCTGGCATTCATGTGGATGTTACTCTGACACATACCGCCCACCTTAACACTGCTGCAGACCAAGTATACCCCTTCATGGCACTGGGATTCCCCGATGGCAGTGGCCTCTTTCAGCAGGGTAATCCTCGATGCCACACTGCAAAAGTTGTTCAGTAATGGTTTGAAGATCATGGAAAAGACTTCAAGGTGTTAACTTGGCCTCCAAATTCCCCAGATCTCAGTCCAATCAGCATCTGTGGGACGTGCTGGACAAACATGTCAGATCCATGGAGGCCCCATCTCACTACTTACAGGACCTAAAGGATCTGCTGCTAACGTCTTGGTGCCAGATACCACAGGACACCTTCAGAGGTCTTGTGTCCATTCCTCAGCAGGTCAGAACGGTTTTGGTAGCACAAGTGGGACCTGCACCATATTATGTAGGTGGTTTTAATGTTAGCGCTGATTGATGTACAAAGAGAATATATTTATAGTGCACACATTTCTGGTAATTTATGATCGTGTTTCATGTTTTATATTATATTTCTTTTATTCTTACTTTTCTTGTTAATACAGTGTTAGAGTTAGGCAGCCAAGCATTTAACTACACTTTGTACTGAGTATAACTGTGGACATGGCAAATAAAACTTAATTATGTTACTCGATAATGTAGCCATACAAAAGATTGCTTGTAATTCCAACTATTAGCTGAGATATTTTGCATTGCAGTCAAGCCATGTTAATGTGTTTTGTTTTCTGAATTATCTCCAGCTCCAGGTCACACGAGAGCTTCGGGTTGTCAGGTCATCTGCTATGTTTCCTGTTTCCTCCTGCTAAAACCGTCATGTCCATTGAGAAACAAACAAGCTCACAACGTCACCCTGCAAAGCCTGTGTAGCCCCTGGCATCTCTGCTGCAATTCGCTGTTTAGGCATTGTGTCAGCACAGCTGGATTGAATATTAAGGGTCCTGGGGGAGTTTCTGTTTGTGTCCCTTTAAATAACATATACTGGAGAAAGGAGGACTTCAAGAATTACAGGTGATGACTGGCCAAAGCGTTCAGAGTTTAAAGTTCACATAACACACAATAGACGCTCCTCCTCTATAAGCCGAGATATCAGTGATGTTTCCACTAAGTATGCAAGCCAAACTTTGCAGATGTCACTGATAATTAACAGCGTTACGGGCTTATGGCATTGTGAACATTTCAGTGCAGGTATGAATCCCATGATTTTCTTTCACATCTCCATCGGGATTATGGGCAGTCAGATGGAGATTGTGGCGTAATCCCATGTTACTCTATCAGGCTTGTTCCTTTTCCTTGCTCAGACAAGGATACAACCCTGGGCCAGGGGCCATTTGGGACATGACACCACAACACACTGAGGGAAACTGACCGCAGGAACATTTATCTTAAATCCCCCACTGTGCACTTTGAATGCTGTACAGTCATTTGCAAAGGCCTAATTAATAAAACTCACACATTATAATTATCAATCCAAAACAATGGAATAATCAATAATCAATGCGAATCTCAGCTAAAATATCACTTGAAATGACAATACAAAGTACAGGCTTACGATGTGGCAACTAAATCTTAAATGCTAAATTCTTTTTTTTTTTTAAGTAGCATTGAAAATTTGTGCCTAAGATTACCGAAACTAGCCTTGTACAAACATGCTTTAATTAAACATGCCTACGCTACCTTCAGCCACATATTTTATCATCTAGTTATGACAAAAAATTTACCCTCTGTTATGTTTAATACTATGTCTAAATAGTATGCATGTTAAATTATTATTTAAAAAATATGAACATAGATAGGTTTAATGTAGCACTAAGATTTTTTGGGAACACAATTTTAGTCAGTTTTACAATATGGAATTGGGTTTGCAGTAATTGCTGCTAGAAAATTAATCAGTTTATAATTTGTACCTGGCTAACAATGCTGGCCATTTAAGCAAAAAAATTAGGCAAAATGCTAAGACAGAGGATTAGGGCCACGGTGGTTTTTTTTCCTCTCTCATTGTGATGAAACAACAGACGCAGCATGGGACAGCGAGAGGGTGTTTCTGGTGCATCCCAAAGAATGGAGCAGACTTGGTGAGGGATCTTTGCCATTTGGCAAAAGTGCGGCGCAGATGCAGATGGGGACCCGAGAAAACTTCAGGGACAATGCGAGCGGCCAGCGGCCACCCACCTATACCTGTGAATGAATACAACAGCCGGGCAGCTGTTTGCGGCGAGCCATCTTCTGTTTCCGGAAGATACAGACACACTACTGTAAACAGATAACTTGTCCAGAATATGGTCTTTAATCCAGAGAGTCAATTTCTGTTTACATCACAAAGGACCACATTTAAACACTCACAAATTAATCCTATTGAGTATTTGCTGCCATGTGTTTTAACATATTCAGTCCTCCTATGGATGTTTTTATATATCGTATATTGATATCTATGTTTCTATCATCATAACCACATGCATACGCCTTGATCGACGCTGCATTCTGATCAGTGTAACTTACAATGGACTTACTCATCATATATTCTGTTCATTGATCGTTTGTTGGGCTCACACCTTATTTTGGGTTGTTCCCTGCCTTGCACCGTTGCCTCTGGGATAGGTTCTGGACCCCCCACTACCCTGAATAGGATAAGCGGTTTCAGATAATGGATGGATGAATGGATATCGTTTGACGTGTTTAAAGGTTAAAAAAATTGACACACAATTTTCAGACTTTTTTTTTTTTTTACAACAAATGCGTGTTTCTTAAGTGCATCAAAATGTTGCTGCAATTTAGTGCTTAAACAACAACTGTGCTGCTGTAGATTATGGTCTGCATAAAGAACAATATTAAATAGCTAATTCTCAGTGTCAGTTTTACCACTCAATCTTTCACACAACTGCCAGGATGAAACAAAACAGTTATTCTGGTGCTTAACACTGACAACAAACTTTTATCTAGAAACAGACTAATAGAGTATTTTTCTGATCCAGAGCATTCAGGATAAAAACATCTAGAGAAACAGTAGCAATAGCCAGTGAGGGGAACCTCCATTTCCACCCAATGCGCACAGGTGCAGGGTTTCAGTGTTGTTTATGCTGCAGTTTGTAAGGAATCCCTTCCTGCTGCTCTGTCGCTCCCATTTCCTTTAGGCCAAACATCAAATAAGACACAAGGAAATGAGTCAAACTGTCCCAGGAGCCAGACGTTAGACATTTTGTACCATCTTGACAGGTGCATAACAGGATATGAGCTGGAATAACTGTAGACAAGGCACATGCTGGCATTCGTGCTGCAAAAATGTCAGGGCAGAGAACTTGCAGAGATCTTAAGATAAATGACAAACAGCCTTCAGGTCCCTTGGATACAACTTGATGTATTTCTTTAAGAAATTTAGTACTATGATACTACAAAAGGTCTCTGACCACTCTGAGCTTTTTTTGTTAACTTAATGACTTATGGAATTTGGTTGGAAAAGCAAAAAGTGCACATATGAAGAAAATAGTTATTTAAAAGACCAAAAGTCTTAGTAGTAGACTTTGGCTGTATTTATTTTCCGCACACTTGTACCTGTGATTACGCTGGATCTGCAGTTTCAAAGGCCATCCGACTTGCCCTATGGATACTTGGGAGACTTTCTGACCTTTTTCAAAGCTTTGCGATTAGGAAATAGCTCACTTTTAATGATGTTCTTATTCATTTAACGAGCAGTTTTAAAGTTTTCAAATAAGTGGATGGGGACACAAACTTCAACCAAATTGCAATTTTTTTTTATTGTTTCTCAATCCTGATTGGATTGGTGACTATGAAAGGTGGAGGGATAGATTATGTATGGTATTCATACCTTGTATCTTTAAATAACGGTCTGCGCTTCTGAGAACAAGAGGTTGACTTTCGAGAAAAACAAATGAATGGTAATAACCGGCAGAATGACCCTTATTGCTGGTGTCCTGTACAGCCTATGCCCATATGGCTATCGTAAAAACACCCCACCATCTCCAAGACCTACTTAAGAAATTTACTGCATTAATAAATCGAATTTTATTTCTATTTCCAGCCATCTCTACTAGAAAATACGAATAACATAATCATGAATGAGTGCAACATAATATTTGTCGTGGTTAATTGAATTTGCATTTCTATCGACGTGTGATGTCATTTCCCAGGCATTTTGAAGATTAAAAATTATTCTGTACTAATAGGAGCACAGTGAAGTTTAATCTGGAGTCATGTACTTAACACTACAGTGAATTTACACAGCTGAAGTCGTGGTTTCCTGCGGCGATAAAAGCCGGAGGTTTGGCAAGTTGTGTTTCCCCGTTGCTATCCCGATTTAACATATCTGCCCCCGAAGAAACGCATTACTGTAATGTAATGGCACCGGGATTTTATACCGCACAGAACACAACAGCGTAATCACATACGGCCCGCCGTGTACGTGAATTTTATGTTTCTTTGTATTATACTAGCAAGCATTGTGTTTGTAATGGTAGGGGCCTCCAGATGTAGAAGTCTCGCTTCTCTAGAGATGCGCTGGATTTAGATTAATCTCGCCTTCTGACTAATGCGTACCGTGGCGACTAAAGAGCATAACATAGGATAGTGAAAGTGACAAACGCAATGTGATAATTACTGATGTTATTGATTTTACGTGCAGGTAATCTGACATTTTAAACAATACATTAGATATTAAATATACGTAATGTAAAATTTGATACTATTTAGTCCAAACAAATGTGGGCGACGTCAGGATGGCCGAGCGGTCTAAGGCGCTGCGTTCAGGTCGCAGTCTCCCCTGGAGGCGTGGGTTCGAATCCCACTTCTGACAGCGTATGTATTTTTCCATCACGGTAAGTAACTTTAAAGTCACGGCTATTTTATTGCATTGTAATGTACCAGACGTTGCGTAGTAGTTGAGGTAAATAGAATCTTGTGGGTGTTGTAGCGGATATATTACAATATTTTTATATACACTATAAATGTGCGACACATTTCTGCGCATTTGTTCCATTCAATGCTGTACCAAGTTTGTATGCTGAATTTAACTGAATTTTTCAAAATGTACACATATTTAAAAGGATTTCTTTTCCTGAGTTTAAAGTATGCAGTAAAAATACTGTAATAATAATTAAATGCATATGAGTCAGAATCAGAATCCCGTTATTGACCATGTACAAAAAAGTACAAGGAATTTGTTTTGATGGCAGCATTGGTATACAAATTAAACACACTGCTCAAGGCAAATAAAATATAAATACACAAAACAACAAACAGAATTGAAGTACAGATAGTGAATAAAAAGAAGATGCATTATGTATTCAATAACTAATTCATTGATTAGTTTTGTACCTTTAACTTTTTGGCTGTTGAGTATTTTAGGTGGGCTGGTGCTGTGGTGCAATGTTCAGTGGTGCTCACCTCTCTGGGTCCTGGGTTTGAGATTCCATGTGGGTGGAGTCTGCATGTTCTCCCCGTGTCATCATGGGGATTCCTCTGGGTACTCGGGGTTCCCCCCACAGTCCAAATACCTGCTGAGGCAGCTGTAAACTGCATTGTTGAATTGATAAAAAAGGTCTATCTGAAGTTTCAGGTAACCATATAATGACTAAAAACATGCCAATTAAAAAGTATTTCAGGATCTTTCAGGGTGAGGTATGCACAGTCCAGCCCATAACAAAATCTGGATTCATTATATCCATAACGATGATAAAAAAAAATAAAAAATCATTGACTAACGGGTTGTGGATTGAAGTTCTATTCAAAGCTCGTCATGTTTAATAATGAATTTAATGAAGGGGTTTCCTTGGTCTGCATAATTATAAACTATGAGTGACTCTAGGCCTTCTTTTGACCAAACAACTATCTAACATTAAACATCTGCCTTGGTCCAAAAGCTTAAATTTCTCTTTCAGTAATTCTTCTGTCATTTAATATCCTGCTTTAGCTCACACTCACTAAGGGCTAAATGCATTAGCAGAAAATGGCTAACATAAGACATACATAATCCTCTGTCATTTCAGTCCACCTCAGTCAACACTTGTGGGCGGCATGCAGATGGTAATCAGCTCAATAGAGCAATTTCTTTGGTGCGTATCTGAATTGGCAGCATCGCTGATCCCAGGCCAGTGGGATGTCGTGGGCGATGACAGGCCTGACACCCACATGGATGAGGGGGCTCTGTACCCCACATCATTTTCCTTATCCATGTGCAGCTGATGGGTGAGGAGCTGGCTGGCCTGGTTTTAATGCATGCTGCTGGTCACACCCAAAACGGTCCCGGCTTGGAGCGGGTGGTGAACTTATAACTGAGGAAGAAAAGTCAACAGATGATTGAATGTCATTTCCTCCAGAGAGAAAACAATGCACAAGTAATTGTTGTATTGGTATGTGAGGTGTTTCAATTTCTATGCCATAGTTTTGCCATCAAAATAATTAATCTTCAATATAAAAATAATTACCTTTCATGATTCATCCTATCTGATGTAGGGGAAATTGCAGACACCTTTTGTGGACTTGGAAAAATAGCTTTAAATTTTTTGGGTGGCTATTGAAAAAGATTTGTTTTGTTCTTTTATAGTGTTTTATAGGGTTTTACTGAAACAAAAACAATAATTTTACTGAAGAGTTTTCAGTTTTTATTTTAAAATTGATATCTTTACATATCTAAAAAGTAAATAAACCCTGTTGCTATGTTACCTGAAGATCTGAAAACTGATGCATACCTGTAAGTCTATGTTTAGAAACTTTACAAATATTATAAACAATATTTCAAATAGCAGTATACTGTACATTTCCCATACTTCCATCTTCTCATCTAAGTTCATGTTGTCCCTAGAAAAGGTTTTTTATACGAGACGGTCTGTGTGGCTGAACCTGCTCAAAAACTACTGGCTATTTATTTACTCAGGCTTTACAACATGATTTTCTTGTATAAAGAATTATCTGTATATTGCATTAAACCAGTACTGCCACGATAGGTCATGACATTATGAGAGTACTTTGACTCTTCTACGCTTAACCTGAGGATTCCATTACTGGAGACTTTATTTCCCAGTAACAGAACTGAATGTTTGGCTCTGATGTAAAAATTGGGCTTATTTAGACTAACCTGTGAAGACATGGAGAAAAAGGTAATTAGTTCATCTGGTGACACAAATACACAGGGGATATTTGCTACATTATATTACATGGTCCAGTTAAACTGCCAGGCAATAATTATTATAGCTGTGTGTGTACGTGTGTGTGTGTGTGTGTGACCTGTTATACCTTACTTCATGTGGACACAATGTCCCCACAACGTGATGAATAGCGAATAGCCTCAATGTAATATAAATCTGTGACTGCAATGAAACAACTCAAAATACAAAAACTCTTGTATTTTGCTTGGTTACTTATGGTTATGGTTAGAGCTGGGTAGGGGTTAAGGTTTATATATATATATACACACACACACACACACACACACACACACACACACACACACACACTGTACTGTACACATACTGTATACTGTATAATTTATAAGAAGCATATCCATGCTTCACTTGGCAGAACTCACTTCTGTCTGGATACTTTATTTAATATTCAATGTAATAAGCTCAATAATGAGCTTTTATTCAGTTGATAGCTAGGAAAACCTTCTGTTTGGCTTTACATGCATGTTCAAAGGGTTTAAAATACAATATTTATATAAGCAATGATTTTATTTATTCTGTTTACATTTCCAAAAAATGACAATCTTTTTACAAATTTATAGAACAAAAAACAGTGATATGAGTTAATATATGTATTTGGTGAAATTTTATTTCTACATCTAAAAGTAAGATATTATTTGATATTGGTTTCATATTGAACTTATTCAGAGCTGAGATTCACAGGCCTTTTGTACTGAAGGATTGCATGCTTGTCACACAAATGTTCCTGATACATTCCATAAATACATTCCAGAAAATAATATTTTGGGGATAGTATTAATTTACTGATTTAGTGCAATGGCCTGAATCTATACAATTAAACGGAAAGAAAGCATGCTTTTCAGACTATTTTGGACACTCAGTTCCATCCATCCATCCATTTTACATACCACTTATCCAGTACATGTAAACATAGCTGAAGTTTAGAAATCTGAACAAGTAAAAGCAGTGATAAAAACAGGCTGAAATTGAGGTGAACTACAGTATGGTGCAGACTATCCACAGGTCATATTCTTAGTGGCACCGTGTTACTTGTTCAGGGGGGTGAGCCACAGAGCTCGGTCTGCCGCCTGAGGGACTTTCAAACCATGTTATGTGACACTGCTGAGCCCCCGTTTGAGGAGCAAGGGCTGCAGGGGCATTTAGTGCAGCTTATGGGTAAATCTCATTCAGGTCTGCTTCCCGGACACCAGAGGCAAATTCATTTTTTTGATTCGGCAAATACCACATGTGCTGCCTCCCAGTGTAAATAGTAAAGCTCATGATTATAAAACACACATTTCCATAACAACACCCACACTGACAGCAATGCATTAAAACGTGTGTTAATGAATAGCGCTTGACTTTATTCACTTAGCAAATCAGGGTCCATTTGAAATAGGTACACGTGCTGTTTCACATCCTGCTCTTCAGACAAACATAGTAACCAGGGCAGGGTTAACCATCTTCCCTTCCTCTCTGAATTCCTTCATGGAAATTGAACCCTTTTGAAAAAAAAAAAATATATATATTAACCCCATAATACCCCCCACCGTATAAATTTATACCCTTAGTACTCATGCAGCTCTATGTGTGGGTTATGGAGCCTGTGTGGACTGGAGTAAAGAAACTAAGCCAGAATCTGAAGATGTTTTTTTTGGTACGTAATAGATTTTCACATGAACTGTTGCTCTCCCTTTAGGGTGAGATCAATGAAGCAAAGTATTTTACTATTAAAGTACTTTTCACCACTGGGTGACCTATGGGGGCCAGTGAACCACAGTCATCCATACTGCAGGCTGAAGTCTCTCAATGTGGTTCCTAAAATCACTGCACTACATTGTTTTATTGTTTTATCCATTCAATAAAAACACATTTTCTGTTTACGTTTAGATATTTAGCAGACGCTTTTGTTCAAAGTGATATAAAAGTGAGGCAGATAGCACATTCCTGCTGTAAAGGAGTCAACTTGGCGTAGGTGCAGCTATGCTGAGCTTCCAGTGATTGCCCAGGTACGAATATAAACAGTATTGGAGCAGCAGCTACCTAACAGCTACACCTATAGTAAGACTAAGACTAATAAGAATATTTTCTGAGTAGTTTGTCTTCCCTGACCAGATCATCAGGTTTCATTGGGAATACCCACCTGCAGAGCCAGACTTCCTAAGATACCCACTCATTATGACATCACGTTACAATCAGGCAAACTGATGACAGGTTCCAGAACTAACAGTAAAGAACATTTCAAACTAATTTCAAAGAGATACCCTGAAACGAGTGAGAATAGAAACAACTATTTATTAATTAACTATTTGGTGTATTTTCTTCTGTTTCCTTAGAGATAATAAAAGTTTTCTGATCCAGATTTATTTTCACACAAGTAGTTAAAAGACCATTTTAATATGAAGACCATATCAATTTCTATTACACAAATAAGAATAAGTGGAGAGTCTAAGGATTAATTGACTGATTTGATTTTTCAGTCCATACAGTTACAGTCCATTGTGAATGAAAATCAATGATTTGAATGAGCTGTGATATTTAATGAGTATTTTTTTTTTTTAAACACACTGCTGTGCGTGTAAAGAAAGTGTGTCACCATTCCTGACTGTGGGACAGCAAACAGCTATACAGCTAAACAGCGTGTTCTGAGAGTCAGATAATGCAGTGTGTGAATATGGAAAAACAGAAATGTGGCCCTTATAGGTGGGGGGCGTGTGGGCGGTGAGTCATCGTGCCTGTTTAAAGCGTTAAGGACGTCCCTCATGTAGGGCCGTGCGGTGCCTTCCTGTGCCTTATGGGGGTGTAGGATGCCGCATGTCTGAGGACAGGATCTTGAGCGGACGCCTGTCTGTCTCGCCGGAGGGTGGAACAGGAACGCAGTCGCATGCCTCCCGCTGCTAGGGGAGGGACCCGGTGTGTCTGAATCAGAGGGGCGCCACTGCTGTTCCCGTGTGCGCCTCGCAGACGGCGCCTCATGTCCCTGCCAAGCCCGTCCTGCAGGGGGCGCTCACACAAGAGCCTATGGACTCACAGCGGGGGTGGGCAGGGGAGGGTACCTGGAAAACAGTTTGCTGGGAATCCTGGGAACACAGATGACACCTGGGTGCTGACGTGTTATTAATGGGGCCTTTTAATGAGTAGAGCTCAGTCTCTCGTGATCATTCAAGAACTGTTTTTGCATTATTGTGATTTCCCTACTTTAAATGCAGTAATTCCTCACTAAATGCTGTCGGTTCCGCTCACTGTGTGGTCAGTACAGATGCGACACAATCAGCAGGAAATTTAATTTTTTTTCTGATGCTTGTATTTCATTAACTTGCGGCAAAGCCTTTGAAATGAGAGATCAAAGGTGGCATTTTAGAAAATACGTAACTAGCTCTGTGCTCTGGTGTTAGTAGCAGTGTTCTCAGCATGGGCATTGCTAAAGAATTTGGGCCCCGTGAAAGCATATAATATTGCTGTTTGTTGTCATTTATTAACTATTGTTGCTGTCCTTTGATGTATGTAAGCCCATGTCTTTTCAAAATGCGAATGTTGTGCTACTGTAAACCTGCAAAACTGCCAAGCTACCGAGTGAAAACATGGTAGTCTTTCACTTTGGGGGGGCAGTGGGCTAAGCCTGTGTGCCTGTAATCAGAAGGTTGCCAGTTCAAACCCAGCCTCAGCACATCTGTGGGTCCTTCAGCAAGGCCCTTAACCCCCTGCTCCCTGGGTACCACTACAGGTGGCTGCCCTTCACAGCCAGCTTACTCTTCAAAGAGCACTCAGGGGTCCTTGGAATCACCCTAACTGTCCCCCCATCCCCCGCCTAACTCAGCCCCTGGTTCCAAGTTCGATAACAGTTGTTGCTTTAAGTAGAACTTAATAACGAGGTATCGTCGGAATACGTAAATGTAACAGAGCTTCTTTTACTAGCCAGCAGAGGGCACTGCTTTACATATGCGTAAGCACTTGCAAAAGTATCGCTTCGTGTGACAGGTTGGACATGTGCTTTAATGATATTTTTTCTGTGATGCAACAAGTATGATAATTTCTATGTAAATATAAAAAAAACCTGACGTTACGCCAGACAAATGTCATAAATCCATCTTAGAAGCGCTTACCCAGTACATAGTCACTGTGAACCTGGAGCCGATCCCAGGAAGAACAGGGACGACGAAGGGGAACATTCTGGGCGGGTTTCCAACGCAGCGCAACGCGCACACAGGGACGCACTTACCTGCTGAGGGCAATTTAGGCTAGCTGATGCGGCAGACTGGCTTTGAACAGCGGGAGAAAACCAGAGAGACGTGATGAGAGCGTCACGCGCACGGTGGAGCATCGGGGACTCCTATCGTGGGACAACTTGCCACCAAGGTGTCCCCAGCAGCGGCTGCACGTGTCAAGGCTGAGCTAGGAGATTATCCGGGTCACGGAGCAGAGATTATGAGCTGAGCCTCGACCAGTCGAGGGATCATTAATACCCTGAATATGCGCATGCCGTGTTCCCCGTTGGTCATGCGCTTCTCCTGCAGCGAGCAGATCGGTCTGTTCTTTTTGCGTCATTCTAATTGACGTTAACCTTGACATTAAAAAAGGGTTTTTCTGCAGCCGCTTTGCAAATGGTTTTCTTTTCAGATTTGTGTTTTTGCTGCATGTTGAGTTAAAAAGTTTACGTGTGTTTCATTCAGTCTGAGCAAACTTTGAAAAATATCTGACCATTTTTCTACATTACATTAAATAAAATGAATAAGACATTATGCAAAAAACAAACAAAAAAAAACTAGCCATTGCAATATCGCAATTATTTCGGAAGGAAACTGCAGGTTTACAGTAGCACGATATTTAATAATGACATAGGCCTATATACATTAAAGGACAGTAACAATAGTTAATAAATGACAACAAACAGCAATAGCACAAGAATTTCAGAGAAGGTATATTGCACGGAATTCCGTAGTAACGGCTCAGAAATAAATAGTATTGTTCAGTGGGTTGTACATATCCTAGTTGTTATAAACAATGCAGGATGTATTTTTACATGCCAGACCCGCTTGGATAATGTGACATCGTCTTATGAGCCCAGAAGCAGTTAGTTGGCTAGCCGGAGCGGCGCTTCCTGTGGCACGAAGACCCCGCCCGTCCTTCTCGCTGACCTGGACGCTTTCTCTTTTTGAAGTGAATGACTTAAAAGCACAGCCATGTCTTTGAAGGCAACCCTTCGGCTCTTAAGATCACAGAAACTACAATGTTCCCATTTTTTTCCTGAAGTCAGCTGTTATGCTTTTTATGGTTACAATTTTGAGGCTTGATATAATGGTATTTGTATGTATAATCACCAGATACAATTAGATATTTCATTCCACGACATGCACATATTAAACAGGAGAATGCTACATACTTTATAAATATTACACTTGCTTGTTTTTGTATACTAAAATTAATTTCCTACTTCGATGTGGTACTAAATTGTTTTCAGTGCTTATATTTATCTCAGGATGACAATACTTGTCAAACTGCCAACGGAACCAGAAGCATTTCATGACATAACAAAAATGATGTCTGCATCCTATAAATGTAATTGTACGAATGTCTCTGTAAGCTTCGCTGGAAAAACCAACCTAAGTGTTCCTGTTTCTTAATAAGTTTTCATGTTTCTTAATAAACTCGAAATTAATCACCTACGAGGAATTGGTTCGGCTAGGTTAAACATGTTTCCTCTAAATCTGCTTTAAACGGTTTCCTCTAAATCTGCTTAGAAAAAGGAGACTCTAATATGTCATGCTGATTCCCAATCAGCGCCACATTTATCTACCCTTATGCAATTGTCGAGGCCCTTGCAGTATCCCCCTGAGAACCTGGTGCCATTTCAAGGTGCTGAAAGCGGATTTTCTTTCTATTCTGAGCATCCAGGCGACCGATTAAAGAGCGAAAATTTGGATGCCGGTTCACGATCTTTGCCGTGCTGCGTTCTCGGGCGGTCAGCTGGAGAGCTAGTTGGGTTTAGACGGTGGCAACTTCCACCTGATTCTCCTTTGTCAGAACAGTAGTTTGAGCAATGACATCTCAGAGTGGACGCTACCAGACAGTGAGTAAATTACCATGATTTTGTGAAGAATGCTTTAGTACCTATATTGGTCAATGATTATTATAGATAATTATAATTATGTAATTAATTCTTAAAAGTTAATGATGACTACCCAGAAGTCCGTACTCAACAGAAAGGTGTTTATCCGTGGTTCCAACTGTA
This sequence comes from Hyperopisus bebe, assembly GCA_026777045.1. NCBI lineage: Eukaryota > Metazoa > Chordata > Actinopteri > Osteoglossiformes > Mormyridae > Hyperopisus > Hyperopisus bebe. The sequence goes on along the minus strand of JAODJW010000039.1, from coordinate 14,828,775 downwards.
ATGATTTTTGGTTGTTGAGTGCTGATCTGGATTTGACGTCTCTTCATCTCTGCATTCCGTACACTAGGAATCAAGTGTGTCAAATGTGTACATTAAATGTACTCTCAAGTGTTCGTTATCCAAAACAATGAAACATCCCAAAGACTTCAAAAGAAAAAAAAGAGAAATGAAATTAAATGAATGAATGATACAGTCACACATTTCAAATTAGATTGATAGATTTAACTGAGCATGCAAAGGATATTTCACAATAAGTAGTGTGTCTACAGTTGAATAAATATATATTCATAAATTGTCTTTATGTTAAAAAAAACAAATATATCAAAAGTATTAGAACCACTGGTGAACAATTTAATAAATATTCTAAAGTCATGAACATGCAATCTGAAAATGCAGCCCTTTGATGTT
>JAODJW010000039.1:14783354-14828267 GCA_026777045.1 Hyperopisus bebe | reverse complement strand
GCCCTTTGATGTTATAAAGTCTATATAAACTGGACAACGTGACTGTACTTCAATTATTTTATTAGTCACAGAGATTACAATCGCCCAATTACTTGTTATAACATTAGTTACAAACATGTGGCTGTGAAGGTCTCTGAATTTTCAAACAAATTTGAAAGGGTTTGGATTTTTCTCTGGATTTGAACAGTTTTTTATTTACATTGTATAGAAGGGTTTCATTTTTAAAAATGAAAGTCTTAAAAAAGATGGGCCATCTCTGAACTGTATGAGCCAGTAATCCCACATTAATGTACAAGGACTTTTTTTACATTACAGCTGTTAGCACCAGGATTAAAAATTCAGCATAACACAACGTCTGAGTTCATGAACCTATAATTACTGAATGTCTGTGTGAGAATGGTTTGCCTGCGGTTTATCATCTAAGCAAAGGCTCACTTTCCCTAAATGCCAATGTTAAGCTCTTAATACAAAGTCGCTCAGTGCTCAGCTCTAACATCTGCCCTCTTTATCTGACCTGGCTAGACCTGTGGTCAGAGTGGTAGGGACAAGACGGGGCAGGACAGGACAAGGCGGGGCAGGGCAGGGAAGGACAGGGCAGGGCAGGGAAGGAAAAGACAGGGCAGGACAGGGAAGGACAAGACAGGGCAGGACAGGACAGGGAAGGACAAGACAGGGCAGGACAGGGAAGGACAAGACAGGGCAGGGCAGGGAAGGACAAGACAGGGCAGGGAAGGACAGGACAGGACAGGGCAGGGAAGGACAGGACAGGGCAGGACAGGGAAGGACAGGACAGGGCAGGGCAAGGAAGGACAGGACAGGGCAGGGCAAGGAAGGACAGGACAGGGCAGGGCAGGGAAGGACAAGGCAGGGCAGGACAGAGCAGGGCAGGCTAGACCTGTGGTCAGAGGGGTAGGGACAAGACGGGGCAGGGCAGGGCTTGCTATCGCCTGTGGCCCCAAAGCTGGGCCGACTACATAGTGCATGCAACGATAAATCTGCTTTATTTGTGTATTTTGTTTTTCACAGTAAAGTGAAAATAAAGGAATAATGTTTATTAAATTCTCTTTGTTGCCATTAATTTAGACTTCACACTAAAATAAAGATCATACATTTTACCATGTCGGGTGGGGGTGCATTGGAGGGTCCCATGGAGTTTTTTTGTCTAGAGCCCCCAGTGTCCTTAGAATCGCCTCTGTCTGCGGTATCTCCATGGAAGGTACCAGTGTCTTCTTCATGCTTGGAGAGCAGATCCTTCCGGAACACTCCTTTGCTGTAGGGCTTCGCAGTCTGTAGGGTGGTGGTCTGGGGAACATTTTGACCTCTGAGTGATTTTGTCTGTGATGCATAAACTTGGATGTCTGTTTGAAATAGCATTTACATGACTTTTCATTAATCATATTTATTAAAAAGACACTGAGTGTCAAGCAGTAATTAAGGAAGGGCACAGGGACTGACACAGAGATGGATACAGACATTAGAAAGAGCAGGATAAGTATGCAGCTCAGTGTCAAGAGGAGATTCCTGCTCCACGAGCTGAGGCTATTTATGGGGGCAGACGGACACTGCAGTTTGCAACTGTCACCTGAGGGGGGGATATCAGGCTGATTCTAAGGGCCCCTGGGAGACAGGGGCCCTAAATATTTGGAAAAGAACTGGATTGGCCTGGACTGGGGGGCCCAATATGATATGCATCCATGGGGACCATAATCTGTAGCAGTGGCCCTGGACATGACCCCCCCAGGTCAGGTGTCTGTGGTTCTTCTGAGTGCAAAATGACGGATGTCTGTAGGGCATAAAAAAGTATTCAGACAATTTTAGGGCCTTGTAAGAAAATTCATGTTTGTGCCTGATTTTATTTTTCTGCAGTGAATGTGAGATGATATTATGATGAAAACAGTTTTAGTTTTCATTGTTTTTCTATAATTCCCCCCTTTTTACCATATATAATTACCTGTCATCATCAGGAAACTGGTCCCAATAAGGAAAAAAAAAACGGGTATCCATCACGTTGTGGGGACATTTGGTCCCTACAAGGTAAGGTTTACCTGGATCACACACACACACACACACACACACACACACACACACACAAACACATATTGCCTCTGTGTATGAAATGTGCTAAATAAATAAATTGTATAAATAAAAATGAATAAAAACATTTCTCTGTTTTTAATTGCCCCATTTTCTTTAGCTCTGCAAATTGAGTAAGAGGCAATGTTTAATCCTGGGTCGTTTGCACTCTTTTCACTGCAAAGCTTCATACTTCAATACCTCATTTCTACCCATTGTTCTAAAGGAACCTAATGGCTTTTGTAATAAATATAGCTCCCAACTCATTACTTATGGGTCAAAGGTCAGGCCGGAACAGGCTCCTTGCCAAGAGCAGCGTCCCCTGTCCCAAAAACCATGAAGTAGCACAGATATAAAACCTTACCCTTAAGTAATTCAATTTAGTGCCACATCCAACTAGGCAATGAATTTTAATATGCAAAAAACAAGCAATCTACTGTACTGAACATAATTTCTGTTAATTGTGGCATTTTACCTTATGTGTTTGTATGTGTACTATCGTGGAAATTTTATATTAAATATAACAAGACCATTTTTATCTAATATAGTACATTTGCTTGAAGTAGGGGTATTCAACATTTTTAAACCAGAGACCCCCCCCCCCCAAAATGAAGACTGACCATAGCTTGGGACCCCTTACCACCATGTGTGATTATGGGGGACCATTTCAGCATTTTTCTCTTGGGTGGGAGTGGGGTGAGGCCCCCTTTCATTATTGTCTGGGATGTGTAAACTAGCTATTAATGCCAACATTTTGTCAATTTATGAGATGCCCCTGCGGACCCCCACGACTGCCCCAATCACCCCTGGGGTGGTGGACTCCTGGCTTATTGTAATGCCCAGACAAAGCGTGGTTTATTAAATCCTGCTTGACACAAGACCTCATTTAAATCTGCTTTATCAGTTTTGATCCTTGTGTGTTGGTAATCACAACGCCAAAGCTTGTGTTTCTCCTTCCTAGGTCATGGCAAGTGGGCACCACGCAGAACGATCCCGTGCTTCAAACTGCGGTCACCCGCATGACCTCTGAACCCAAGCCTCTTCCGCCTGTCATGTGACCCTCCTCCAATGCGAGAGCTGCTCCCCTAGCTGCGACAACTGGTCCCACGATGGCCAACGTCAAGTGCAGTTCCAAGGACGTTGATAACACCCTCTGCGACACACCCAGTGGAGTTTTCCCGCCTTTAGGTGGGCATAGCTGGTCCAATTCCAGAGCAGCCGAGCACACGGGTCACCTGGAGTCCCAGAAAAACACCAGGCACCCCATCTGTTGTGACCTATACTGTGGGAAGACCACAGGCATGAGACCCAACCTCCACATGCGCAGGAAGGTCCCCTGGCCAGAGGACGACCACGTCGACCATTCATGGTGCCTCCTCCACCAGCACCCAAAGCGGATCATTCTGGTAAAGAACCAGGATCGGGCTGTCCGGAGATCCATCGTCCTCAACCGAAGAACACTGTGCAGCTTCAGGGCGTTCATGGACGAGGTGTCTGAGCTCATGCAGGGTCACGTCAGGCAGCTGTGCACCCTGGATGGACGCAAGGTTAGTCCTTTATCTGGGGACTGCTGAGAGATTGCGGCATATTTTCCTACTATAGATCAGACCCCATTGTGTCAGTGACCCACAACCTGTGAGACAAAGTACTGAAACTAACGGCTCTAACAAAACCACAGTGACAGAAGATAAACAGATATGAATAGAACAGAGACGCTCAATAGACCTTATACTGAAAAAGGCAAGTGCCGCTAGGCTATGGAAGAGGAAGATAAAAAATGAGATTAGTGGTCCTTCAGTTCCAGGGGATTAAAAACATTTACACTAGAGGCTAAAATTGTGGAAACACCTAGTATGTTGGGCATTACGCTTTAAGAACTACTATATGAATATTGGCGATAATGTTTATAAACAATCAAAGATGCCACAAATATCATACATCAGATGATTAAATAAGTAACTGGAGCAAGAACTGAATAAAGTTCTGCAGTCTCTAAAAATTGGAAGTGTTTCCAAAATTTTGGCCACTAGTGTAAATGTGTTTAATCTAGTTTTTATAAAAACACCAGTTATGATTGGCAGTTATACTCAATTTTACCAAGCAACTAAATGCCACAAACAGACAGGGTCTCTTTAAGATGTTTTAGCAAAGGTTACATAAGAGATTTTTGCCCAATGGAACACATCCAGAAGACTTCTGATGACTACAGCTGAATCCTGCTGGTTTTTGTAATTGGCTGCTCTGTGGACTCAGGCATATCCTATTATTATGGGTCTGCTTGTATTGCCAGGGAAAGCAGAGTGTTGTGTACCTCCCACACTTCCACTGGGGGTTCTTAGTGGGCTTGTACAATCACAGGAATCACCGTAAAAATGAAAACAAAGCTGCACTGTATCCACAGGGGTCTAAGTAGGCTTTGAACTACGGTAGACCTCAGGTTTGTGCAAGATGTGTTTACATTCTCTCACAGAAAGTTAGGAACACACTCAAGATTAAAAGGTACGGGGACACTTCCATTAAAAGTATAAAGAAGCTTTTAGGGAAAACAAATTATCAGAAAAACAGCAGGGATGCATTTATATGTATTTATAACTTATAACTGCACTGACCCTGCAGTTTAGTATATTTCCTGGATCCCTCAATTAACAGAAAATCTCATCCATGAATGCGCCTGCTTTTATCCTGATTTAGCTTTTAATTAATTGGTTTCAAAAGTCCGAATCACATCATTAAACAGAATTCACATTTTAAGCAGGTGATGTAATAAGTGATATTTGGTCTCTGATAGGGCTGGGCGACAAATATGGCAAAATATTGAATGGCAATACTTTTTTATTATGACTCAATATCGATAATTATCAAGATATAATTCAAATAATTATTTCATTATTCAAAGTCTCCATTTCTTTTCTGAAAATTCTCGTTTGATTCCCCTGTTAAAACATTAAAATGAGGACAAATGGCATGGACTGCAAACTGAAATCCAATTTTAATAAATAAATTATCCATCCATCTTCCAAACCATTATCCTTTTTTGGGTTGTGGGGGGTCCGAAGCCTATCCCAGAAGCTACAGGCACAAGGTGGGGAACAATCCAGGATGGGGGGCCAGCCCATCGCAGGGCACACTCACATACCATCCAATCACACATGCACACCCATGGGATATTTGGCAACTCCAATTAGCCTCAGCATGTCTTTGGACTGTGGGGGGAAACCAGAGCACCCAGAGGGAACCCCACAACAACCTGGGGAGAACATGCAAACCCCACACACATGTGCTGCATCAGAGAAAGTGTTTTTTTTTTTTTTTAATAAATATAACACTGCAGGAATCCTAAAAATATTGCATTAATCATAACTGGGGTGAACCTAAAAATGAAATACAAAATTAACAAACTGAATCATCTAACCGTAAATATGATTTTCACCAATTGGGTGCACAAACCCGTCTCTCCAGATTGCAATATCACTATTTTATTTTTATTTGTTCTATAAAACATCTGCGTGCACCAATTTGTGTGTATGTCATTGATATAGGGAGGAGCAATGGCACAATAGCCGAAAGAAAAGTTGCGTTACTGTCTTAGCATAAGAGAATGTTCTATGTGCATTCGTACTGACTGCTAAGAACTTTTTTGGGGAAAATATGTTAGACAAATATGTAAATGGAGCTGCAGTGTCAACTCATCAGTTTCATGAATAAATTTCTTTGACATACTGTGACTTTGGCATATTTAGAAAGGTATTTGCATTCCAGGGGCATCAGACATAGGGGGAACGTGTACACCCCAATATCGGCAGAACCCCCCCTTTCTTTCCAAATTGATAAAAAAAAATTCATAATCAACAGTGCGTTCCTTATCTTTCATTATGAATCCGTTTGACACTGAAGCCAATTTGCTGTGCATTCAGAGTGCAAGGACAAAACCTAACAAAGATAGTAGTGATGTGTCAGACAAGATCATTTTATCATATTGATCAGCTATTTCTTAAGTGATGTTCGGTTATGAAACTGTACTCTTAACTATCCGTCCATCCATCCATTTTCTGTAACTGCTTGTATTCAGGGGGTCCAGAGCCTTATTTTAAATCAGCATTATGACCCAACAACAGCGATAAGAGACAGCTAAGAGTGGCTCAGATCAACCTTATGAAACAATATCTTACAGAAGATGTATTTAACTAAGAATGTTTCAAGAAACAAGTCGAAGTGTTAAGAGACAACTTAAGGTAGAACTTATGAACAATGTAGCGTTAAGAAAGTTTCGGGAAATGCACCCCAAATCATTACTTTAGCTGAACAGTATTTAAAACTGGTAACAGACAGTGTTTGACGTATGTTTTAATTTTATTTCAGTTAGTTTTGGATGCAATATTGATATTCTTCGTGTAGTTGTACCTTTGTGTGTAAAAAGCTTTGCTCCATTTCAAACTAATATAGGACACAACATTTTTCCTGTATTTTGTGAATGACCTCCCTCCCCCACCCCCCAAGCAAATTTTATTGTGGACCTCGAGGAGGAGGGGGGCATTAGGGATGCTTTCAGAGATTTCAGGCCCTATGACAGAATATCATATTGGGCCCCGAAACCAGACCAATCCAGTTATGTTTCATATATTTTATGGCCCCAGTTGTCCCCCATTACTGTGCCCCTGGGTGGCGTCCTACATTTCTCCGGATGGAAAGTGGAAACCCAAATTGCTAGTGTTTGTGACTGTAAGCACTATCATTCTGTATGTTCAGCTGTATGGCAATGCTTCAAGTGGTGAAATAAGTTTGTAGTATTTCCAGTTTTAGATTGCACCAATTTTCAGCAGACTTCACAGTGCACAGCATCACTCTGTTGCGCCGGACTTTATATTGCCAAAATGCTGCCACACCACCTATGTCTTTCTACCTTCTTCATCTACAATATCTCCTTTTTAAAATTATATTGTAGCCGCTGAGCTGTTGCATTCTTCACCAGCACATGGAGTTTCTGCTCAGGAAGCGCTCATCTCTCCGATGACTCAAGTGTTACCAAAATAGAAGCATGCAGGTCTGCTAACTCAATCTCAATTTTTCCATGCATTTGTTGGCCATATGATTGGTCGGAATTGCATTAATTTCTGTGATCGGCCTGATGCATTCTGTCAAACAGTGATCTCTATGAACAGTTCAGTGAAGTTTCTTATCATTTAAATTTTATGACCATAAACCAATATTTTATATAATACATTGTTTATAATTACCAACCTTCAGTCTCTCATATAATGAACAGGTGTGAGTTTCCCAAAGTCTTCTTAACCTACTACTTTGTTAAAAGACACAAACGACGCAGCGTTAAGAAGGCTTCTGGAAAATCACCCCAGGAAATTATCTAAAACATTGATTAATTAAATGCAGTTTGTTTCTGGAATGATTGTATTCCAAAGACTAGTCTGACTAACTAAGACTATCATTTTAAAAATATATATACTGTATACTATTTATGCAAGTAATATGAATTCAACTGAAATTAGCAACAAAAATAATTTATAAAAAAGTACAATTTCAATACATCATTGGCTGCAACTAATAAATATTCTTAAGCAAACAAGAACAAAAATTACCTGTAGTTATGAACTAATGCTAACATAATGCTTTAAGCAATTTATAGTTTTTTTTTTCAAACTCAGGGCTGAGGAGGACACAGATCAAAGCACAGCAACACGATAGCGGCCATGTTGCTTTGGGGCAGTGGTGGCTTAATGGTCAGGGAAGTGCTCTTGTAATTGAAAGATTGCTGGTTTGAATCCCTGACTAGCACGATGCCACTGAGGTACCCTGAGCAAGGTACTGCCCCTAAGCACTGCTCCCCAGGTGCTGAATTAGTTGCCCCCCTGCTATGTCACATATGGGTTATATGCAGAGGACATGTTTCGCTGTGGTGTGTCATCACTGAAAGTGAGCAGACTGTTTTAATCGTTAATGTGCAGCATGGGAAATGCATGTTACAGATGTGGGCACTTCCTGTCCTCAGGACCTCTCTATGTCCTACAAACACACAGCTCAGCATCACTTCCTGTCAATCTGAGCACGGTTCAGTAAAAGGGTGTGTGCAACACCTAAGGTTTTTTTGTGAAGTGAGATTTCAAGTTTTTAATGGGCACTGTTTCTCAATCTTTCCAACCACACAACCCACCCATTTGTCATTTTTCACCTTGGTGGTCTGGGGTAATTTCTGTACAATTTAAAAGGGTGAGATCATAAAGGAACTGCAAGTGGAAATCTCATTTAAATTAATAATCCTTACAAAAATAAACTGAATGTATTGGACTTTAAACTGCAGTACCACCACAACACCAAGGTTTTTTCACCTCAATCCACAATATCTACTAAATTAGCTGATCTGGCTGCCAAGCTGTCGCCTGACAATGTACTGACAATTGAAGCTTCCTCTGTGGAAGTGCTTATCTCTTCCATCATATTAAACAGTAGCATACAGCACTCTGCGCTAACTCAACCAACCATGCTGTGTGTAGGTTGTCCATTTTTAAAAGGCTACTATATAACTGATTGGAATTGCATTCGTTTCTGTGATGTGATAGGCTGATATGTGCTATCAAGCGTTGTTCGTTATCAACAGTTTATCAAAGTTTCTCATTTTCTTGTTGTTTAAATTTTATATAACGATAAGTCGATATGCTGTTCCATTGCATAGCCCTATCCCAGGGTTCTTCAAATCTGGCCCCTGATTCCAAATACAGGCCTTGTTTTCAGTTCTCCCAGGTAGTTAGCTTAATAATTACTGATTCTGATTGGCCACAGAGGCTTCACACCTGGCTCACAGGTAAAGGAAGGCTGGGAAATCAGCAGGGCTTGGACCTTCAGGACCGTGATTTGAACAGCCCTGACCAATACCGTCAGTAAATTTCACTGGCTGGGGAATTCTCCTGGGCGGCAATTGGGTTTGCATCCATGCGAGAGCCCATCACGCACTGAGTCTTGTTTTCCTGCCGCTGTTCTGTGTCCCACCATTTAAGAAACCCTGCTTTAAAGTAAGGGTTCCTTTCCAAAGAGGAGAATGACCATTAATATTCTAGATTTCATTTAAACTGAAATTGTTTGCTGCCTGTGAATAATATTAATCTTTCACAAGAAGTTTGAAAAGAACAATGCAATTAATTAAAGTAGCAGGGAAAAGCGTATTTTTCGTTAAAAGCTTCGAGCTCGTGAAAGGAGCCTGACATTGAGCCGTTGACTGAAACATTCTCTTAAAAAACTGAATATGCAAATGCAACTAAACAATGAAAATGTATCTAATCAAGTGCTGATTTGTTTTTGTTTCAGATTGACAGCATTCAGAGTCTGATACAAAGTCCTAATGTACTGGTTTGTGTGGGACAAGAGCCCTTTCGACCTTTTCTACTGGACACCATCAAAAAATACACAGGAGAAAGCCTGCCCAAGCTGGATGCGAGATCTCACAGTGGCTTCTACAGCGAAGGTGGTGAAAACAGGAATGGTGTACAAATTTACAGGCTAATTACTGCTAAAATCAGCAATTAGGTTTTATCTTTCCCTTCTCATATGATTTATGTCCATTATCCGTTTGCTTGTTTCTATTTTTTCTGAAGTCGTTCTTTGAATTTTAAAATGTTCCTTAAAATGTAATCAAATTATGCTTAACCATATTAGAGATATTTTCACTATCCAAAGTACTTTGGATAGTGAAAATAATCTATTGTTTCAGTCCACATCCATCTTACCCAATCAGTATTACATAATATTTGGGAGTGTTTCCCAACCCAATCCTTGGGGAACCCTGGCCAGTCCACGTTTTTGCTTCCTCTCAGCTCCCAGCGCACTTGTACCAGGTATTCAGTGCTCCTGATTGGCTGGGAGCTGGGAGGGAGCAAAAATGTGTACTGTCCAGGATTCCCCGAGCTCTGGGTTGGGAAACACTGATATATGCCATATACAGTGCTCACAGAAATTCTTGGGATGCTTGCTTAATTTTGTAAAAATGCTGCAAATTTAATGGTGCGAAAAGGCCTATTGCCAAACAATGTATAACATATCACACATGCATGTATCTTCCGCACAGACATTTTCTTTTTAAGTTTCATTATTTTTCGACTGACTCAATCAGGTCTGTTTTTGCCATTTTGCTATTAATTGAAGGTGTAGTCATTAGATGCCAAAGGGATAGTAACATAAATGCTTCTTGTTTTATGTTTACTGAATTAAGCAAGCCCCCCAAGACTTTTTGTGACCCCTTTATATGCATGTCCTTAACTCGAATATAGTCAATACTACCAGCAAAGTCTGATAGCTAGTGGACGGCCACCACAAGTTTTCTGTAGTCTGTATCTTTCTTAAGTTGCGAAGCGATGCATGTATAATGCGTGGTGTGGATGTATACATTCAGAGTAATATGCTAATATAACATTGCAGGTGACTTTGGATTTCAAGCAGCAAAATGTACCATTCATCAAAGACCTGACTGCAATAACAAATCAGGCAAATTCATGATTACATCAGAAAAGTCATCCCTCCCCAGACAGAGCTATCAGTCTCTGGGAAACCATGCAAACGAGAGCTGGAACGATGACACTGAGAAAAGGGTGAGAGTCAACAAAGATGGCAGCTTTTCAGTAGAGATGAAAGTACGCTTCAACGTACCTAATGACAGGACACTACACTGGTCCACTGAAATTAAAAAGTCTGCAGCGGTGACGAATGACTGTGTCATGGATAGTGATGAAGCCCACTTAGGAAGCTTCTCAGAGTCAGAAACCTTGTCACCATATGAAGCTGAGGATGCGTGTGTGACTGATCTTCATCGAAGGCACTTGGAACTTCCCCATTGTCCACACTGCTGCAGTCACTGCCAGGGGTATGCCATTTGGAAGAGTTCTACGCAGGCGGACCCTGTACAGCATTTGCGATCTTCCAGTTCAAGCACATCCTCACATACATTCATATGTAGAAAGTCTTCAGTGGAGAGCATGCGCACTGTATCTCAATCTAGTGCTGAGTTTACAGAACATGTTGTGGGAAAAGATAGTTGCTTTCAACAGAAAATGGAGGATCAGGACACCAACTCGGAATATCACTCCCTTAATGACTGCCGTGGCCAGTCTGGAGTGTGTTCCATTTCTCTAAAATCAAAGACAGCTTCATCAATAAAACAGAAATCTGAAAGTACTTACCCCCAAACATTGGACAGGCACGACACAAGTCCAGGTATTGTAAAGAAGTCACCAAAAGATCAGGTTAGCTTTAAAATAAAGCAAGTCTCAGAGCAGGAAGTTCAACCTTTAAGTTCTATTAGTAATTCTTCACAGTTTCTCAAAGGAGACCAGGATGGCTATAATGAACTCTCAACTAATAGAGAGTTTGTTGTAAACTTATGTTCTGACACTAATGTTGAAGATGAAGAAATTCATAAATCATCAACTAGGCATTCTTTATCCCACAGACTTGCAAATGACAGCCGAAAATGCGCTCAATCAAAATCCAAAAGGTCCAAGGCTCTAACCACAATCGAAACAGACCTTGCTGACAAAAACAAACAAAGGGTAAACAATCAAGTGTCTATGAGATTAAATGCATCAGACACTTTGTCACTAAAGTCAAAGAACTATAAAACAACAAAAAAAATAATTGATGAGAAAGATGATATACAGAAAGATACAGAAGGGTATATTCTAAGTGCTGTTCCTGTAAAGTCAGACACTTCAGCTAGATCTAGCAGATCCAAAGTATCAGAAAAACCACATGATAACATTAAAAAAACAGAACACAGAAATCCAAATGCTAAATATTTAAAGTACAGTTCTTCAACAGCAATTAAAAACTCCAAAATATCTGAAGTGCATGTTAATAACACTGAAGATAAAGAAGATAGAGTTCAAAGTAATAGGTCAGGATTATCAGATGCTTCCATAACATCTGGAAGATCACAGATGTCTGTAGAAAATTCAGGAGAAATAACAGTTCCAAGTCCCTTGTCAGTAAAGTCAGATACTTCTACATGTTCTAAGCAATCCAGAGTATCCGTAGATCAAAATCTAGAAGAAACTGAAGATATAATGGCAAACGTTTCATCTCCAAAGTCAGATGCTTCAACAAGATGGAAGAGATCTAAAGGATCAGAAAATCATCTTGTTGATGAAAATCTAGAAGGAGAAACTAAAGATACAGCTCCAAGTGTTTTGTCTGTAAAGTCAGATACTTCAATAACATGTAAACAATCCAATGTCTCAGAAAGACCTCCTGGTGATGAAAATTTAGAAGAAGAAACAAAAGTAAGAGTGCCAAGTGTTTTGTCAGTAAAGTCAGGTGCTTCAACAGGAACAACGAGATCCAAGGTATCAGAAAAAGTTCCTGATGAGAAGAGAACAAAAGAAAGGGAAGATAGAGTGCCAAGTGTGTTGTCAGTAATGTCCAATGCTTCAACAATGTCAGGGAGATACGAAGTATCAGACAAACGTCTGGATAATGAGAGAACAGACGAGAAAACAGAAGACAGAGTTCCAAGTGTATTGTCATTAAAAAGTGATGCATCAGTAAGGTCAGGTGAATCTGAAGCATTATATGCACCTCCAGCTGACACTGAAGAAGATGTAGAGAAACAAACTGAAGAAAGACCACCAAGCTCCGTTTCAGCCAAGACCAGAGCATCAAAAAACTCACAAGAACTTGGACAGTTTGCTCATGGGAACACAGATATAACAGAAGCAAAACCCAAAAAAAGCATCTCAACACATTCTATGAAATCTAAGTTATCTGAAAATTGTTTTGCTGAAATTGCAGATGGAAATGAAGAGCAGACTGGAACGAAACTAAGTAGTGCTGTGTCAGCCAAAATAAATGCTCCATCACCATCTAGGATGTCCAATGAACAGCTGTCAAGATACTCAAAATCAGAATCTGAAAACCTGCACCAAGATAATGTCCATAATTCACTGGATGAAGACACTGCCAGTAGTAATACATATACCAAATCCATGAGATTCACAAAATCTAAAAAGCTAAGCCATGAAGAATATTGTGCCTCCGAAAGAACTTTTACACCATCCTCCTTAGTGTCAGCCTCCATTGGGCTGCTGGAAGATCAAGTTGCAGAAGACATGAATGACAAATCCAACTGTGTTTTTTTGAGCTCAAATGCTTCAACACAGCCCAAGTCAGAGTCTAAGGCAGAAGAAGATACAGAAATAAATCATGACAGACCAACATCAGCAGTGTCCATAAAAAATGAAGCTTTCAACCATCACCACACATGTTATGAACATGCTAATGATGAAAAACTATCTTCCCCTCAAACATCCAGTTGCTCTCCTCAGAAAAAACCTACAACTACTAATTCATGTACTAAAGTCAAAGGTGTTACAAACACTAAACATAAAAATACAGAGACATGCCCCAGTAAACGCAACATTGAAGTGAAAGACAGAGTTATAGATGAGGCAGATAAACATCTAAGTACATGTTCTAAAGACTCTTCTCTACATAACAAGACCAAAGCTAGAGCTGAAGTCATCTCCTCTGCAACTACAAGACCTGCTTCAAGTGTCTTGGCCTCTGAAATAAGGGACAGACCCATGAGTAATTTATCCAGTATTTCATCATTGCAAGTCAAGGGTCTAAAGATTAAACCAGAGGCTAAACACAACAAAGAGACTGTCTATTCTACACAGTCAAATAAAAATGTTTCAACAAGGGGTATCAAATCTGATCATTCTGCAAGGTCAAATACCTCAGAAATTTCTGTTGCTTTATGTAATTGTGTAAATCTGTACCCAACAGAAGGAAAACCTACAAAAAATAAAGGACATGTGACACAACTTGGCACTTCAAATGATAGTATTTTGTCAGTTTCAGCAGCTGTTCCTGGAGAATATGATGCCCTGGAAGAAACACGCTCAGACAGAGATGCCACCGAGAGCCAGGGCAACCACAGCAGTGTGTGCAGACACAGGAAAACCAAAAATAGCTGCTCATGGTTAAAAACAGAGGAAGAGCTTCCTGAGTTTGTACTATCTGATTTACCAAACGCATCTGCAACAGATGTTGTTAGTGAATGGTTGAAAAACATACCATCAGACAGTTGTTTCAATGAGATGGAAGATGTCATTTATGAGAATTGCACTTACACAGTAGCACAGAATGTTATTAGTACTGTTGAAAGGTGCATACAACATGAACTACTGGATGTAACACAAAATGTCAATTATAATATCAAAGTGGAAACACAGAATAAAGATGAAAACAGAACAAATGAAAAAGACAAGGGGATAAATGATTCTGAGACTCCAAATGCTAAGAACTTTCCACCAACTGATGCTCCTAGTTATAGAAATGAAGCCAAAACAAAGAACAATCATTCTTCAGTACAGGTGATGAAAGCTCTTTTAAGTCCAAAGTTTGACAGGTGCCATAGCTTACCTGAAGTATCTCCTGTGTATGGAAGAAAACTTAGCAATTCAGCTAAAGAATTACTTGACTGTCTCACTAATCTTCAGTTAATAGATATGGGTCCTTCACACTTAATAGCAAAAGATGCAAAATATAAGAAACTCATGAACATTTTTCAATCGCTCTGGCTTTCTGACCTCCCTGACCACATTGATGTACAGGAGATGCCAAAGAAAAAGAACCTGAAAGACCATCGATCAGTTGATGATGAAGTCAACCCTAGATCCTCATCAGGAGTTGATATTAGCAGTGGGTCAGCTGTCTCGGGGAAATGCAGCATTGATGGTGCCATGGTGCAGACAAAGGCCATTGGGCCAATAATATCTGAATCAATCACAAAAGGCATGGATAGTGTGTCACAAGATGTACAGGAGGGAAATAAACTTAAAGAGAGACCCAGTTCTTTCAATGCATCGGGCACAGACGCTTGGGCAGGGATGTCCGATCCAGCCACCCCTGACATAGCTAGTCGTGTACGAGAAATCCTTGCAAGTGAAACAACAGGCAACAGTGACGAGGAACCAACAGACAGAAATGACTCCATCTCAGGCAAAACAATTCAAAGCAATGCATGTCCAAAAGAAATAAGAGAAACATCATCATACAAGAACTTCATGCGTGACAGCAATATTTTGAAATTATCTGATGAAACAGAAATAGACTTACAAGATGAAACAAGTTCTGGGACATCTTCATTTGTAGAAAGGGTGCAATACAGTCAAATTTCCCAAGACCTTGATCAAGTATGGGTGTTAAGTTTGCTCAATAAAATAGAGAGACAAATCATGGGGCATTTTGTCAACACAATGGCAGAGCTCAAGGAAAGATGGAATTTGGATGATGATGAGCTTGAAATCATGGTAAATGAACTCAAAGATCAAGTCCATCGAAGGATCCAGGCTAGTATGGACAAAGAGCTGAAAAAAATTAAAAGTCGAGCAGGAAAGACACCGAGGCCACCAAAGGAGGCTATGTCAAGAGAGTCTACTGCACAGAACAAACAACGACAACGTCGTCTGAAGATCATGCAGATCAAATCCATCGACATGTCCTTTCAAAAATGTGATGAGGATGACACTGCAGCTGGGACTGAATTTAGCGATCAGTGTAGTGCAGATCGGTACTGTCCTTGTGATATCTGCATAAAAAAGAAAATGATACCCCAAGCTGCAGATATGGTAAATGTTATAAAATCTGCACCAGTGAGGATGGATTTTAATTTAAGGAATACCCTGAAAATTAACCCAGAATACATCACTGAAGCAACAGAAAACAATAAGCGAAAAGATGAGATGTACATTGCTGATTTTCGTAATAAAGAAAATACTTCAGTAGAAGCACATGTGGAGAAAGATGAAGGAAATAAAAACATATCTGAGAAACTTGATGTCTCAGAAGAAGATAGTATGGAAATCCAAATGACTGAGGAGCATGCCATAAGAGAGGATGGAGAGAACTGTGCTGAGGAAACAACTGAGAAGACTGAATCAATTGCAGAAACCTCCAAGGATTTTAAAGCCTTTGAAGGAGTTGGAGCTGCAGATAAACACCAGTTTGGTGACGTGGGTGGTGAGGTAGTCCAAGATAGAGAACGGAGTGTAGAAACTGGAGAAGAAAACAAAGAGGACAAGGTAATGGAAAGTGAAACTGAAAATACTGAGAAAATTGCAGCTGTTAAAGGAGACAGGGCTGTGGAGACAGATTCAGCTGAAGATGACAACTTGGCTAAAAATGAAAAATCAACAGAAGAAGAAAAAATACCGCAGATGGATGATATGTCGGATGAAGCAGCTGAGTCCAAAACAGGTGAAGATGAAAATTCCAACAGTGAAATTCTCAAATATGATGATGGAGGTGAAGATGAGGGAGTTGCTAACACAGTAAAGAATGAGGACACAGAAGAAGAAAGTAAAACAAGAGAAGATGAAGAAAATTTTGAGGAATGTGACGCAACTGAAGCTGAAACTGAAATTACTAAAAATGAAGCTGAAATGTTTGGTGAAGCTGAATATGTGGAACCAGCTGAAAATAGTGAGACAGACCAAGGAAGTAAGATAATTGAAGATGAAACAACTGAAGAGAAAGATTGCACAGAAGTGCATGCAAGTGGAATGGAAGAAGAAGAAACTGACGAGAGTAAAACTGCTGAAGCTGGATCTTCTGATGATGACGAAATTGTGAGAACTGAACAGTGTGAATGTGACGAGAGAAAAGATCGTAGAAGTGGTAAAGATGAAAAATGTGAAGAGGACGCTGAACAATTTGGGGATGGTGAGGAGCATGAAGAAGCAGAAAGTGAAAAGACAGATAGGAATCATGATGCTCAAGGTTATGACCTTTCTTTATCTGCTGAGGTGGATGAAACTGAAAATGGTGAAAATACTGAAACTGAGGAGGATGAGACTGAAATAGACAGAGATGAAGAAACAGACTTAAATGAAAACGCTGAAACCGAAGAAATTGTCACAGACATGGATGATGGCAGTGAAAAACATGAACAAAGATACGACGTGTCACAAGTGGCACCTACGGAAGACAGTGAAGCTCACAATTCGGCATCAGAATCAGAGCAGGTTACTGAGTCTGAAGAAGAAGATGGAATTCAAAGTGAAATAGAAAACACATCTATAGATACTCATGATAAAATTGCAGCTATTGAAACAGAGGAGGAAGTCAGAGATGGGGAAGAGGCAAGAGGAAAATACTTAGATGCTGTGGAGGAGACTGACATAGAGACAGGTAATGAGGGTGCTGAAATGGGTAACCAAGGTGATTCTGCTGAAGCTGAGGATGAAGCTGAAGACGTCTCTGACGCAGAACAGGATGTGAAGAGTGCAGGAGACACCGTAACAGAAAGGCAGGCTGCAGACGATGATGGTGTGGCCATGCAGGAGACTGAGGAGACCTCATTCCATGTAACTGGAACTAGAGATATGGTGTATGAGGATGGAGAAGAGGCTGATGTAGAGGACTCAGAGACAGAGGTCTGTAGCATCATCCACCAGCGCATGAACGACATGGGGGTCAAATAAATTTCAGAGGAGAACACTTGTGGAAATAGGTGGGTAGGAGGAGGTGAAGAAGATGGGAACAAGGAGGGAGCATGAAGAAGCCATTTAGGAGTTCACAACGGAGAAAGGTTTAGTAGGGAGGTATGACGTAGGGAAAGGTAATCATGCAATAGATCAGATAACTATGTCCTCCACAAATCGATGCTGAATATCTGAAACCTAAGGAATCTGCTGTTATGCTGGCTTAACTGAACGCAACCAAGACAAGTTTCTGTGTATGGAGAGCTGGAAGAACAGAAAGGCTCCTTAATGGATTTGCCTGAAAAATCTGTGTAGACTAGAAATGCCAAAGAGGAATGACATTTGCACAGATGTACTAGTTTCAAAAGGAAATTAGCTACTGTACCATAACCCAAATAGTACTGAATTAAGCACTTTATTACTGAATTATTTCAACAGTGTACTGTACTGTAAATTATACACGGGGGTATGTCACATTAACTTTGGAAAGCTGCCATAACTGCAGTAACAATATAATAGATATATCTATTTAAAATATTGTACTTAAAAGCCTTAGTATTACTGTTTACTATACTGAACTATATATAAAAACCATGAAAAATGAGCTATTATATTTTATTGTAATGATCTGCTAACTATTAAAAAAATCTCAGAATGATCTAAAAACCTGCCCTATAGACACATGTTCCACACACAGTCATTACAATTCTAAATACAAAATGAACAGGTAAATAAATTCTTTGAGCAACCTCTACCTGAGATCATTTGCTGAATGAGACCTGAAACACAGACATATCGTTCTTATTCGTTTTTGTGCAGCTTAGAGACCACAGCGATGCTTTTTCAAGTTTCATAATCTAAATTCATTCGCTATGGCTGCTTCAGCAAACTTCAGTGAACAGCACACATGTAACATTTATATCTAAGGCTACTTTGCGACAGTGAATTTGAATCATTTACTTAGCAGACACTTTTATCCAAAGTGTCACGTGATTAAGGCACAGGTAGCCTGTGCCAATCAGGGTTAAGGGCCAAATAGTGAAGTCACCCTGCTGAACACAGAATTCCAACCTGGAACCTCCTAATCACAAGCATGGAGTCTTAATCCACAGAGCCACACACCACATTCTCTGTAAGCTGATATATAAGGAAAACTTTGGGACCCTGTTCCCTGTGGTGCGACTGATATAAACAAATAATCGTTGCATTTTAGGTCTCAGAAATTCACAAGTTGCATACAGCATACATGCCAGGGCAAGCCACATAAACAAGATTAATAAAAACAAACTCTACTCATAATTAATTTAATATCAGCAATGAACAAATATATTGTAACCATATTGATAGAAACTACAGATTATTTCATAAATGACTTTGCCCCATTTCTGTCTTTGTCTATCGCTTTATTTCTAGCATTGAAATCACCCCATGTCTGTCATATGGCCTGTGAAACAACTGACCGTATTAAGTCATCTTTTGCCACGAAGGAACCTTTTTGTAAAATAGATGAGAGGGAACTTTCACATTGCTACACTGGTGGGATAAAAGCATGAGACTCACATGAGTGGACTGGGAAGTGTTACTGTCCTTTTGGGAGGGGGTGGGGCTGCAGGTCTGCAATACTGGGAATATGAAGATATCGATGAACCATGTGCACAATGCCGAGCTGTTTAATAGGATCTTCCTACTACAGTGTGATTGACATCATTCAAAATGTAGGCGGAGCCATGTTCATTACAGTATTTACTGATTCTCGTAGGTTTTACTCCTGAAGTTGGACTCTAGCTTATTATGCTAGCAAGCACTCTGTGTCAAAGTCTCAGGCACCCTGTAAACATTTATTATTATTATTTACATACATGTTTTACCATTTTTTATTGCTAAATTTCTGAATTTTTTTAAACTGAATTTTAAATAGCTCATATTGCAGTTGGGTGCCTGAAAAAAATAATGTGCCCCTAGATTTCTGAGTTATAAATCAGCAAACTATTAATAATGCACCCCACCCCATATATCAAAGGGAAGGCCGTTAGTTAAAAGCGAATTCTCAGTTATTCTGTTACCTGAAGCAGCATTTTGTTCTGCTCCTTCCAGGGGTAGTCTGGGCAGTTCCTGGTGTTCCTGGGTCTGGGTTCCTGGTCTGGGGGCTGCAAGCTGGTGCTCACCGCAGAGCTTGCTGACACCTGCAGAAGATGTAAATGATAATTAAAGACTACAATAATAATATAGTTAATACTAATAATAATAATGCTGTAAAAGTAATAATGTAATAATAATAATAATAATAATAATAAGGTAATAATCATAATAATAATAATCTTCGTTAAAATAAATTCTTGAAAATAAGTACAAACAAATAAAATATCCCAGAGCGGTAATATGCTGGCCTTCTTTAGCGCTAACACAGATCACCATAACGTTTTGATAGCATGTAATGAGGACGCCCGACAGCCGGCCTGATGAAAGGGCTTTCACCTGCATTTTATACCCCCGCTTCCGGGGGGAATGCGATATAAAAAAATTGGTGTCACTTAGATCGACCATATGCCAAATGGCAGGGGGACCAAACAGCTGACAAAACACTATATAATAACTGAGGTTCCCGTTTCCCAGCATGCATTTCCAATCTGCAGGGACACAGGCAAAGGAACAGAACCTCAACTTAAAAACTTGACTTACTGAAATATTTCTACTTGTATGCTGCCCCAAAGATTCTCACTAAATTCATACAATAATTGCATAATAAAATATCAAATGCACATTTACAATTCACAATTAATTCACTATTCATTTCTTTACATAAATAAATCTAGTCATATATTACACGCGAGCAATACTTTCTTCAACACTTTCATGTTGGTGAAAAGCTTTTGTGGTTGATTTGACTCCAAACGAAATATTACCAGAAGATAACTCCTCATACTAGACTGACACCTTCTGGCTGAGGAAAGACAATAATAATTTTTGTGTCTCACAATTATGAATGAAATGCGGGCACCCTTGAAATAAACTTTATCTAATTAACACTGATGCAATTTGTGAACCGAATTCACATTCCAGACCATTTTCTACCCTTAAAGAATATTTTCTTTTAACACTGGCCAAAATAAGCTGGAAATTGTCTAGCCATATTTCAATGTCCAGTTTATGTGAACAAACGCTTAGTATAAGTATCCGGAATAGCAGCAGAGATGGGCGCATCGGCCACACGTTCACACGAGTGTCTGGACACGGGCCATGCTTCCCAAACGGCACTGAAAATGCGGACAAATAACTGGAAATGCAAAAGGAAGCACCTGTTAGCTGGGGAAATCTATTTCCACAAGCAGCACTGAGAAATACTGGCTCGTATTCCGCAGCACAATACGGGGGTTTTCCCTTACCTTGTTTATCTCAACACTTGGTATTGTCCCCAGCTGCAGAAAAACAACACAAAAACCTGTTGCTAGCAGAAAAATCCACACTCTCATGGGCTCGTGTGAATGTTGATATACAGAAGTTAGGCGAATCAGCGACATGCTGTAACTGACATGTGTCGGCAGCCCATCTGTTTTTCCGCTATAGTAACAGTCGACAAATAAAGATGAATGCGCGCGTACTTTGCATGACAGTTTTGGGTTCGTACCTCTTGAACAAACGCCATGCAGGGACGAAATGCACAGAATATTTCGTTTGTGTTAATGGCCGTTTTTGTACTGAGCAGGTGCACACTGCACGGGTTTTGCACCGGACGGTCGGAAGGGGAAACTACAGTCAAGAGTTATGGACCTGGGGGGTATATATAATCTACTTATGAATTTTGATATCAACCATCAATGCATGACCCGCGACCCTTTGCTGATTGTAGATGTAGAGTGTACAATTACATAGGCTATTTGATATAATTCATATTAAGCATCAGTTAATTCATTACTATATAAATTCACATGAAAAAATGCTAAGCTACTGAACAGTGTTACTGGAAAAGTACAGTGTATTTGTCACTGTACTGCATAGTGACCTAAGGTCTTCAAAAAGCCCAATACGGCCATTCTCACAAATTTCATAGAAACAATAAGGAATTACCTGAGTAAACACAATTAGGAAGCATTTGACCTTATCTGTCCTTCTGGCTCCACAATTGCCTCTTAAGCACATTGTGAGATCGATTGTTCCCCGCTTATTGTCCATCACGACGCTCGTGAAGGACGCTGGAGCGGCCGCGTCCCCTGACCCACGTGTGAGTGCGGAGGCCGAGCTTTCCCACACCGGGAGGAAACGAGGGGCCTCCTGGCACCGGGGGGCTCTCAAGAGGAAGCGGCCGACGTATCATCGAGGCTAACGGCGCTCGGGGAGACGCGGAGCAGAAGCCAGCCGGCCGTGCGGAACAGGGCAGGAATGCCGGCGGGTGGCTGCTGAAAACGGGGGGGGGGGGGGGGGCGACCTTGTGTCCATCGTGGGCGCACAATGGATCCCCCGGAGTAAGCGGCAACGCAGTGAACGGCGGTGTGCCCGGGCAAGCGCCCTGCCAGAGTGGAAGATCCCACGTCTCTCTCCCTTTTTCCCCCAATTTTCCCACCGTTGTTCAGGTTATCCTGTGCTTGTTTATGACCTCCGGTCCACAGGATGCGGTGCAGGGGGATCTCTCCACGCGGGACGCAGCCTCCGCATGCACGGGGCTTGAAGGAAAACCAGAATGGAAATTATTAGGATTACTTTTTAAAATCTGCGATAAGAGGGTTTGCTTTAACAATACCCCGATCGCCTTCCAGCTTTATATACGTTGCTCCTGTCGGATCGAACAGTCATTTGTTCAGGCAGAAGCAGTTGTGAAGTGACATCCGTTTAAAATATAAATAAGGAGACTGTCAAAATCCGTAATGTGCATGCCGCACTGACTCGGAACACCTGGCGCTCAGGGCAAACGGAAACAATGCTGACTTTAAATCGACAGTAAAACCAGGGTTGGAAAAATCGGGATGGATACTTGCATCATTTCACGTGCAGAACCTCACTGTCTCTTTTAATCCGTGTAACACACAGACAGAAAGGTCACGTACAAAAAGTCTCACCTGTCGTACTAAGGTTCCTCAGACTTAATTTCCGAGGTTCAAGTTATTCTATTAAATAACTGTGCAATACTGCGTACTTCATTCTAGAGCAACATATCCTAAAACTAGAGACAAACCAATGGAAATAGCAGGAAACACAGGTGTGTAAAGCACACCAGGAATCACCTGCTGTAATGTGTAGAGATTTTGTTTTGTGATACTGGGGCACAGGAGAGATTTGTCAACCTTTAAGTACTTTAACCTTTTACCCCTTATACCCTTTTACCTTGACGTCAGATCTTAGCAGAACTAGACTGTCCTGTTTAGTGTTACTGCATTGATATAAGTCCCACATATGGACACTCTCCTGGCTTACTAACCCAGTGCTTAAGTTCATGGTTGCCATCAATGTGGAGCCTTAGATAAATCTGAGCTGAGTTGTATCTTTTGCTAAATGAGAGCCACTGTGTGGGGTGTCATGGTGTCAGAGTGGAAAGCACCACCTCTGGGATCAGGGTTCGAGTTTTTCTCCCCTTAGTCTATGTGAATGGAATTTGTATGTTCTCCTAGCTAAATTGTGGAGCTTCATCCATCTTCCCTGGTCCAAAAATATGGTAAGGTAAACTGGAGTTTGGAAATTGTCCATTGGTGTGTGTGTGTGTGTGTGTGTGTGTGTGTGTGCACGCCCTGTCCTGGGTCATTCCCTACTTTGTAACTCCTCGGCTTCTGAGATATACTCCAGAAGCCTGCATAGAACAAACAGGTACAGAAGACAGATGGACAGGCAAACTATCAGACCCACTCAGAGACATTGCAGCTCAGCCTAGAAACACAAACATGGACCACCTTAATTCAACATTAAAAATGATGAAATGACTGGGGATCATGTGTGGCTCAGTAAGTTAGGACCCTATGCCTAGTGTGATCAGAAGGTCTCCGGTTCATATCCCTTGAGTAGTAGACTATGCCACCTTCAGGCCCCTGAGCACGGCCCTTAACCCCAGTTGCCCCAGGGCTGTTGAACACTGGCTGACCCTGCACCATGACTCCTGAACTTGTTCTCGCCAGTATATCTGTCTCTGTGTGAGAGCAAGATGGGACAATTTCCCCATAGGGACACATAAAGTATCACTTTTCCATTCTATAAATGGAAGGCTGGTTACTTAGAAACTTTCAGACTAGATACTCTTCCGCCCTCTAGTGGCCATAAATAAAAGTTCCCAAAATTAAGTTTTTCCACAGATTTATTCTATCCTTCCATCCGTCTTGCAACAGCTTTTCTCAGATAAGACCACCAGCGGCCTGGTGCTTCTTACAGACAGCATAGGACACCAGGCAGGAATACATCCTGGATGGGATGCTAGTCTATAGATAGATAGATAGATAGATAGATAGATAGATAGATAGAATTAAACAATTAAATATAGTTTGAGGCATAAATAGAATAGGAGAGTATGTACAGTCACTATATATGTATACACACACACACACACACACACACACACACACACACAATAAGGTGCTGGCAAGTAAGTTCGCAGAGGTAGAGTTTTCAAGTGGATTAAACGCACATAAATATGGAAATTGTACATGTGGAGTATTGCTTCAGAATGTTCGAGATCAGTGCTGTGAGTTCAGAAGTGTGATGGTCGTTGGGTAAAAACTGTTCCTCAGCCGGGTTGTGTGAGCGTTCAGGGTTCTGTAGCATCTACCAGATGGCAGAGGTGTAAAGAGTTTGTGTCCAGGGTGGGTTGGGTCCTTGATTATCTTTCCAGCTCTGCGGCTGCACCGGGTGTGGTGGATTTCTTCCAGTGATGGAGGCTGGGTGCCAGTGATCCGCTGGGCTGTCCTGATGATGCGCTGCAGGGTCTTCCTGTTCTCTGAGGTGCATCCAGAGTACCACGCAGTGATGCAGTACGTGATCATTGACTCTATGGTGCACCTGTAGAAGTTCACCAGGAGCTGCTGTGGAAGTTGTGCTTTCTTCTGGCTCCGCAGGAAGTGGAGCCTCTGAAGTCCTTTTTTGGCAATGGCTGAGGTGTTTGTGGTCCATGACAGGTCACAGCTGATCTGAACCCAGAGGAATCGGAAGCTCTGAACCACCTCCACCTTCTCACCACCGATGCTGATGGGATGGTGGCCCCTGTGCTTCCGTCTCCTAAAGTCCAGGATCATTTCTTTCGTATTTTTGAAGTTCTGAGCGAGGTTGTTGTCCTGGCTCCAGTGCTCTAGGTTCTCGACCCCTTCCCTGTAGGCTTACTCGTTGTTGTTCGAGATCAGACCTTTCACAGTTGTATCGTCTGCAAACTTAATGGGGGCCAATGGGGGGGGGGGGGGGGTTAAAGGCGGAGCTGTAGTCAAGAAACAGCATCTGCATGTAGCTGTCCCGCTGCTCCAGGTGTGATAGGGCAGTGTGGAGAGCCAGTGTAATGGCGTCCTCAGCTGACCTGTTTGACCAGTAGGCAAACCGGTGTTGGTCCAGGGAGGGAGGTATGTTCTTCTTGATGTGTGCTAAGACCAACTGCTCAAAGCACTTCATAACACTTCATAACACTTCATAACAGCTGACTTGCGCAGTGTTTCATCCCTCATCCAGAGACACCGTCAGGTCCGACTGCTTTGTTGGGGTTGATGTGCTTGAGAGCCCTTCTGACCTTGTGTGGGCTGAAGATCCATACAAACATACACACACACATACACCGACCTGTACTCATATCTTTGTGGGGACCGTCCATTCATTTCTATGGGGAAAACTCTAATCCCAACATGACAACCTTAACCCCTACCCAGCCATAACCTTAACCATAACCAAACAAAATACAAGACTTTTGGCATTTTTAGTTTCTGAATTTCGTCTTGTGGGGATGGTTCCCACAACATCAAAATAATTGTTTTTTTATTATATTGTGGGGACATTTGGTCCCCACAATGTAATGTATATCTGACACACACACACACACACCTGTATTCTACAAAATAACCTACCTTTTTATAATTATACAGTGTGGGGAAACTAGTATATATAATACTGCCCCTATGAGAGAGAGATTCTCCTGTCAAAAATTGCACTGAGAGAGACATAAAATAATGGGGGAACACTTCAGGTCAATACTGCTCCTGTAAAACTAATATTAACTCTTTTATAGATGCTGAACCATGGACAGGGATCAGATGGAAGGACAAGTAGAGAAGGGGAAGCTCTTCAGATGTTTGTGTGGTGAGCAGACCAGGAGGAGAGCATGCAGTCAGTCAAAGGGCATTCACACAGCCCGTTCCTTAAAGAGATACGATTTTCCTTTCTGATAGAACAAAAAAATACCGTTCCAGTGGAACATGAGGGCATAAGTACACTAGTGGTCAAAACTGTGGAAACACTTCCAGTTTTTAGAATTTGCAGAACTTTATTCCAGTTAATCCAGTTACTTATTTAATCATCCAATATATATTTGTAAACATTTTTTGATTGTTTATAAACATTACCACCAATATTCACGTAGCAATTGCTAAGGTGCACTGTCACAAATGCCAGGTGTTTCCACAGTTCTGGTCACAAGTGTAGAATCTGTAAATCAGTTCCAGTGGCATTTTCATCACTAAATAAGGGAAAGTAGCCGTGCAAGACACTACCTTTAGCTTGCTAGCTTGCATGCAGACACTTTTTTGTATTTCACTAAGGCCTGCCAGCTTCTGCTGGTGGATGTGTGGGACTCAAACTGACAAACCTGTGAGTACATGCATATTGGAATATACATAATGGAATCTCTCCCAGCAGCAGCACTTTATAAAGGGTGAGCAGAATCAGAATTATAATGAAGCCAAGTACATCAGCAAGAACTTGGAATACACCAGGCATTTTGTTCTGCTCAGCAAAGGAAAAAAAAAAGAAAATTACACAGCAATTTGACAAGTGGATAAGTAACAATGTTGGCATGTAGAGGAATGCTGTGTTAGTGCTAATTAGCACGAAAAAGACACAACAAACTGCACGCAAGTGATAATAAATGCAGCCCGTGGTGGAATTTCTAATCGTCATGGGGACAGTAGGAATTCCAGATTGGCTCTCTGATGGTAGCGTTGACCAGCTCTGGAAGGCAAGCTGCTCAAAACCCCAGCAGTTCTGGTGTGAATGGACCTGCAGGGTCTTTGCACCTGGCAGTGTCCTGCTTGGCTGGAGTCTTGCAAGTTCTGGGTGGGTGGACAGTGCCTCAGATGACCTTCTCTGCGTATCTGTGGTTGGTTCGGTCTGCTGGAGTGCCAGAATTGATCTGGGGATGTTTGCTTCTTAAGCCCACATGGGAAACGTGTGCTGCTGCATTATCTCTACAATTCATGCGTCATGGAAATTAACATAAATCTGCTGACCCACAAATGGGGCCGTATGCACGCAAACACTGTAGTACTCACCTCCAGCCGCAGAGCAACAGTGTTTCTGCAGATCTGGTTTAAGCCGACAATCTCAGACCAAAAAGGAAATGAATGTGCGTGGGCCAGTAAATAACTTCCTTCTAGAGCAATGGAGTGTGGGTAAAAAAAGAAAAAAAAGTTTCCTTTAGATTTTTAATGATGAATTTGAGACTTTATTTGGTTTTACGTTTTCCAGATACAGACGTGCCTCTGTCAGTCAGAAATCTTCCTGACAGCAGTCAGAACACTTATCTGTCTTAATAACTAGTCATAGGATTTGATGCACTGAGAGCTGCAAGCATATTCAGATTATTTTTTATGCCACACTGCATGAGGAACCCCTTTCAAATATATTTACATTTACAGCATTTGGCGAATGTTCTTAGTCAAAGTGACTTACATAAGTGTCTATTACACTTTATTTACTGCATAAATACCGTACCTAGTCACGTAAGAAGGAACACTATTTGAATACTGGGAAGGACCCCCATTGCTCACAGAACTGCCTCACAGAATTCTCCTATGAATTCTTCATGCATAGACTCACCAAGGTGCTGGAAACATTCCTTAGAGATTTCGGTCCATGACTGCATCACGTAATTGATGCAGATTTCTCAGCTGCACATTTATTCTGCGAAGCCCCCCTTCCACCACATCCCATAGTTTGCTGCATTGGATTCAGATCTGGTGACTGGGCAGGCCACTGAAGTACACTGAACTCATGTTCACTGGACCAGTTTGGAGATGACTTGGACTTTGGAGATACTGCGGAGAGTGGCCATTAAAAGATGGATATATATCATGAGACACTCCTAGTCATGAACAGTGCTCAGATATGCTGTGGAATTTACAAAATGCTTGATTGGTATTAGTGGGGCCAATGTGTGCCAAGACCACATTCCCCACATCACTACACCACCACCAGCAGTCTGACTGTTCACACAAGGCATGCTGGGTCCATAGATTTATGCCAAATTCTGACCCTACCATCTATATGTTGCATTAGAAATTGAGATTCATTACACCATCACCATCCTGGGAGCCTGTGCTCATTGTGGCCTCAGTTTCATATTCCAGGCTGTCAGGAGTGGAGTCCATTGTGAGCTTCAGCTATTGTAGATTATCCATCTCCACCCGTCGTGCATTCAGAGATAGTTTTCTGCTCACCACTGTTGTACAGAAAGGTTATTTGATTTACTGTAGACTTCCTATTAGCCTTAACCAGTCTCCTATGATCGCTCTCATTAACAAAGCATTTCCACACCACAGAACTTCCACATGCTGGATGTTTTTAGTTTGTCACAACAGTCTCTATAATCCTTAGAGGTACTTATGCATGAAAATCCCAGGAGATAAGCTGCTTCTGAAATCCTCAAACCACTACATCTGACATCAACAAACATGCCATCACCAAAGTCAATTCGATCGCATTTTCCCCCATTTTGACATGAGATCTGACCATGTAGCTCTTAACCCATGGGTGCACTGTTGTATGAATTTGGCTGCTGTCACATGAGTGCCTGTTCAGATATTTCTAAGAACTACCAGATGTACAAGTGTTCTTACTATAGCGCCCAGTAAGTACATACCATAAATGTATATGTATAAATGTCCATACTATAAATAACTGACTTGTGAAAGAAAGCAGCAGAAATCCACCCAGAATAAAATGTACTTTGCAATGCTGTCTTTAATACTGGTGATCATGCTTCTTCTGTCACCACCAAACCACACGTAAAAGTAAACTTGCCGCTGTAATAACTGTATAACCTTACCCATACTATGTTTAACAGCAAGATAAGTAAATTTCCTCCTTATAGTCCAAAAACACCCTTAGAGCTTAGTTATCATGTGCATTATATAAAGCCCAACGTAGTTGGTCCCCGCAATGTTTCGTCTGATGCTTGATATTGAGGAAATGCGTTATCGTGAATGATGCTAATTATATGCTGCTGATCACCCTTGAGGACGCAAAGGAAATTAGGATGGGAGGGGGCTGAGTAAACAAATACGAAAGCCAGTCTTTTCAGTTATTTATTTATACACTAATGTGGTCTCGTGGGAAGTCTCAGAACTCACGCCTGACTGTAGCAGGCAAAGTCTCAGGCGCATGATGCCACGGTCACGTGGTAGCAAGCTAGCGATAGTAAAAGACAGGGAGGTGGGTTGAGGGGGGGAGCAGAGAGCGAGAGTGAGAAAGAGAGAGAGAGAGAGAGACCCAAGGTAACAGGCATGAGACACTTTTGTAAGTGAGGACTGTTCAAAATGAGATGTACTATAAAGTCACAAGTCACAGTCACATAAAAGGTATGTACATAAATATTTTTCATCAAAACCAGTGCTGCTGATGAAGTTTCCAGTTTACTTATATTCATAGCAGGCACAATTCCAACTTTAAATGAATAAAACTAACAGTGAATGTTCATTACAGAAACAAATCATTTTTCGCTAATTGTTTAATGTTAAATGTTAAAATTCTAGAGCAATGTTGAATGCAAGAAATATTTTTTTCTTATCAAAGTTTCAACTTAAGCTGAAACTTCGGTATGATGCCATTGTGCATGTAAAGTGCAGTATTTACAATGCTTATATATATATACACACACACACACACACAATATTGTCTTTTAGGCTCTGGGATATTCTTTTCATTTCTTGCTTCAGCTGGGTAACAGTACAATCGAGGTATGCTGCATGGTTGAATAAACCCAGTTCAGGATGAATGCTAGCAATCTTTGTAAAGCTAATCTTTTAGCTAACCTTTGTAAAGCTAACCTTTTAGCTAACCTTTGTAAAGCTAACCCTTTCGGTCACTGATGCGCGACTGTTACTTTAACAACCAGCCACATCCTAAGTTTTTACATCTTTTTAATGCAAGAGGATTTGTAGTGGAAACACTGGCCCAAGGCGCCCACTCGCAGTGAAATTCAGTTCCAGTTAATCCTTTGCTTTGCAGTCTTAACAACCAGACCTATTTCACTGCAAGTTGTACCCCTGTAACTGCACATGTGAGAAATACATCTTACATCTTGAATCTTGACCCATCAAAGGGGGCCTTTTGATGCAAAGGCAGGCCAGGTACCCGTAAAAAAGCCTGCATCTGACAAAACAGGTTGTGCCGATTACAGATTATCTACCATACATTCTGTTTGAAATGTACAGCAAGGTGTTTCTGTCCAAGAAACACTACATTGTTGCTATAAAAAAGGTTGTTATAAATAAGTGTGAACAGTTTGGGGTGGAAAAATTCAGAGGTGCCGACATACCCTTAACTGTCACACCTCCTCAGCCTACTGTGCTGAGCTCTAGATTGGTAGCTCTTCGGAAATCCAGCCAATGAAGCTCTTCCTTAAACTCTAAGGCACGAAAAACCTTCTGAGCCATATGAACTCTGGATAAACCTGGAGTAAAGATATTACCAGAGGTGGACCAGATCCAACAAATCCAAACCAAGATTTTGTTGCAACCAACCAGTTGAGTATAAAGAATCACGGTAACAGAGTACTCAGCTGGTTGGTTGAAACAATATCTTGGTCTGTATTTGTACTTTCTGGACCTGAACTCTCCACCTCTGGGTATAACACTCCGCACTGCATGTAGATTCTGCTGGCATGATGTAATATTGTATCTCCTATCTTTATTTGTCAGTACCATGTTGACTACCCAACAGTGAAAGCCAAACATTTTGAGACATATGTGGGTGTGGTCTACTATGAGATTCCATGTGCTTGGCAGACAACCCACCAGCCTTCATTGGGATCAAACATTCTTCTTGTCTTCTTCTTGCTCTTCTTTAACATTTTACTGAACATTACAGATGGATATTAATGGTTTGGTGTGAATTAATACATCTATGTGTCAGAATCATGCATCAGTTCTTTATCACACAGCGTAGGCCCAAAGTAACCCACCCTTGGGCTGACATTTTCCGCATGTAAGCATCTACAACCTGATAGTCTCTCCTTATCACTGTGGAAAATAGCTACATTATTATTTGCACTCATGTATAGCAGGTAGCTATCATATAATCTATATTGTCTAATGGTGTCCTGTATTGAGGTCAGTTAAGCATCCAGTTAACAACTTTGTTATAATGTCTTTCGATATTTATTTTTCACACTTTAAGTGAAATTAATGTTCCTGGGGAATTTCAGGCACTCTCCATCCTTACTAATTAAAAGTTCATCACTGATGCTCAATTTCACCTTTTTTGTTCACACTGAGTGAAGAAATGCTCGTTGCTACGTATCTGTAATAGTCCTGTGTTCTCATTTCCTGAACAGGGCATTTTTGAAAATGAAAGTTTACCATATACGTAATACTTCTTACTTTTGTCTTTGGGCATCACTGGAAGCTCAGCCTAGCCGCACTTATGCCAAGTCAACTCCTTGACAGCATGAATGTTTGCAATGTGTTATTCTTCTCACCTGTATGTTGTTTTGGACCATAGCATCTACTAAATGAGAGTAATTTTTACTGTAAATATTCAGGTGTGGGATTTAATACTGTGAAAGAGCAAGAAATGCACTAGAACGCTTAGACATGATGAATATTCAGAA
This sequence comes from Hyperopisus bebe, assembly GCA_026777045.1. Taxonomy (NCBI): domain Eukaryota; kingdom Metazoa; phylum Chordata; class Actinopteri; order Osteoglossiformes; family Mormyridae; genus Hyperopisus; species Hyperopisus bebe. The sequence goes on along the minus strand of JAODJW010000039.1, from coordinate 14,796,719 downwards.
AAGATGGTGACTCAAAGAGACATTAGCCCAGGAAGCCATGGTTGGAGTTCTGTGATTTGATTGGTTGGCTCGTTCACTCATGCATGGCTATGTTGCAGGTAGCGGGTCGGCTAACCCACTGATCACGTCTTTGGGCTGCGGCTCCGTAACATGGCATTATGGTACCAAGCAGTTAATGGTAGCTTCAAAGTGGGAGGCTTCAAGAACAGTCTCAGTCATACAGGCCCAGGCAGGCGGAAACTTTCCACTCTTCGCAGCGAGCATGTGAGGACTGGAAAATCACTAAAAGGCTACTCTTATGCAACCCTAACAGAGAAGTTACATTGATTTTTAAAAAAAATTACAAGCCTGAGGTCACATGGGAACTTAAATTATGGGACTTTAAGGTCACGCCGTAAGATCCATTCCTCATCGGCAACTGTAACAAGGAAATGAGCACGTATGCATGTTCTAAGACTTCAAGTAGCAATGAACTATAACAATTAATGTCAGAGATGCAGCAAATCATACAGTATTCTACATTTGTGATGCTTTTCCAGTACAAGATATGTTGTGTAAGCAAATTTATAGCATGACTGCAAATGTTACTTAAAACCTCTTCATGTCACAATGTTCAGGGGATTGCAAGTCACTTTAAGGTTTAACATCCTCACATTTTATTTACATTGTTTTTAAACTTCAATAATAAACCGTTTTAAAGTACTGCAACATCTATGTGGGTGTCATGTCACACATGTGTGAAAACCTCAAATAAAAGTTGTCACAGCACTACAGAAGAAATATTAATAGTAAGGAGTATAAACTCCTTACAGCCTGCATTTTCCTACCGCATTTTATTTAAAAAATAATAGAAGGACCCCCATTTAAGTTTTCAGATGTTTTTTAGGTGTAACATCCGTTAATGAAATTACCTATGGAAAAAAATGCACTTTTTTATAGCTCCAAATCTATTGTCGTCATAGGATGATTCTAGGTATTTAGTTTTTTTTCTTAATAATTTCAATGGACACTTTTATGTATGACCCACACGGGAAAAACACATACAAATACAGAATGACAATAACATATCTTTCTATAATTCTATTAACTTACTATATTAAGTGAAGCAACATGATGATTCCATAGCAGTACAGAATCAAATTCCTACCACGTTTTGTTAAATTTAGGATTAAATTTAGCACATAACCTAAAACATGTTAACCTATCAATAAGGTTGAGTGTAATTCAAGTGAATTCAAGTGAAACATAAAATCTATGCTACATCTTGTGTCTTGTCTCGTTAGGGGTTGGTCAAGTTCTCATAACTGAACCAAAACGGACACTTGCAGGTTTTGTCTTATTCTCAGTTAATGAGCATTTCTTTCTCTTACTCATTTAAACATTATCAAACTGTTACATTTGAGAGTAATTCTGAAAGAAAGGTTTGTTTGAATGGGAACAAAGAGGAGTCATTCATATTATTCTTTGTGACCTCAGATCTCTAATTGATATTCAATTCATTCCTTTGTCCAAAGCGACATACAAATGATGTAGACAATTCTTCACAAGCATATGGCCTTAGAGGAGCCAAATAGGCATAATTTTCTATAAGGCTCTGCCTAGCACACACAATATTATCTTTGAACGTCATGGCATGCTAATGGATTTGTTCTGTTCTCTCCTTTAGTGCTGGAATGAACTTGCACAGTGTGCCTTCGTATTTCCAGAGAACAGTGTGAGGAAGACTCTCTTCAGAAGTCAATCAGGTAAGGGAATGTTCTAGCTAAGACATACAGGACAGCCTGCCCTTGAGCAAACCACATGAAACCAGCCTTTTTAAGTGCCAAGCCAACCAAGCACATTTAGGCAAAGAATGGACCTTCGATTGTGAACTTTGCTTCACGTGACTGACTCCACCATTGTAATCATAGTTCAAATTCACAGATGCCCCATACCTTGCTGAAATGCCATATGAATGAGTTTCTTCTTTCCTCCATTAGAAATCCACATAGATGTTGCTAGTCTGAAAATTACCAAGTTGCCGTTGCTCTGCTCAACAGCCTTAATTTGATTCAAAAAGGCTATAAAAATTTAGAACAGTAATTATGTCACTGCATGCCATCACGGCAATACAGAGAAACAGGCAGCTGTAGAACCAGAGCTTTCTGTCTCATTTTCTAGAGAGTGGTCTTGACAACATACAGTAAGTTGGGCGTTATTTGTGGTTAATAGCTAGCCTTGACCAATGAAGCTTTCCCACTCAGCATCATTTTAATCTAAACCTACTTGTTCAACTCCATGGTTTTCACGGAAGATAAAAGATACCACCTCTACAGAGGGCGAGAGCAGACGTGCTTCTTTTTATTTTTTAATTTAATTTTCCACTCATTCATCACAAAATGGACATGATAAAGTGGTTTCCAGCACGATGCCCATCTGCCCCATACAGGAAAACAAAAAATTCATAGGGTGAACTTATGAATCATAGACTACAATTTATTAATACCCAAGAATCGTCAAACTCACGTCAGTGCAATCAGAACCCTAATTAAAAAACAAAATAAAACAGAGAATGTGCTGATGCGGTAGCAGATAAATAATTTAAATTACAAACCAGTTTTTTTTCACTCCACAGTAGCCTAAATATTCATTTTATTCACTTTTATACTCTGCTTGTTTGTGTGCATTTTTCGCTGTTTCACCTAGTGCTAATCTAGATTTTCAGCTTATCAGAGCTGCTCTACATTGTTTTCTTTGTTTCATTTTCTAAAGAATGATTTCTGCCCAAGCTAAACTAAATATTCACTTGCATGTGCCAAGGATGGGTTGTATATGCAGTCGTCCTAAGCACAAGCACGAAATGAGCTACAACTTCCAGAGGGAACAACCTGGGGCCACAAACAACTCGAACGAACTGGCAAACACCTGGTCAATGGTAAGGTGTCGTGATATGCAAAACGAATGGCAAAGAAGCTACGAAATGTTTTTTGTAACTTCTTTTTTTAAAACACAGCATTAACACTTTTCTTGATGGGGCAGAAATAACTAGTAGTAAACCAGTTACATACTTGTTACATAAGATGAAAGATGTGGCGATTCATTAAAGATAACAAACATGACATCAGTATTTCACGTGTTATTCATTACCTGTTATTTCAATAGTTCCTTAGCAGTTCCTTCAGTGGTTCCTTTAGTGGTTTACAAAGGTTTACAGAATTAACAGATATAGTAACAAATACAGTACTTGCTTGAGAAAAAATGTGTAACATTGGACAAACTTGAGATCAGTTTGTAACTAACACTTCATTTGTGGTTAATAAATACATAAGTAATTGCATAATACTACATTTTTTTGTGTCTCCTCATGTAAACTGCAAACAAAACAGTATTTAACATGAATGACTCTGCTAAAAATAGTTACTGATACAGTTATAGAATGTTCAGATTGTTGTAGAGGAGAATACAATAGAACAAATTGTAATGTTCAGCTGAATCTGTTTTCTCTTTTACAGGTACCTGATGCGAACAGACAAGACACCACAACTAACAGTAAGACTGAATACTTACATCAAAAGACATTTTCTCATGGATGTCCTGCATGCTAAACAGAACTGAAATGAAAAGCACAATAATCCTTATCTGTCCCCTGGAATTTCATGGTCACTGAATCCTTCGACAATTTGCCTCACAGCTCTTCCCTCAGAAAGCAATCAAACCTACTCTTGTACGATCTTGTGATCTTGGGAGTTTCTGGCTTGAAACTAATAAATGCAGTATCCCGTCATTTGGAGTCCATTCTCTAAATTATGTTTGTATGTTTCAAGAAGACTTAAATGCTCATAAAGACAAAGAAGCAGTAAACGTAGTAAAGAAGAGTGATGCATAACTCTCCCATGAGGGTCATGTAATAGAAAAGGTTTCTGAGTAAATCCCCTATTGTTCATGAGAGCTGAAGCAATCATATCTGGCAGAGATTAACAAGCCACACTGGGCATCACTAGGTACGTCACACATTGTTGTAGGAGTTACAGGCTTCATGGAAAAGCCCACTTGCTGCTGGCTTCAGGAAGCACTGTTCAGCCTTTCGGGAATGAGGCCTGTAAGGATCAGGGCTCCTTTCCGGGCTTGCACACCATCCAGACATATCTGAACTTCAGTAATAATGACAAAACAGCCACGTTCTTAGAAGCCCATTGTGAGTTTGCCTGTGCATCACGCTTTTAGGGACACACAATTGGGGTAGCTCTTCAAAGATAATACCTCCCTTATCTACAGGGTGACATCTCGCTCGCCATGGTAACAGTTTACACAGCCTTTGTTTAATGAGACTCGCGACGAAACCAGAACCGAGGAATTTACCTTTTTTACATTCTGTCGATTCAGGTTTTTTTTTAGAAGTTTCATAACAAAGGCCAGGAAACTGTCTCATAAGATTATTGTTGGCTGACAGTGAAGGACTCAAGGTACAGGCCTAATATGAAAATATGAGAGTACCAGTAATAAGTAATATTTAGTACATATATACAGTACACTGCACAGATTGAAAGGTATTCAGTCTTAATACATCATTCTTAAATAAGATACTTTAAAACTCAAGTGACTCTCAATGGATATTTCACCGTATCTTCCTTCAATTGTTCATAAAACTGGGTGTTTCACCAAATGATTTACAAACCAAAAAAAATACACACTCTTGGCAAAGCTAATCACGGTCAGCTGATCACCGCTTCTCTCACATCTCCTTCCAGATGGAGATATTGTGGTTGCTCAGTATGACTTCAAGCCGGTCACTTCTGATGACTTGCCTTTCCGAAAAGGAGACATGTTTCGAATTCTCGAGGAGTAAGTCGAGTGTTGCAAAATGAAATGATCTGCACTAACTTCCTACAGCCATATTCACTGCTTTTTTCACAACTTCACAACTTTCACGTTCTATTTCTCGTGAAGGGACGGTGACTGGTGGTTTGCCAAGTCATTGACCACAGGTGATGAAGGCTACATTCCCTGTACATATATGGCAAAACAAGACACATTGGATGTAGAGAAGTACGTAACCGCCAACGCAGTGTGTATATGACATTTGTTGTGTTGTCATCTTCAAGTTGTATTGTGGCTTGTTTTGTTTTGGCATTGCACATTTGATTACATGTAGTTACAAATGTCATTAAATTGTCACCTTCTAGATGGTTTTTCAAGAACTTGAGTCGCAAAGATGCAGAGCGTCTGCTTCTCGCCCCAGGAAATCAAACAGGGTCATTTCTGATCAGAGAAAGCGAGACAGCTAATGGTTTGTCTGAAAACTCACCTATTGCCACAAAGAATGTTTATCTTATATTTGCCATTTTATCACAGCCAGTAAGAGAACATATCAGATCATTCTTATGTTTCCTTTAATGACATTTTTCCATATCTTTAATAGAAGATAACAGTTATAATGGAAGTTTTAAGGTGTAATAAGGAGGCTATGGTCTTTAACTGCTAAATAGTGGATCTGTTACCTGTTGACCATAGGTGTGATTAAAGTAATTTATTCATTTTAAAAACAATTTTCTATTTCAGGATCATTCTCATTGACTATCAGAGACATGGATCCTGAACACGGGGAAGTCATCAAACACTACAAAATCCGTTGCCTCGACAACGGTGGCTATTATATCTCCCCGGCGACCTCTTTTGCTTCACTGCAGGAGCTGGTGAAATTTTACTCCAGTAAGTTGCAAATAAATACCCTTCAAATGCATTATACTTAAGAATTACCATTTTCCAGAACACTATGTTCCCCCATTGAGAAAAATCATATTGTAGTACACGGGTTACAATTTCCCTAAAATCAACATGGATTTCCTGTCAATGTAAAGAAATCCTTTCATCACTTCATACTCAACCACTAGATGTACAGATCAAACGATTTTTAAAATCAGCATTTCATTTATTCACCAGCATAGCCACTGAGAGGAAAAATTGTGACCTGAGGCAAAATTTAGCTCTCTTCAGAATTTCAGGTCTGATTCAGTTTAGCGGCAGGATGCAATTTTTTATTAGCAGACAGCAAAATAAAATACATAAATAAAAAAATCAAAAGGAAAGTAAACTTGATAACAGATTTAGATATTTATCTTAAAGAATCAGTTATACAGTTATAATTGAATGACTCAAAAAATTATTGAGTCTAAATACATTACTTGTGATGCACGTTTGTGGATAGATACACAACCCTAAATTAGTGTACAAAGGGGAAAAAACAGACTATGAACTGACTGAACCTTCACAGATGCCTGTACATGGATGTACATGTAACAGGTCAGAGCATTCATTAGTATGGATGTACATGTAACAGGTCAGAGCGTTCATTAGTATGGATGTACATGTAACAGGGCTGAGCGTTCATCAGTATGGATGTACATGTAACAGGGCTGAGCGTTCATTAGTATGGATGTACATGTAACAGGGCTGAGCGTTCATTAGTATGGATGTACATGTAACAGGGCTGAGCATTCATTAGTATGGATGTACATGTAACAGGGCTGAGCGTTCATTAGTATGGATGTACATGTAACAGGTTCATGTACATATACTATGTCATTCAAAGGTTCATTTAAACATGCATTTTAAAGAACACTACCACGCTCCTTTACTCCCTTTCTGCAGAGACAGCAAATGGGCTGTGCCAGCGACTGACTGACCCCTGCAGGCGCATGCAGCCGCAACAGCCGTGGGCTCAGGATGCCTGGGAGATCCCGAGAGAGACACTGAAGATGTTGAAGAAGCTCGGGTCGGGCCAGTTTGGAGAGGTTTGGATGGGTAAGAGAGGTTGCCATCTTCATGATTGGCTCCAACAGCCCAGAGCTATCCCGTACCTAGCTAGATCAGCTTGGAGAAGGTGCCAAACATACACGGAGAGTGCCTCCAGAAATAAGTGGTGACACAATTTCATCTCATGCAAAATCACATCTCATGTGTCTTTGCCTGGATCATCTGACTCAGCTTTCTTTGATATCAGCCAGTGGTTCCCAAACTTCCCTTCTGGGATCCTCCCCAAATCAATTCTATATTTGGTCTATTCTAACCGCCAGCACCCCGACTGAAGTAATTGTCTCCTCACTGAGGCTGCCAGATAATTGGGTGTTACATCACATAAGAGTGTGTCGGAAGAACATATGTGTGGTCATGTAGTGAAAAGGAGTGCTGTGGTAATGAGGATCTTGTCAGTGTACTTTGACATTCATTGAGACCTGTGTGTCCATCTTCCTTGTAGGCTATTATAAGAACTCCCAAAAGGTAGCCATCAAGATGCTGAAAGAGGGCAGTATGGAGCCAGAGGCTTTCCTGCAGGAGGCCAACCTGATGAAGAAGCTGCAACACGAGAGGCTGGTACGCCTTTACGCCGTCGTCACCAAAGAGCCCATCCTCATCATCACAGAGTACATGAGCAACGGTGAGGCCCCCGTCACCCGACAACGTTACATAACCCCTGATTTTGGACTAAGCGTTCACGTCTTCATGCTTGTCTGATTGATTTATGCTGTGACCCAGCCATGTATGCTAATATTATCTTATGTAATTCTGAGAAAAGAGGTCGCAAATACATTTCAGCATTAAAAATTGAACATAGCAGCCTGTATTCTGGGTCTTCACAAAATGCCACTGAGGGAACATGTATTTGCTGGTTTTCAGTCAATCTTCTGGGTAACACTTTACATTAACTGCACCTTCATAATGCATTCATTATGCATTCATAGAACATTCAGTGCACCTTCGTAATGCATTCATAGAACATTCACAAGGAGCATGTAAGTATACCTCAATATCCTAACATACCTTAACAGCTTTAATAATGTACTTTAATAGCAAACATTAAATGATAATAGCAAACATTATAATCAGATAATGTTTGTTATTAATGTATATTAAAGCTGTTATGGTATGTTAGGATGTTAAGGTATACTTCCCTATTATTTATGAATGGTCTATGAATGCATTATGAAAGTGCACCAAACGTTCTACTATTGCATTATTTATAAAGGCATAAAGTTAATGTAAAGTGTTACCATCTATTGTTCATCAATGTATACTTAATTAGGGTCACATAGCTATTCACAAACATGCAACACACGTAACATAATTCTCTTAGATTGAGTCATTTAAATCACTCAATTTATTTTAGTTAAATATTGTTGTATATCAATGATTATTTAGGAGGGCTTACTAAACAAATGAGAAACAGTTTAGAAATAACTAAATCTATTATCTAGAAAACATTGAACTTCAGCAATACATTTAACCTACTGTGGCTTATTTCCTAAAACAAAACAAGATTAAGTACAATCTTTGTTCTCCAGCTGTCCAGACAGTCACAGATGTAGCACAGTTATAAACAACAATGAAACTGTCTTGCAAGAAAACAACGCCTTTTGTGTAAACAACGCCTAAAGATGAGTCTCCCTGGTTAAGAGAAGCCATAGAGACGATTAAATTGCCCTTTTTTTCTCTCTGATGGCTGTGAAGTCATTTTTAGCTGTGGGTTTTTATGTTTCAAAGGAAGTTTACTTGACTTCTTAAAAACCGAAGATGGAAAACGTCTGAAGTATCCTAAACTCATAGATATGTCAGCACAGGTAAGGAAAACTTTTTGTTGAAGATAATAACAGTGAATTTCAGCTCATTTGAACTTTGCTCATTTTTATGATTCTGAGTATTATAAGTTTTCATAGTAATGTGGTCAAGCTATGTGCCTCATGTGTAAAAACCTTAGCGTCCGTCTCGTATTAACATCCGGACAGGATGTGATGCATTTTTTTCCACTTGACTTTTGGCATGCCCTTGAGACGACATAAACTGCATTTCCTGAAAGAGTATGCATCCTGTTTAAACCACTTTTGATGTTGCAACACCAATTCACCCCCCCCACCCCTCTTAACAACCTCTCTTGGTATTTTTTTTTTTGCATTGGAACCCACAAACTGGCATTTAGGCACTTTTAAAAGGTGCCTGAATAGCAGGTCTGCTATGCTACCCTTACTCTGTCTTTCCTTTGCAGATTGCAGAAGGCATGGCTTACATAGAGAAGAAAAACTACATTCACAGGGATCTCAGGGCAGCCAACATCCTGGTGTCGGAGACTCTGCACTGCAAGGTTGCGGATTTTGGTCTGGCTAGGATTATCGAGACAGAATACACTGCACAGGAAGGTGGGACTACGCACGCACGCACACGCACACGCACACACACAAACACGCACACACACACACATGCACGCATGCACAAGCATGCACGCACATACTGTACCCATTAATGCATTTAATCTAATCTAAAGTGCTTTCCCTTTAACATTACGATACATTTTCTGTACACAGCACAGCTTGCATCTGAAGCATATCCGGTGTTTAAAGTTATTTTTAAGCTATCAATAAAATACTGCATTACTTAATTTTTACAGTAATTGCTCTTTACATACATTTATTAAGATTTCACTTTTTAATGGTTAAGTACCAATTGCTGTGTCAGTTTATTAGGCCCAAAGTTAAGAACACACAAGTGACTTCATCATGTCTAGGACAGATGGCTGCACTTTTGTTTTAGAATGAAGAATGAGCCGTGGGAAGGTAGGTGTTGTGTTTTATTCTGAGGGCACTGATGTCATGTTGAATTCACAGGGGCGAAATTTCCAATCAAATGGACTGCGCCAGAAGCAATCAACTTTGGGACTTTCAGCATCAAGACAGACGTCTGGTCTTTTGGTATTCTCCTTACAGAAATCATCACATATGGAAGGACGCCCTACCCAGGTATAAATGAGGGGGGGGGGGGGCATGCATGTCAGATTAAGTCACTTTCATTAATATTTTGAGAAACTGTTCAGAGAAAACTTGTACGGCTATATTCTGAATGAAGACAGGAGAGGGCATCAAGTTTATTCAATATCAGATTTATAAGCTGCTCCCATGATGTTGACTGTGTCATGAAAATTGTGATTTTGACAAGGGTCTGATCATTATGTTCAGAAGACATGGTCAGAGCATCTCATGGCAAACTCACCCTTGGCCTGGTTACCGAATACCGTGCCTGAGCACAATCATCCGCCCTCCCCACCCCGTACAGCACAATGTTCTTATTTTGTGGCTTATCTGGAGTAGCTTCAGGTGTGATGATACACGGCCCATAGGTTTATTAAGTATGCAGCTCAGTGATTTTCATCTAATCATACTGCATGTATTACGACAGTCCCATATTTTGCCAAGTATCTCAGAGTTTTTGTTTGTTGCATGCAGTTGTTCCTGGATACTCTTATCAGCCCAGACTTCCTGCAAATGCTGCACCTCTGCTGTAGACCAAAGTGACGTCCTTCTGCCGCAATGTTTGCTAAATGTCTGCTCCTTCCTGGTCCAGTTCACATACAGTTAGTGATCACACTGGATGTGGTCTGTGCCATAGCCCAACTGAAGCACGACAGATCAAATCAAAACTAGTGAAACAAACCAGACTTTGGGGGTCAAATGTGCTCAGGCACGGTATGGATCACCTAGGGTGGGTACACCCTGGAAACTGTATGGCTTGTGGGGTGAGAATTACTTGCTAAGAGTGCTTTGTTGTGTTGGGTGGCCAAGGCACGTCAATGCAAGATGTGAACAAAGTGTTATCACATCTGGTGCATAGCAAGAGTAGGGCCACTGTGGCACAGATTACACTTAAAATCGTATAATTGCAGTGATGGTCACAGGAGTAATGTGACGTGATACACGGTGCATCGCGCCCTGGTGTGTATGGGGCTGTATAACTGCTATCCAGGTAGAGGGCCCATGCTGACCTCTGCCCACCATCAAAAGCACCTACAATGGGCATGTGAAAGCTGGAGCTGAACCTTGGAGAAATGGAAGAAGATCGCTTGGTCATTTCCTCTTGCAGGGCAACCAAGTAGGCGTGAAGCATCTGTAGAATGCCTTGGACTAGCAAGTCCAATCTGCAGCTACACAGCCCCATACTCAGCAGAGCTCACTGTGCTCTGTGTTCTGAAAATGGTCCTGTGAGCGTCACTAAAATGATCTGCCATTTGTGCCACAGTAGCCTTCCTGTTGGTCTGTACCAGACGGGACAATCTACCCTCACATCTCACTTTGATAAGTTTTCAGCCACCCAACACCCAGTCTGGCAGCTTGTGGTCTTTCCCTCCTCAGATCTCTCTCAGTAGCTACTCACCATGGCTGACCGTGAGCTCCCCACCAGCCTTGCCATTTCAGAGACGCTCTGACCCAGTTGTCAGGCCATAACAATGTGGCCCCTATCAAAGTCACTGAGAGACATATTTCAGCCCATTTCTTCTGCATTCTACATGTCGGCTACAAGTAATGAATGTAGGCCTACTGTCTAATATATCCCCAGACCTTTACATGTGCTGTTTTTACAAGACAGTTAATTTTATTTGTTTCACGTGGGGGTGGTCATGATATTTTGGCTCATCAGTGAATAACTTGATAAAATTAAGGAAGTTAATAAGAAATTTGACATAAATGAAAGCATAATATTTCACACATAAAGAAATCTCTTGGATTGTGACAAATTTATGTTTATAAAGCTTTTGCCTAACCAAGTTCCCGCTCTAATGTAAGTATTAAAATGATTTGTAGGAGACACAAAGCTCTTTAAAAAGGACTTGCTGTTAAACGCATCATCATTAAAATCATACTCCGACTTATAACCCTCTGTCAAAACAGATACCTATTCAGTGAACCGCAGAGTTAATTTTCTGTCCTAATATGGCATATATTTACAGTAGAAAGATGATTATAATATCAACTATTGATGATTTTTGTTTAACGTGCACTGATTTAATGACTCACATTTCAAGAGACTTACAAGACACAGGTTTATGAAGCTGAAAGAATATTCGGTTTTTCATTTTGAAATAGGCATGACCAACCCAGAGGTGATACGACTCCTGGACAAGAAGTACAGGATGCCGTGTCCCGATGCGTGTCCGCAGGAGTTCTACCAGATCATGCTGAAATGCTGGCAGGAGAGGCCCGAGGATCGGCCCACCTTTGATTACCTGCAGTACAGCCTCAATGACTTTTTCATCGCCACCGAGGGCCAATACGAGATGCAGCCCTAACCCTGGGTGAAGGCGCAAGCGGACGTTGTCCCCATGTTACACATGGAGCGAATCGGCGGTGGGGATTGGGTGGTCACAAGGGTTTCAAAGCAGGATTGGAGAGTGCAAGAAGGCCAAAGACAACTCAAAACACCACCCTGAATGTCAATTAATAAGATATTATGATGGAGTCTGCAGTGCCAAATCATTTCTTACGGGAAATCCTGCCTCTCTGTGTGAAAAACGTCCTCTGTGACTCACCGTTTGGGGAAAAGACACTGTCCCTTTACTGACATTCTGAAGAATGCTGTGTATTATGTGTGGCCTTTGAAAAACTACATCTGCACTGATATTTATTGGACCAAAAAGCTGGAGAGGATAGGGAAATCCTTATTTACAAGTGTGGATTTCTTTTTTTTGTTTGTTTTCCGAGACTCCAGGGAACAATAATACTCAGGTATGTAACTAACACATGGTGGAGTGTATAGAACATTTCTGTGAATATAGTAAGAGACTGACCCTTAAATTTATAATAGATCATGTGTTAAATTTAAATTTAGAATTTAGAAATGATCCCCCGTGACACATCAAGGAAAAGTTAAACATATAGCACTTTGAAAAGAATCCTATTAGAACAATGGATTTAAATAAATTTTTGAACTCTTTCACTGAACGCCTCTGAGTTTCTGGATCAGCTGCTGTAATCTTATACCCCTGGGGGTGTCTGAGTTCAGCCCATTGCCTACAATTCAGCCCAGTGAGAGGAAGTCTGCTAATTGTTAGATACAACAAGAACATAATCTTCAACCCAAACGCTCGTGTTTGCTTTTAAAATCTGGGGAATGTGACAGAGCAGTAATATTTTTAAAAATGCGACTGTTTAGTCTCTTTGCCTGCGGTGAAAGGGTCAAATGCTGAATGCTCAGTGGGGAGCAGGGAGCGGACAGGCCTGTGTTTATGACTCTGAGGTGGTCACTTCCTGAGGGGTGACGCGTCTGAGATAAGGGGGGGACCCTATGGAGGGCCACTTCCTGTGCAATGAATTCCCAGAGGCCAATGCGGCGGTGAGTGTGGCGGCACATTCCTGACATACTCCTGCCCTGTGGCTCATTAAGGATGTCTCCTGCAAAGCAAACTGGAATAACTGCTAATCTTGTTACACTGAGTGCACTTCCTAAACTTTTTAGGACATAGCTCAATAATGCTGCTTTATTGAGGTAGGATAAGGGCATTTATTACGTACAAACTGTATACATGGATGTGTGCACACACACACACACACACACACACACACACACATA
>JAODJW010000039.1:14747951-14761964 GCA_026777045.1 Hyperopisus bebe | reverse complement strand
TGGCAGGATTGGTCCTCTCCCCTCGGCGCCACCATACACACACACGATGGTCATCCGTGGTAATGGAGACCCGAGACCCATCGCTGAACATGGTACGACGCCACTCGTCATCAGTCCATGCCTCCCAGTTACGGCACCACTCCAAATGCAGCTCTGCGCTGGTGTTAACGGCAGCCTCCGCATGGTGAACCTCTAGTGTAACTGATGCCAGTCATTGAGACACGGTGCGGGATGACATGGGGTGTTGTAGAGAATCCAATACCTGTGTCCGGATGGCAGGCATGGATGTCATGGATTTCGTAATGCTTGATATATAATACAATGATCTTCCCTTGGTCACGATGTGTGTGGGTGCCCTCACATGCCCATTGGTTCCAACGTCGGGTGACTGTGACATCTGCATGCCCCACAGCCTGGGCAGTTGCACAATACGACCACCCAGCCTCATGCAAACCCACAATGCAACCCCAGTCGAACTCCATCAAGGGCTGGTAATGCTGTCTAATGCGTCTATGAGGCATCCTCTGTGTCTGGTGACTAGACCTGCCAGCTCCTTGCAACTCGAATCATTTACATAGCCATTGCTGGTCTGCATGTGGACCAAATTACATTGACCATAACTTCTGGGTGCTTTTTTGTCACTGCGTGTATATTTACTGTGACGTTCCAGAGCAGCCCAGTTTGTCATGCTGAGACATACACAAACCCTGCAGCGCATTAATTTCCAGGTGTGTCAGCCTCAAGACTGCTGTCTAGGGTAACACATGACCAAAGCACTCACCCCCCAGAATTTCTTAAATTTACATTACACTTAAATATATTTACACTTCAATATGGAATACAAATCATGCATAATTGCTCTCTTTTTGAATTAATTGGCAAGCACGGGAATACAATTACATTTCAATGCCTGTTTTATCGATTATTTTTTGTTCCTAGTGTACTTGCCAGCATTCTGTTTCTGGAACGTTCCAGGGATATGATCCGGTAAATAACCATGCAGTCCATTTTCCTGTACCTACATGGTATGACATGGCCTGGAGAACCTAAATATTAATAATGATGACAAGTCCATAAATCTGTAAACTAACCACAAATAAATTTCAATAAATCAGCCATGGCTGAGTTTGGATCTTTACGGATCAGTGTTTCTCTAACCGTACAAGGTCAGATACAGGTAGGATGAATGTGACTCAAAGCGAGACTCGCTTTTGTTCTTTTTCACTCTAAATGTCGACGTTTGATGAATATACATAAAACACATGCCAGGGGCATGACTCAGGAGGTGACTATTGGGACACAGTCACATGACGGCAGAGGGGCTTGCAATTGGCTGGCATGCCCAGCCAAGCAGGTAGAATCAGCCAGACTCCCGTTAACCATGGAGGCTTGTTACAATGATATGGTATTTATGCAGCTCCGAAAGGGCTGTGTTCATCTGAGGTATAATTAAGCAATTAATGACAATTTACAATATGGTGGCCTCACTGCTTTGACCTCTGCCTGGCTGTTACTCACTGAAAAGACCCTCCAGAGAACAATATGAGATTAGGAGACGCAGTTAGATGAGAGCTGGTCTCTAATGACCCTCGTTCTGCTGTTTCCTCACCCCTTTATGGTGCTAAGGTACATACACCAAGACGAACGTGTGTGTGTGTGTGTGTGTGTGTGTGTGTGTGTTGGGGGGGGGGTGGGTTTGCATAGATCACATTTGAGGACCAAATTGTCTCCAAAGTGTAGTAAAACCTGAAATTTCCCTACTTTGGGGACATCTTTTGAGGTCCCCATTTGGACAACATCAGTTTTATAAAAATCTGTGAATGCAATCAAAAAAGTAAAAATGCCAAAAGTCTTGTATTTCGGTTGGTTATTTATGGTTAAGATTAGGGATGGGTAGAGGTTAAGGGTGTCGTGATTGGGATTAGGGTTTTTCCTATATAAATGAATGGACGGTCCCGAATTAGATAGGAAGACCAACTTGTGTGTGCGTGTGTGAGCAGGTATACCTATCCTTATGGGGACACAATGTCCCCATAAGGTGATAAATATCATTTTTTTTCCCTCATGGGGAACGGTTTCCTGGTCCCCATAAGGGAAAACTCTATTTTATAAAAATCAGTGACTGCTATGAAAAAACTAAAAATGCAAAAGAGTGGGGGTTAAGGTTGTCATCATTAGCATTAGCATTTTTCCCATAGAAGTGAATGAGCGGGCCCCATGAGGCTAGGTATACCCAACATGTGTGTGTGTGTGTGTGTGTGTGTGTGTTTGTGTGTGTGTGTGTGTGTGCGTGTGTGCGTGTCTGTGTGTGTGCATGGCTGCAGAGACAACTTACAACAAGGTAGATACAGGGCATATCTATGTGTCGACAGTCAGCGAGAGGCCTCCACACTTAAATCTGGACTGGGTCCCATCATGATGCTCCATCAGATCTCATATCTCAGCAGAAACCAAGTTCATTTACTCACGCCATTGGGCAGTAAAACCAAAAAGTGCAGAATGGTGAAAAAAAAGGTGCTTTCAAATCATTATATTATTCCAGCAACTGCAAATATATTGTATATAGTTATAATCACATAGTGAGAATTATATGGAACGTTTGATTTTATGTACTTAATTAACTATTTAAAGTGAAAAAGATTTATGATTTTATAATGGACATGCATTTACGTATGTATGTTTGTATGTATATATTGACCCAGCTAACTGAATATATTCTAAGATTCTAATCACTTGTCAGGAGCAGTTATCAGGAGATTGACATTAGTGTCCCTCCTGGAACTGCTGTGCTTATATGAGAAGACACATCACATTTTGTGATTCTCTCTAAATTTCATTTTTCATCAGTAAGCCACAATGGCAGCTTGTCCACGAACATGCAGCCGCCAGAAACACGTGAGGCCGCTGACAATAACAACGCTCCAACGCCAAACTTCTCACAGCGGAGGGCTTTAGGTGAAGGGTTTGTCGGAATTGTAAATCCCGGAAGTGTTTCATGAAATGTAGGTCTGTTATTCAGCCTCAGGACTCGAAAGGGACTTTTATTCATGAAACAACTAAGTTTTTTTTGCCTCAAACATATTGCAAGTTTGCATTTTGCTTTCTGCTTATGTACTATATATTACCTTTTAAGAAACAGCCAACATACTTGTATTAAAATAATTCATAAAGGTGCCACTATAGTCCAGTCTACATAATGTCTTTGGACTTAAAATGTGTTTGTAATGGACTCTGTCATTTTCTTGCCCTGTGTATTGAAATTAAAATGACTGCTTGACATACGTGTTCTTGCTACCCATTAGCATAAAGCCGTAGGAGCTAATGTTGCCTTGCTTACATCAACTAATAATGTCTGTCTGTCTGGGAGTTGGGAGTCTAATTAACATAAGACTCTGAATGCCACTGGAATATCGTTAGCAGACCCCAACAGCTAAACCTTGATTCAGTCAGGCAGAGTAATTTTATATTCATGAATATGGTACACAGTACAAGATCATTGTCTGCATTTCAGGTATATGTTCTTACTGTACATTGTTAACTGTCCTCAACAGTGCTGTAGGAATGACTTCTGGAAAACACATTTCTACCTTTCCATGACTATAACAGGTCAATCTCTAAGCAATTATAATTGCAGTCTATTACCTAAGTAGATTCTCTCCCCTCTGTGACCCTGACGAGAGCAAGAGCTTGAAGATGAATGGAGGGATATTACTTAAGAGAGAATTACTGAGTCCAATTGTCTGCTACAGTTATGCAAAGGATGATAATTAAATGAAAAGCCTGAGTCATTAAAGCTCATTTCAGAAATAGAGTTTGCGATGTGAGCGTCATTGTGTCAGAACCCGCCAGGATATTGCACTCGAGTTATTCTTTTAAATGGAATAAGAAACTGACAATTTAAAAAAGTCCATCCGTCATTTGCCGTTTTAGAGAATGAGACGGCAGGACTCGGCAGGAGATGTGCCAGCGTGAGGCTCGGGATGTTGGTTGAGGAGGTTGCCATGGAGTTAAGGCCAAGTGAAGAGCTCCCAGCAGACGTTACCGCATGAATGAGCCCCCCAGACACGCGGGAGAGCATAGACACAGCTTTGTTGTTTCTGGGGTCCCACTCAAAAAATAATTTTGAACCCCCCCAAGATGTTTCAAGAATTAAATAAATAGGTAGAATCGGGAGATTGAAGGTAGACAGTTGGTTAGCAAAACATTTTGCTTCTATATCTCCTAAATAAGGAATGTGTTTATTTGCTATTTCGTGTAGTGACTGTTTACTTCCCAAATCTCTATGGCCCCCAAACAAATGTGTGGCCCTAGCCTCCACTTTACGCTCTTTCTCAGATAAACGGAAATCGCGTACAATGTATGCAGTTATCACAACCTTTCACATCACGCCTCTGTCCGCCTTTCAATTTCGCAGACCGCCCCCCAGCTCCTGTCAACGTCTCCGTCATGCACCTGAGGGCAGACTCGGCCACCGTGTCTTGGGATGTCCCCGAGGGGGATGTCATCATTGGCTTTTCCATCTCGCAGCAGGTGAGTCCCTCCCATCCGGATGACCTCCTCATGCGTCCTCATCACAAGCAATTGCTCTAAGACTACATGGGAAGCACAGCATTTGTCAAAAAAATTGACAGGAGAATTGAATTTGTAAATTCATTTTATTTTGCAATTAAAAGTGTAATCTATCTTACTAGATGAACCACAACACAGATTATTTCGTGGGAGTTGCTTTTGACAAGTACGCTAATTTTCCTTTTGAATCTAGAACAAAGACAGCCTATAGGCGTCCATTGACAGCGTGCTTCACTGGATGTTTATGGAAGATTCATGCAAGCTTTGTCTAAATGGAGAATAGATGAAACCTTATTGATCAATATGCTCTGATGTGTTTTCAGAGCCTGCCCAGGCACCATGCTTCACTAGGAGCTTCCTACTTTGTTTTGGCTTAGACAATGTTGATTGGACAGAAAGACATGCAGTCAGATATTTTAGACCTGCCTGGAAGCCAGGCTTCTCTGCATGGTGATTGGGAGACATCTTGACAAGACAGGATAAACTACCAATAACAGTAATGCTCACAACTGACACTTTTCACATGCTGTTGGTGTTGTTGGCTCACAGTATTCGTTGATTCTGTTATATACTGGTGTACAAAAGCGTTTCATTGCAACCCAGAGTGACAGTTAATCATTTTGTATGGCACCTTTCACCATTGGCATTTGTAAATATTGTAACTAAAATCATTGATATTGAGTTTTCCAGTTTGATCAATTTGTTTAATTTTCAGTGAAAGTTCAGTGATTTTCAGTAGACTGATTTTGTAGTTAGCTCACTAACTAAGCTGTCTTTTGTTCAAAATGGCCAAATTGCTTGAGAAGGAGCCATGCTAGTATAACAGGATAATTTCTTACAGAAGGAAAGGAGAGTAGAATTGACATGTAAGTAGCTGATTGGCTAAAATAAGAAACAAATACCTTTTTGGTTATACTGTTGACACTGTGCCTTCCCCATTTTAAAAATCACCACCCACCACGAGTCCTCATATGCACCTGATTGCATTATTTATCTCCAAAGCCTTGCAGTTTCTGATGGAATGTAGCAGGCAGACAAACAGGAAATGCTGTTTTACACAGTAGCGATCAAAACCCGATGCCTACTGGAAGGGAGCATGTTAAGCTTTGAGTCAGGCCCTCTATGTCATAATCCATAGGATTTAGCAAAAATTGAAGATCAACACCAGGCAACAAGAGGAGTAATGTGGATCAGGCATTTTGTTTATGTGGATTAGCACAGCTTAGCGTGGATGCAGTGAACCCCGCTGATGACCGGTCTCTTTGCTCCTTTTGCAGAGGCAGGACGGCCAGATGCAGAGGTTCATCAGGGAGGTCAACACCACTAGCCGCACCTGCGTCCTCTGGGACCTGGAGGAGGAGACGGATTACATCATCCAGGTTCAGTCCATCGGACTCTACGGGGAGAGTCAGGCGAGCAAGCGCGTTCACTTCAGAACCCTGAAGAAGTCAGACCGATTCCCGTCCAACAGCTCCAACCAAGGTACGCGGCTCATCTGACGCACGGATGCACTTTTAGATCTTAATGATGATTGGCATAAGAACAGTACCCTTATGCATATACAAGAACAAATCTGTGGAATGGAGCAGGGGTTCTTACCGCAGAAAGAACGCACTGTTGTTCTGTTCTTCAGTAACAGGCTGACAGGCAGTCTGTTCACCCCTGATTATAACTGACACAATGGCCAGCGAGCGTGGCCACACAAGCATGACAAGATGCAGTGCCGGGCTGCACAGTTAATGTTCTAGATGCAGTGCTGGGCTGCATGGTGAATGTTACAGATGCAGTGCCGGGATGCACGGTGGATGTTATAGATGCTGTGCCGGGCTGCACAGTGAATGGTCTAGATGCAGTGCTGGGCTGCATGGTGAATGTTACAGATGCAGTGCCAGGATGCATGGTGGATGTTATAGATGCATTGCTGGGCTGCAAGGTGAATAATCTGGATACAGTGCCAGGCTGCACGGTAAATGCTCTAGATGCAGTGCCAGGCTGTATGGTGAATGGTCTAGATGCAGTGCCAGGCTGCACAGTGAATGCTCTAGATGCAGTGCCAGGTTGCACAGTGAATGCTCTAGATGCAGTGCCAGGTTGCATGGTGAATGCTCTAGAGCAGGGATGTCAAACTCCAGTCCTGGAGGGCCGGAGTCCTGTGTAGCTTAGTTCTTTCCCTGTTTCAAGAGAAATGATTCAACTCAAGAGCTGTGTGGTAATTAGCACAAGGAGTGGAATCAGACATGTTAAATGAGGGGAAACCCAAAAATGTGCAGGGCTCCGGCCCCCCAGGACTGCAGTCAACACAGCCCCTGCTCTAGAGGCAGTGCCAGGCTGCACATTGAATGCTCTAGATGCAGTGTCGGGCTGCATGGCGAATGGTCTAGATGCAGTGCCAGGCTGCACGGTGGATGCCAGGTCTGCCCATTACTGCTAATTTGATGGCTTTGTCATGCCTGGGGGTGGGAGTGTGGGGGAGAGCAGAGCACTGCGGTGCTCGGAATGCAAGCATTTTCATTTCTGCCCATCTTGTGCTCTCACATAAATCTTACATTGAATGTTCAGCCAGCTAGAGTACACAAATAGCTTTTTATGGACTATAATAAAGAGATATACAGCAACCTGAAGAGGGAGATGTGATTTTTCATATTTATACATGTATTTAGGACATTGGCACACTGCACAGATGCAGGCAGCTTTCACTGAATGCCTGCTTGTGTTGAGGAAAAACCTTCAATATTTTTCAATATTCTTCAATATTTCATGGAACTTTCAGCTTAAAGGACACATCTTTAAAAAAGCCTTGCTTGTCACGTGTGGCTTGATCAAAATATCCTTCTTGGAATACGTCAATTTGGCATACTTGTCCAACAGCACCAGTGTAATCTTAATAGTTTTCCAAAAACAATGTTTCCAAGTGGACAGGTGATACAAAATGTAAATATTTAGAAAAGAGAAAGCAAATGCAATACTTATTGCAGAATTTTAAAAATTGTTTATGTACGATATACATAATAGTGAGATGCTATTATATTCATAGCTGCCCATCAGAGAGCACACAATACAGCCATAGAAGTAATAACCCACCAAAAATACAAACCTTTGGACTGTGGGTGGAAACTGAAATGAATGTAAATTTCCTCACACAGATGGGGTGGGACTTAAACCCAAAGCCTTAAGGTACAAGGCCAGTACTGGGCATTACCACAATCACCACAATACAGGAAGTGCGATAAACCCTGAAATGAGATTTAAGAGCCATCTGCGCAGGCAGTATGTAGATGACAGACAGTATGCAGTTTTTCTGGACAGGGATCTTTGGGAAATGAAGCACTGGTTAGGAGATGCTGCTGCATTCATTTGCCAGAATAGGTCACAGTGTCAGAGTTACGAAACGAGTCTGCTTAGCGCGAGCAAGTCTGTGTCGCTGTATTGTAAAATTAATTACCCTGCGTAGGGATATACTGTTTTGAAGTTTCTCCCTGTATGGAGAAAAAAGATACTGGAATTTGGGGCTGTGTTGTACATTTTCAAAACAAAATAAGGACAATATGCTCTTGCCTTTACAACAGTGTGTCTTCTTTACAACTGAAAAGTCCAGCTTCCAAGATTCATTCAGAGGTGTTTATCTGCACTAAGGTAGAATCAGATGCAGGGTTTATACTGCAGCATATATATGATGTCAGTGTGGTTAAACATATTTGCCATTTGTAGGAGTACAGGTACATCAAAATTCTTTAGTTTTCATATATCCCATCCTGCTCTACTACTAGACATGCAGCCACAGGTGGGACAGGAGCCTGGTGTCAGGTCACAGGATCAGCCATTTCTCTGGCATCCCAGGAGCAGTTTCTGGAGTTAAGGGCCTTACTCAGGGGCAGTGACGTCATCACTTTACCAGCCGCAGGACTGGAAGTGGCGTCCTTCTGATAACAGGCAGTCATTAAGATCGTTTTCCTATTGGTAAAATCAGTCATGAAAGGTTTCAATTTCCATTTCAATCTAAATAATTTATTCAAAAAAAATTTAAAAAGCTTATCGGGCAAAAGAACAAGGAACAAGGACATTTTTTTTGTCTGTAACAGCAAGCATTGGATGAGAATTCAGCAAGTTATAAAGCTCTAAGGGTTTCCTCCAATTAGTATGGCAGTGCATAATGAATAAATGAATAGTAATTACAGCTGAAGAGACGCAGCAGTGTTATCAATATAATAAAAACAATACTGGTCAATGGATTTGCCAAATACTGCTTTCAAAATGAATGAACTAGAAAAGTGTTCATATTCACTCATTATTCTTGCCTTTACATGATACGTACAATACCCCAGAGTCAGATAAAACATAAACCCATAATGCCTTCTGTGTCTCAGCATGCTGCTTTAAAAGACAACCATTACCTAGCAGACCTTGATGGTCATATTTCTTTTAAAATATGTCAACTGGATTTAATTTAAATTAAATTAAATTAAGTAAAACAGTGACGTCTTTATACAATGTGTGTGGAGTGTTTTTATTCATAAATGTTTTGTTTGTGTAAGCCTCTATATGTCATCAGTCCAACTGGGTTCAGTTTCAAGATGAAATGAAGGAAATTTTCATTTTGTTTTATTTATTTCTTTATTCTAGCAACATTATTCCTATTTGGTTTTCTGTGAGCAGCTGGAACATGGCAATAGTTAACAGATGTTGTTTGCAATTACTTTAACCATCCTCTTCAGTTAATTTAGCCCCAAGTGAAGGTTCTTCCTCAAATGAGTTATTTTTTCAGTAAACAATCTGTTAAGCAAGATAAGGCGGTGCATCTCTGCAAGGCTCTACACACACAAACACACGTGCACAAACACACACACATACACACACACACTCACAAACACACACACACAAACACAGCCACACACACACACACAAACACACACACACTCACAAACACACACACACGCAAACACACACACACTCACAAACACACACACACATGCACAAACACACACCCACACACACAAACTCACAAACACACACTCACAAACACACACACACACACACGTGGACAAACACACACACACAAATAAACACACACACACGCACAAATAAACACATGCACAAACACACACACAAACACACACCCACACACACAGGTTTGTAATCATATATTTGTGGAGTGTCTCCATTCATTTCTATAGGGAAAACTGTATCCCAACATTCCAACCTTAAGTCCTACCCTCAGCCATATGTAACCAAGCAAAATTCTTTTGGTATTTTTAATTTGTTTGCTTGCAGTCACAGAGTTTTATAAATTTGAGTTTAACCTTGTGGGGGAAAAATGGTCCCCACAACATCAAATTAACACACACACACATTTCTCTTATTAATTGTAAGCATTCTGAGATAAGACATGTATGTTCAAAGCTTCTCAATAATTTCCAACGGCCCTGTCGTGTGATTTGTGATGTGTCAAAGAAAACAATTCATTTTCAATGAATGTGACTATCATTTAAATAGAAATATTAGGCTCCATTAATTTTATTTTGAGGATATTACCCTAATGGACCATAGAATAGAACAGAGGTACTTTATTCTTCACCATGGAAAAGCTGGACAGTTATAGCATAGCCCATCTGGCTCTCCATGAGAGATATAGATAGAAATGTACACACAGATGAGAGCAAGTATTGGGGTCAGAACACAGGGCCACCCTAGAGCAGGTGGGGTTTAGGCCCTTGCTCTAAACCCCAATGGTGGAATGATTACTCTGCCAGTCATGGGATTTGAACCCACAGCCTTCCAGATGTGGGCAGATATCCCCAACCTGTTAAGGTACATATTATCCCATAGATAACAAAATGAAATGAAGCATTATTTGTCATTTGTACATGTTTGAATACAGGTACATTGCAAAGCTTTGTTCATATTCAGTCTTCTCTTCCTTTTAAGACACATGCACACGTATAGACATGAGCAAGGCCTGGTGTCTGAGCACAGGGTCAGCCATGTAACTGCGGCACCTAGAGCATGTCGCAGGTTAAGGTCCTTCTTCAAGGGCCCAATGGTCATGTGACTATTCTGCTCAGCATGGGACCCAAAGCGGCAACCTTCCAATTACAAGCACAGAGGCTTAACCTGCTGAGCCCCATGCTTGGAGAATCCTGGGGGGGAGACACAGGAGACATTTTCAGCTGGAGAGTGGGGTCAAATATTATATGGAGTCATGGAGAGATCTGATTGACAGGACAGTGTCTGTAACATGGGGGGGGGTCATTGGCTGCTGCACCTGCAGCTACACTGTCGCGCCAGCAGCTGGGAGAGGCAGAGATGAAAGCAGGGGGCAAGGGTGGCGCAGAATGCCAGGACTGAGACAGGTGGATATTAAGTCCAACAGCAGCGGTCACTGTGACAGACAGGACAGCAGCGGTCTGAGATTGGCGGGAATGGGACGGTGAAAATGCCTTGTCTGTGGTGGGTGCGGGGGGTTATCAGGCAGACAGGCAGGCACACCGGGTTTGGGGGGGGGGGGGCTCCATAAGACACAGGGAACCAAATGTCTGAGGGCCTATAAGGCAGGGACTAGGCAAAACAGAACCTCATCAGGACCAGAATGGGACAAGGCCCAGTTTGAGTGGAGACTGGAGAATGCCAGTGCTGGGAGGGGGGGGGTAAATAATTAAAGGATTTCTGATGGAAAGCAAGGGCGATGCAGAGTGCAACCAACAAAGCTTTAGGCCAGAGATCCAGTGGAAAATAAATAAGCCAATACACACATAAACAACCGATATACATGGGACAGGAATAAAATAAGATGGCTTAAAGGCAGTGGCTTGGAATAGCACAAAGAACTGGCACAGGAAATGACACGGTGCACAGGAAGTAAGTTCCGTTAGACTAAAATCATAAAGGACAGAAGGAAGTGAGACACAGGGGAAGAGCAAACAAAAAAAAACCCAAAAAAGTAAGATGATAAAAAACTTGCTTTACAGTGCTGCAGTAAATATGATAGACTGTGTGTAATACTAGGCAACACAGAGGTAGGTCTCCCTGTTCAGCGTGCAGGAGGTATAGCAGATCAGATTATGCACCACTCTGCTGTCAGCACACCACATACTGAGCATACATCTTTCAGAGGAAAGCCGCTTTCTTGGCAGAACAAGGCAGTCTTACATAAACCCCCATTGCCACGAAGGCTCAATCAGTTAAGAGTTTCAACAAGAGAAAATCTGGTTATGGAGAAACCGGGGGGACATTGACTCACGGCCTTGTCCTTTATACGAGATCAGCGAGTGGCTCGATGAAAGTCCCATGAGGAGCCCTGGTTTCCCGAGCTGCACAAAAAGCCATTTAAGTTATCTCTGCTTTCTCCCAGAGCTCCTGTTCAAAGTAAAAGGGCTGGGTGCCAAATTAAAAACACACAGATAAGTACAGTGTTTAGATTCAGTACTAAAAAAGTTTCAGTGGCATTACATTTTTGTTCTAAAAATATTTATATATTCATTAAAATACAATGGAGTCCCCCAAATACATAATTCAGTGAAGCAAAGTAGTGTTTTTTTCTTTTAATGGAGCCTGGGTTGGCACTTTGAATGCTGTACTTCACAACAGAGAGAAAGCTTTACTGACCTCAAACTTCACTGAATGAGGGCAGCTTTTTGTAGCCCTAAAGAAAATGGGTTAAAAAACAAAATGTGTCACTGAAAACAAACACAAGCAGAGGGTTTTGGACTAAGCTGGCAAGGTTTATTGATTAATGATTATTTGTTTATATGATCTTGAAAAGCTTTTAAAACCTCTATAATTAATGTGAACTAAGAAGTCTGTATATGCTTCTAGAGATTCTGTATCACTTAAAATAAGGCATCATTAAAATCCCTTAATGAGACTGATGGGGACTGGATATGAATGTGAATGAACAAGCATCCAGCTTGGTCTCTCTCCCGTCCGTTCCTCTAAATGTGTCTCAAACAGCTGGCCCAGGATTCTGTCATTTGATTAATGGCTCACTGCTAGTTGTGTCTGCGTCCGAGAAAAACCAACTTAATCAACCCCACCATTTCTGGACCTCAATTTCAGATGATTTTAATTCAAAAAGAAATCTTAATGCATTATTTTGTATATTACTGTCTGGGATCTAAGTTTCTCTCTCCCCAATGGAACCATATAAAATATTAAATGCAATGTGTGTGTCACTGCGGAACGCACAAGAATGTTAGACAAGTAAATTACACAGAGAGTATGCAAACTCTGTGGTTTCTCTTTTAAACCAAGAGATAACTGCTGCACCCACAAAATGTAACACAATCATAGAAATCGCTCTTGGGGGAGGGGGTTTCTGATTCATTCCTTTGTTGTCTGCACCGCCAAGAGCAGCTTTGACCCATTTATCGTGGGAGTGCGATTCTCTCTTTAATGCTCCTCGCTTTCAAATGACTATTATTTCAAAGGTATGTGCAGCAGGAATGATCAAGGATAATCCGTCCATCCATCCATCCATCCATTCACCCATCCATCCATCCATCCACCCACCAAACCCAGCATTACATTAAACCATAACTTTTCTCCAACACTACACTGCTGGTCATATTCAGGAGTATCAGTAGTGATTCAGGAAAAGGGAGGTTAAACCTATACTGGAGAGGGGGGGCTGATTTTAATGAAAATGAATGATAGCACAACATTTAAATTAATACTGTACATTTATTGTTTTTTTTTTTTTGGGGGGGGGGGGGCTTGGCCCCTCTAAAATAGCCCTAGCAATGCCCCTAGTCATATTTAAAAAGGAGTAATTACAGACGCCAAAATTGCTATTCTTATAAATTATTTACAACTGTCATTTATTTCATTTATACATTCAGTGACTGTATTTTTAGTAATACTACTAAATAACCTTTTTGATGGGATGATGGAATAATTACGTTTCATTCCAATACTGCCTTTTAAATATTTGTTGGGTTTTTGTTGGTGTAATGGGAAATTGCTTTTAATTATTGTAAAACGATTTGTGACTGAAGCAAATTTGACTGGTTGATTGATTGAAAAACAGTGCAGCCAATGAGAGTCTCAGAAAAGCCCCCAGAGAGATTACAGCGACGCCATCATGTTTTTGTCTTCATTAGCAGTCTCAGCTGACATGTAACAGATTATGTGGCATTTTTATGTGCAAGAGAAAATGCACACATGAAATAATAATTTAAATAATAATGAACAGAATAATTAGATAATATAAATATATATATATATTTTTTTTTTTACAGATCTTTCTTATCATTGGAAGCTTGCGTTGCAGGGAAATATAGCCAGACATTTTACTGTGATAGGGGATTAAGTTTTCTCGCCCCGTGGATGTTTATGTTTATGGCATTTCTCAGCTGAGTGCAAAATTTTATTCCTTGATAAAGATCCATTGATTAACGTCAGAAGCAGTAGGCGGTATTTCAACTTAGTGTTCCGCCCCCCCCCCCCCCCCCC
>JAODJW010000039.1:14729488-14739759 GCA_026777045.1 Hyperopisus bebe | reverse complement strand
GGTGTGCTTGTCTGGGGATATAAGGCTATTTGGAAATATTGCACACGACCAAAATAATCGAGTTCTGTTGGGTTTGGGAAGACAGAAAACAAGTGTGCATGCGTGTTCCTGCAGGAGCGGATGATTTGGTGGACCGTATACAGCCAGGGAACAGGGGTCGTGCAGATTGAATTAACCCCAGCAAATACTCACACCTGACTGTCCCCATGAGCATCACAGAATTGTTGTGGCCTCTTTCCATATACACATTAGCTTTAAATTATTTAAATTAACCTGATGTTGTACTAATAACGAACAGGGTTTTTTTTCTTACAACGAAAAAACCAGCCCATTCCCACACTTGAAAAGCGTAATAAAAAAGCGTTCAGTATCACTGAGTTCCTCAGCCTCTCGCTTAAACAGTCTTGTGGATGTTGCAGAAGTACCTGATGAATGTTGCCGTTTGGCTTGTGAAGTAGATCAAGGCAGCTCCACGGATGCGGGACTGAGGGGCTCAAACTTGCGAAACACCAAACGATTCCAGGCCCTGCTTGGCATTCATGAAGAGGTCTTGAGCGTGTCTCCCGAAAGCCCATCTTCCCCCTCAATCTCATCTCTCCCTCCGGCGCAATAGAAATCGGGCCCTGTTTAGCTGTGCTGGACCCATGGGGCACCATGGGGCAATGTGCCATTTCCCGAGATTACAGAGCGACAGACAGACAGACAGTGATGCACATCAAGGTGATTTCAAATAACAGCTGACTATTTTGCGGTATGAAACTTAAGACTGTATTTAAAACACATCAGATACATCATTAAATACACAGGTCTGTGGATTCAATCGTAAAACAGGATAACTATTTATTCTTAGGAAAATAAAGCAGACAGAATTAAAATATTTTACGATTAAATCATCCCCTGACCTACATATTTTCTAAGCTGTAAAAACAAGGTATACACCGATGAACCAAAATATTATGACCACCCTGACGTGAAGGAGATGATGTTAACTAGTAACGATGGTGCAAGTTTCACGTGCAGCAGGGCTCGATGCCATGTGTATTTGTAATTATCTGCCATTTGTGCCACAGTAGCCCTTCTGTTGGTCTCTACCAAACAGGACAGCCTACCTTCACATCTAAGACTCCAACTCGCAAACACCCTGTCTGGCAGCTTGTGGTCTTTCCCTCCTCGGATCTCTCTCAGTAGGCACTCACCATGGCTGACCGTGAGCTCCCCACCAGCCTTGCCATTTCAGAGACGCTCTTACCCAGTCGTTTGCCCAGATCATTTTGGCCCGTCGGTATATTTTATCAAGTACATAAACACATCTAAAGCATGAAATCTGAGTTGTGCAGTAACATACAAAACTATGGTTTTTAACCCAACAGTTACTCAACATATTAGCAGTTGAATGCCTAATTGTAGCACAGTGTTTCATTCTGAAAATGAACCACTGAAATTCCAAACTGAAATGATACCAGAACCACCATGTCGTGGGTCAGTGTATTTCTCAAACTGCGAGCATGTTACTTATTTTCCTTCTTCTGTTGAGTCACTGTAGCACTTTATAGTAGGTTTCAAATTAAAATGTCCAAAATGCTGTATTCAAAAAATACATATAAAAGGTTCACAGCCCCTAAGGTCTCCGTGGCCACCAGACCAAAGACAAGAACTCGGGTGCCCTTGAACGTCACTCCGGCCTGATTTTCCTCCTATAAATATTTAATTTTGCTAACCATCACCTTCCGATTGAGTGGGCAGAAAGTCAATGTATGGTGCAGTTTCTTTCTTATAAATTCTGATCATGTTCACCTTGCCTTGCAGTTTCACCCATCCGTCCCCTCCATCAACATCATCGAAGTCTGAAGCGACGAGAATCCGCCAGGAGGTCAGCTGCCCCTCCCTCCCCTCCACCCCCCAGCAATGTGGCCCCCATACTGCCCAGAGCATGAATCTTCTCCAGAGCTGGGTTCCCGCCAGCCTCTTGGAACACACAGTGACACCATTCCAACACTAGCCAGCTTTTTGGGATGAACTGCCTCCATGTGTTGCCTTCCGACAGTTCATGATGGAGATCAAGGATGGAGATTGGCAAACCCACACACCGTGAAAATGGGATTTCTCATATGGTGAATCTGCCGCCAGGGATTAGCAGCAATCTTTCAAACTTACTCTCAGAATATATTTTCGCTACCCCACCCATTAGGAAACATGATTTTGTCATTTTCCCAGCTACGGAATATGATTGGTTCAGCCAAAAAAAAAGCAGATGGAGGAAAATAATTTAGCAATAGCTAATGGCATCTATGCTAATGGCATCCATGAAGGGCTCAGTTCCTTGAAGTCCTGCATAAACTCCACAAACACGCTTCATTTATTTAAGGTAGGTCAACTAAACTCAAATGATTACATATACATATGTAGACACACATTGTGTAGCTGCATGCTGGTCATTAATCTGTAAAGCACTTACTGTGTAGATTAATACTGTTCTACTTCAGAAATACGAATGCAAAAAATGCTTAAAAAAATGCAAATTAAAAAGTATCTATGTGTCGACCACAAAAATATATTGATACCACTGAAATGAGCATTTTGTTTCAACCATGCTCATCTCTGCTAATATAGCTAATTGTCAGGTATGAGTTTAGATTTATGTTGAGCAGATGTAAATTTTCTGATTAAGAGCAATGCGTTACTTTACGTGAATAAAGCTTACATCCACCACGAAGCAGTGCGTTTGCTATTAATCAGAACTAACATCTCCATATGGATAACGGAGACACAGCATGCAATAATTACAGCAATCGATTCAGAATGATAACTGTGAAACGGACTACTCTGAATGTAATAAAAAATAATAATTAATAGCTTGTTACCATGTGAAGGACACGTCTGATGTCAGAGATTCACAATGCAACGATTCAGTGCAGTTGTCTGTAGTTGTTTACAGTAGATGTATATAGTATTAGATCCCTTTTTGTTTTGCTGTTTGAGATTCAAGTGTTTAGCAGATCAAGGAAAACATTTTCAGTTTGATAACTGTAATAAAAATGTCACAGATAATATGCAGTCCTCGTCTTACCTCTGAGAAAATACCAGAACATGCACACCGGATAAACTCTGACGTTGAGGGTTTGTTCATGTTGTGTTCCTTGATGTCATCCATCTTAAACTGATTCACCGGGTGAAAATCCTCTACAATTGCATGGAATTCTTACGAAGCACACAGGCCAAAAATCACAGCTATCATCTCCAGCTCACCTCATTAAGTACTTGT
The DNA here is from genome assembly GCA_026777045.1 of Hyperopisus bebe. Classification (NCBI taxonomy): domain Eukaryota; kingdom Metazoa; phylum Chordata; class Actinopteri; order Osteoglossiformes; family Mormyridae; genus Hyperopisus; species Hyperopisus bebe. Next base: position 14,736,497 of record JAODJW010000039.1, on the reverse strand, counting down.
TAAAAAAAATCAAACAGTAATTACATTCATTTTGCTTGGGGCTAATTGCGAACAAATTAACTGCAGACCGTGGGATGTTTGAAGACCATATAAATGAAATGTTAATAGGAGTCTGTTCGTTTTGAGTCGTAGAATAACCTTCAATTGTTGTAGGTTTAAAAACCATCTAAATGAAACATCAACAGGAACCTGTTCCTTTTGAGTTGTAGAATAACCTTCAATTATGCAATATTGATGTTATATCCCCAACAATACCAGTGGCCTGTACAATGAAGTGGGGTTACTGGCTTATCAGGGTAACTAGTCAGACTTAAGGTACCACAGTTTACAAGCCCCAGTTTGAAATTTGGCTGGTTCTAAACAGTTACCTAAAACAGGATGGCAATTTTGCCATACCAATTTTTGATAAGGTTATAAAATTATATTGACGTTACCTTAAATTTCGGAAGGCTATGACATTAAAAGAATAAAAATTCAAAGGCCGTCGAGAATTAAAGGTTTCTCTTAAGGCAAGAGGCTTTATAGTTCACATTTTAATTAAAAGGGAGTCACTTCGCATTATCATCAAAAATTAACAGAATGGAAGGGAATCAAGAAATAAAACTTTATGTCGGAGAAATGGGGAGGGGGGGGGCAGGACTGCTGGTGCCTTCTCAAAAACCTCAATGCTTTCTCCAACATATCTCAGTTTATTTAGTTCCAACATCATCAGGTACAGTAGTTCAAGAGCTCTGAAGTCAAGGTTCCTGAAAGGAATCAACAGCCTCACCCAAGACATTAAAGAGGGGTAGATATTTCACATCTCACCTGGCACTGCCCTCTGAAAAGGGACACTGTTTACTGGTCCCACAGCACACTTCTGGGTAAGGCTTTAACACGTATAACACGTAGTACAGCACCCTGCCTGACTGACACTCGCGCTACATCCTGGATGTGAGCTGTGAAAAAGCTACCAAGGTTCTCTCCCTATGCTACAGTTCTCGATACTGAAGGACCACACCCCCTAGACCCCCCCTCCCCCACACACACCTGTGCCATCAATTGCAGATTGTCAATCACACCCTGGCATTAAGAGCAGGCATGTGATGCAGCTGTGATTACTCAGAGCCGTTCGTTCCCTTCAGCGAGTGGGATGTGTAGGAGGCAGGTGATGTAATCTTTCCAACATTTCAATAGAAGCTTCCATCCAACACGAAGGACCTCTGCTTAAATTGGGACACGACCTTAATCATGAACCGTTTAAAGTTTGACGCGTATTGGTCCATGGGTCAACACCACGACAAATTCTGATGGACATTTGGATCAAAATGCAATTTTTACCATGGACATGGTATTTAACAATCTGACCCACATACTTTTTTTCTCAATCAAAACATTTTGCCACGGGCACAGACAAGTCTTTCCAAGGACACAATAGTCTGCGTGTGGACAGGTTCACAATCCATGGTCCATTTAACTTTGACGGAAGCAATTTTTGCACTAGAAACATAAGCGATGCTTCATCATGGTCCTACCTATCATTGCATTTGTTATTGTGTTCATATTATATAAGCATATAAAAACCATCTCTATATACACAGAAGTCTGAAGCATAAAACATCGATTCTGCATCTAGAAGTACACTTAAAATGCCACTGCTTGGGGAAAAAAGTACAAATATATGTACATATATACAACAGCAGAATTATAACCTTGACTTAAATACTCAGACTATTGCATTTCATTTGACAGAAAGCCCAATTTCATGAGTAACAGCCATGCATTAATTGTGTGAGTCACACTTCATACATTATTCACCTGTTAGTTGGAGACAAATCAGAATATTGGATGGAAAACAATGAGGTTTTGGTCCCATCCATCCATCCATCCATCCATCCAACCAACCAACACCAGTTATTAAGTACAGGGTCACTGTGAACAAGGAGCCAGGCTGGGAAACATACTGGACCCAGTGTATTGCAGGGCAAACACACAAACACGCAAACTCCACACACAGAACCAGGTGCTGGCTTTTATTTTTATTTGCACCCTTATTCACATCAGTGCAAGCTTGTGTCCTATGCTGGGTTAGGCTCCACCCCCCCCACCACCAAATAATAACCTGTATTTTTCTTATACATACATCACTTATGCATTTTAACCATTCACTGTTCAAAAATAAACCCCATTTAATTGAATCCTAAAAATAAACCCCAATTATAACCCCGACATAACATGACAGGAGTTGAAAATATATACTTTAATATGTACCTTGGCAGTGTTTTACAAGATAGAGCTTCTCTATGCTAGATTCTTCCACAGTCAAAATTATACCTCTTAAGTATACCATAAGATAAAATAATTAAACAGATTCCCAGCACTAAACCACTAAACCATATTCTGCAGGATATTTCAGAGAACTCATGAAAACCATGCAAATCATTTCAAACTGCTCAACCTCTTTAATGAAAACTCATTTTATCTTTAAAAATACATATTTGATTCTCAAAAGAAAGCCCGAATATAGCAAGACAATGCACCTTGTACAATTTCTAGCTGTGTGAATAACAAGCAAATCTCAAATTTACAAACTACATATATAAACACAACAGAGAAAGTGATTAATAAGAAGAAACTATTGCACAGCAAACATTTTCACAAAAAAAATCATATGCTTGGAAAACACAATATATACAATAAAACCATTCGCCACTGAAGAAATATTGTGAGGCTAAATGACATCATCCATGACTTCTCCATTAAATCAGAATAGCTTAGTTTAAATTTAGCTTCTTCAAGGTGATATGGACAGATGGTTCTTCACTGTGGTCATTCTGCAATCCGAAACGCGGTCAGCTTGAAACTGTTCCAGGAGCACGGATGGGCCTACCCAGTCTCATTATTCAAGCTACAGTATTTCCATGGAAGCCATGTATTAAGATGGCGGAACATTATGGAAACACCGTGATTATTGCTGAGAAGATGTTGTTTGCCGCACCTGGGGTCAGGATCTCTTCCTGGGCACTCATGGCATAGTAAGAGTAAACAATACAGGTCTAACTCTGTGTGTGGTAAATCCCCTGCATTTTCTGTTACCAGGTAACAATGGACACCCCTAATTATGCATAAAGATTTGACATTCACCACTGAGGGCTCTCAGACAGGCTGGGCATTTAAAAAGGAGCGTACAGGACAGCATTTCTCACAGGGAAGTGTGCCTGGAAATCCAGAGCATTGACATTTTCCAGTGCTGGATATTGCAATAACTCCATCTCCCCTCCTCCTCCCCCACAACCTACTTCCAAACAAGACCATCAATTCATCCTAAAGCAATGACACCACAAAGGCAGACAGGATTGATTCAAACCACCAGGTGCCCCCGTCAGCTAAAACACAAACTTTAATATCCCTGGAGCTGATTTTCAAGAGTCAGGAGACATAAAACCTGTTACTTATTTTAAATTAGGTTAAATGCTGATATATGGAAGAGACTGAGACTGGTCTTCATTTTCCTTTCAAGCAAATTAAAAAAAAAAAAAAAAACATTGATCATTGAAAAAGATAGCAAAATAACTTTGGCCTACAAGAGTTTCGTACACACTAGGCCCTAATTGTTATATAGACGAATAACAAAGTTGCATCTTCATAAGCACGCCCCCTTGTGGCTTGAAGGACTTTGGCAATCTCTGGGAAATTTCCCCATTTTTGCAGTGTTACAGTGAAATTCACAAATGGCAGAATTCAAAATATTAAATTATCTGTGTACAGCCTAGGTAGTCTTAACTAACTACTCATAACTGTATTGATTAATCGCCGTTTGTTTCTGGTTTCCTGCACTCAGTTTTCATAAAATAATGCCACAAACAGCTGAAACACACAAGGGAATATTTTTGAATTCAAAGACTTAATGAGTGTTAGTGGGCTTAAAAGTACCTTTTTCATTCAAATGTTGAGTTAATTTGGGAAACTCTACTGGAAGGGCCTGTATCTTTGACTTGACCAATGATGACACAAAGAATTATGTATGTGCATTACTACGCAAAACTTAGAAAGAAACATTCTAACTTTAGGATTAGCAGTAGTCAAAATTTGGGCTATAAAGCCCAAACAGTCCTTTGGGAGATAAAGTGATAGTGACTTTCAGTTTTATATGTTGCTGATAAAGTACATGTGCATTATAACATTGATTAAAAATAGATTTTGTCCTACAACCAAAAGCTTAACATTTAATCTTCTGAAAATGTGGCATCTTATTATTAAATGGGCTGCATTCATGTCAGTTATAAGATTAACTGTAATTTATGTCTAGCTGTCAAGAACAGTTGTTTTTAAATGACATTACTTTAGATTTATCTCCGAAGAAAGCAATCTTAATCACCCTTGCCCGTCCTTTCTGCCTTTTAATTGCAAATATACTTTAATGATTTGCAATATGTGGCTATTTGGCTGAAAAGACATGAACATTTTGACTTTTCGTAGGTTTTTTATTCTCAAATTAAGAAGAATTAAACCAGAATTTAACTAATGCTATAACTGTCATCGAGTTTGTGGAAACAAACAGTCTTCCCACTTAGCTCTTAACTCGGAGTTAACTTAACCCTTACAGAAAACTAAACCACTCCGATTTAGCTGCCATGTTGACAAAAAATGTTCAAATTATTTGCATTGACCATTGTCATCTTAGTGACATTATCATGAAAAAGTCTCAATGCATTCAAATAGATGTATTTATATCAAATGTTTAAGAAAAAGCAGTAAATTAATAAATTAACTTGTGCAGACAATATAAAGTAAACCTTAGTTCCTTAAAAATGCCCACATTTGGTGACTTAGTCATTTCCTTAAAATTGATCAAATAAACCTAAATTTCATAGTCATACCTGAGTTCACTGCACAGAAATGACTGCTCACATTTCATCTGTGCTACGGGAATCGATCTTATATGAATGGAGCATGTTTCATTGCCAAGGCAGCCCTGTAATGGCTACGTTGCACAAAAAAATCAAAACAAAAGGACTATACCTGGGAACTGAGACCTGGATTACAAAATGATCAGTTCTTATAGGGATGCAAATGAGTAATTTAAAATCAGCAAGACATAAAGCACACTATCGGGGGGGGGATTAACTTCTCTTGGGACCCTAGGCTAACATGGCTAAAAGGCCCCCAAGTCACTTAAAGCCTGGGGGGGGGGGGGTGGCTGGTGTAAAAGTTTGCCCCAGCTGATGACTATGACTTACGAGACGGCAAATAACAACATAGCTTTGGTCACATATTAAACAAAAATGAAGGAACAAAATAGGCATCACTGCAAAAACATCATCTGAACACTGCTCTTGTTCACAATTAATTCTAGTTAAATATATATCAACAAGCGTCCATCTTTAATCTGTGTACAAAAAAAGTACAGAAAAAAATTATTATTTATTCTATGAAAGGTTGCCAGCAGGAAAAAAAAAATCTTCATTATTCAATATTGGGAAAAGAACAATATATAGCTATCAGTCTGAAAAAGCTGTGTGTAGAAGGTTTGTGTGTTTTATTATCCCACGTGTCCTCAGTGATTAATCATTAGATCCTGAAGGTCACCCCTGCCTGACCTCACAGCTGCATCTTCAGACCGTTACCTGCATCTGGACTCTGCCAACCTGACCAACACAAACATGGCCGATGTGAAAAATCTGATTGCTAGACTGGGGACAAGGAGAAAGCAACAACGTTTTAGTCTCAATGTCACTTTATGCTACATATCTACATTCTGAAGTAGTACTAAATTAAGATCCAGTCTCAAAGCAATAATCATCATTAAACACGCAGTTTCCACGGTCATTCTACAAATGTGCGTCGTGCTTATGGAGTCCGGAACAAAGATGTATTGCAATCCACTTCATTTCATGGAAATAAAAAGGAAAGATGTAACTTGTTACAGAAGAAATCCATCCACAATTGGCCTGAGCTGTTTAAGCCTAAATAATAGATGAGTAAAACAAACAGGAATAATACTGCCACATTTATTACAAGACCCTTGTGGCCTCCTCAAAGTCAAAGCTGAAGTTTGTCTCCCTACAAAAAACAGGTCTACAGAATATTATGATTGCAGATGCAACAGACGAAAAATAGTTTTCAAAAGAAAAAGCTATCATGCATTTCTTCAGTGATCCCACTTACTTGTGTCTGTGTCTTCCACATCCATATTGCTGCATGTCATGAAGAAGAAGATTTCATTAAAGGAGAAGAGCAACCAGTATCTCACACTGGACATTGTCCATTTTTGAGAATTAATATTAGCTTAGAATCCATAAAGGATTTTCATTGATCCAAAAGAGAGATTAATGTAAAATGTGATTCATTATACATTCAAGTCTCAGGCAAGATACAATATTTTGCCAAAGAAAAAGCAAAAAGGACACTCTGATCTCAGGCCATTTCAAAGGATTTATCATTTGTCAAGGCATGCTATTTCCATCAAAATGAACTGTGGATTTCTGTGCAATAAACATGTTTGGTGCTTCATGGTCCATTGTAATAAAGAACAAAGTATTGTTAATTCATCTTATTTACCCAAAACACAATCGCCTACCTCTCCGTCTGTCCATCTGTCTGTAAACTACATTAAGCATCCACTTTCTGAAGCAGTGAAACAGGATGTTATTCCGGATAAACTACCCAGAGGGTCTGAAAACTTGGCCTCATTCTGTCACAGGACCTACAAGTTCATATAAGGATCCAAGTAGATTAAAAGGTGTAGTCCATCACCCTATTTGTAATAGAAACTCTATTTATCTGAATCTTTGGATTTCATGGGAAATATTGTACGGATCTTCAAGAGTCAGCAACTAACGGTTTGTCTTTGCAAACCTCTTCGAACATTAATGTATATGAATTTACCAGAAGTTTACACTCACCTAAAGGATTATTAGGAACACCTGTTCAATTTCTCATTAATGCAATTACTAATCAACCAATCACATGGCAGTTGCTTCAATGCATTTAGGGGTGTGGTCCTGGTCAAGACAATCTCCTGAACTCC
>JAODJW010000039.1:14702666-14722728 GCA_026777045.1 Hyperopisus bebe | reverse complement strand
ATGATAGCACATGCTCTCCGTTAGCCATTAGCATGCACTCTTGAGATGATAGCACATGCTCTGTGTTAGTCATTAAAACACACTCTCAGGATGACAGCACATGCTCTGTGTTAGCCGTTAGCACACACACTTCTTTAGCACATACTCTCAGGACGTTAGCTGAGAGTCTACCTTCCTGTGCGACCTCCCAGAGGTCCAGTGCCACCTTGAAGGCCTGTGCCACCGTGAGTGTGACTGCTTGAGCCTGAGGGTGGACAATAGCAACAACTTCCATGACGGTAGGACATGGCAGACCTCAGAGACAGAAAGGAGTGTGGAAGTGGGAGAGGTGCTAATGATTGTGTTTCACATGGTTGGTGATGATGTCAAAAAAGAAAAATAGAAGTGTAAAGATGTTACAGGTCATTTCTTTCATCTCATTTACAGGAGTACAAATAAGTAACGCTCCCCCTAGGCAGAAAGTCATGCCTGTGAATGATTCACTCAGCCACTAGATGGTGACAAGACACCATACCAAGGGGACAGAGGAATATTTCTATTCCATACACCAAACATCTTTATCTGGCTTTTTAAACTGGTAACCTAGCAGCTGTTGTTGACATACATGAACTCATTAAAAAGCAGTATTGTGGGTACAGCCGACAAAGACAAAGAGTGAACGAGTGAAACACGTCAAAAACACAACTTACGATCTTCTTCTTGGGGCATAGGTAGGCGTGGCACTCCAGGGTCTCACTGAACTGACTCTGGGAAACGTAGGCGAACACTTTGTCCTGAGATTTATCTGCAGTGCAGTAGGAGATCCTGTAACAGAGGAGAACAGCAGCAGTGACTTTGCCACTCGCAGTGGCGCAGTGACGTGTTTAGGTGCATGGATGTATCATCGACAATATGGGAGCCTTATGGCAAAATGTGCCAGGTCACCCCACCTTTGTAGGGCCCAGCTTTCCGTTCTCTAGTTTCTTCCCACAATTAAATAACTTCTGACTCTGGTTAATTCTCTCTGCTTGTTCCATGAACATCTTAAGTTTTGTATAGGTTATAGGCATATGCATTTCAAGAGTGGTGCAATAAACTGCTGCCCGCTACACTTTCAACTTAAGTCATTACGTATGCCCAGAATGATAAAAATACTACCAATGGCCAGCAGGTGGCATGGTGGTTTAGGGCTGGGAATTATAATGTGAAACTCCGGCTATATAAAATTAATATCTCTGATTACAAATAGCTGGTTAGCAACTATAGATGGATGCCAAAAAAAAAAAAAATAGCACATTTTCTGCCTGCAGGAAACACCAGATTTTTATCAGTATAAAATGTACAAGTTAGAGACAAGCTTTGTCAAAGTCCAGCTCAGTTGTGTCTTGTGTTTTGTTTTCTTAAAAAATTATAAATATTTAGCCTCACATTCCCGTACATGTCTGATATGATACCATAACAACATCTTTGTGCTGTAACAACATAATGAAACTGACAATATTGATACTGGTTAGAGGCAGCGCACCCATCCATCCATCTATCCATCCATCCATCCATCCATCCATCCTCTACCTTCTCAAACTGGTGGGGGGAGGGCTGTTCCCTACCCCAAGCCAGGGTACACCCTGGATGGAATATGAGCATGGATACCAAAGCATGTTCTTAAACCTACAGGTAACCCAGCTCCTGCTTCTGCTTTTGTGACAGACACTCTACTGTACATCTCAGGAGAGTCCTTTAAATGAAAGGTGTAGCATGTAATTTTAATCTGAATGGTACCTGACCCATGAGGGCTGGTAGACAGTGGCGTGCAGAGATATGTTTAGTAAAATCACCCTGGGAGATGCTATGAGATTGACACTGTTTCACATCAAATGGATTAACGACCTAATTAGTTCTATATGACAAGCTGCAGCGGGCAGTTATTGCTCAGACTTCCTGTGGGTAAATGTTAGCTGTGTCTGTGACGTATGACCTACATATGTCACAAGTATCACCTAAAGAAATCCAGACTGATAGAACTGCATATCTTAGTTTAGTTTCTGTGTGCATCACATATACAACAATATTTATTTTAATTTCTGGGTTTTTATACATATTATTTTATTATTAAGGTCCAGTGTTGCCATATTTTAATAAAGGAATAGTTTATTTAAAATAGTACACCATGTTGATAATTTTGTAATCATTTATTTTAGTTTTATTTTTTCCATAAGTTTTACATTTTGGCCCCTTTCATCCTCATCATTTGAAACTGGAGCTTATGCATTTAATTTGTTTGTTTGTTTTATTCTAAATGTGCAATATGCAGTGGTATTTAATTGTTTCATTAAAATATAGACATGCCTCCCACTTCCTGCAGAACGTGTGCTGTACCTAAATATTCTTCAAAACAGGTATGAAATCCTGTGGCATTAAACAAAAAAATTCATGTATATGAGCATTATGCATATTACAATTAATTTGTTATACTTTAAGGAATGAGGCCAAACTGGGACCCAATTAAACATTTTTAGTGTATTAAATATGGTCACTGGGACTTAAGTGCTTTTTTCATCAAAAATACAAAATAGAATATTCATGAGGTATTAATAATGGTATTTGCATAGGTGTTATTTCATAATATATATTTTAGCGTTTTTTTAACCACGATACAGATCCAAAAATGACTAGAAAGGATTAAAATACCTTTCTGTAATTAGAATGTGCTCCTGCACAGGTACTCTGATAGGTAACCATCCTAAAAATACTCCTACTCACCACACTCTTTACAAAGACCAGAGAAACAGCTACTATACTGTTTTGCTTTCTAAATACAACTTGACCCCATGCAGAAACTGTTTTATGGATGTGGGAAATAGAGCTGACCTGATTTACACTTTATATATCAAACCTTCGCAGCTAAGAGACTGCATACCTCCTCCATTACAGTTCTCTAAAATACATTATTAAAACGACATCTCTGCTTTGTTATGCCCAAAGAAAACGCTCCGTCCCCAGCTTCATCGAGTGTAGTACTGGCTTTCTCTCTCCCTGTGAGCTTGTTCGATCTATTTGGGAATCCCTGTCTGTTCTCTACACTCAGTTCTGGTCATGACTGTGATCTGCAGAGGCGCCGTTGAGGTGCACGGTGACCCAATGACCCAGAATCACCAAGGGCAAGGCAGCGCTTTGCGAAAATAGAGCGTTCAAACGGTAGCTGCTAAATGCTCTTTAAAAAGCACAGGTCCTTCTTTCGGTAAGTTCCATAAAAGAGCAGTCAGTCACATATAGATTTTTACCCCGTGCATCAGACGTAATTCTACGAACAGAAATTTGAATAATCAGATCCCCCAGGAGCCAATTAGCATCGAGCTGGATCAGCATCGCCTACCCTAACAAACATGTCAGACTTAGATGTTTTGCCTGTCCTATCTCTGCAGCTGTTTTTTTTTTTTCAGCGAGACATGCAACGTGATGCTAATGGTGGTTTCCAGTAAATGGACAGGCGGCAAGACAGGAGGCATCGCCGCAGGAAGACGCCCCCTGAGCAGACGTATGCCCGGCCTCCCAATCGGCCTTCACTTCCTGTTTGGTTAGTGAAGCCGCCCATCTGTGGGATGATGGGAGTCAAGGGTGTGACTCATTATTCCGCTAGACTCACTGCTTATGATGCTGTGACTGGAACAAAGGAGAATCTGGAATGATCTTGGTTGTAGCCTCTAGCCCTATAAGACTTGCTCCAGGTGAAAAGCTGAACATAACTTGACACTGGGATTTTCTCTCGATACGTGAAAGGAAAAGACAGCTCTTTGGGAACTAACAGAAGGGAGAGTGGGAAAGTGAAAAGGCAGAGTGCTATAGAGGGATACAAGAGTGGATATCAGAGCCCGGGACAGGATCCAGTCCTATAGGTGCAAGCAGAGGTGGATAGTTCAGGTCCAGAAAGTAAAGATCCAGACCAAGATTTTGTTTCAACCAACCAGTTGAGTATAGAGTCACAGTCACAGTACTCAGCTGATTGGCTGAATCAAAATCTTGGTCTGGATTTTTACTTTCAGAACCTGAACTACCCACCTCTGGGTGCATGTCAGCTGCAGGGTATGTTTAGCTCAGTAGTTTAGGGATCCATTCCATAAGGTTGTGGGTTCGACCCCTAAGCATTAGTAATACTTTTGGGTACGCAAGCAGCTGCTCCAGAGGCACAGGATGCTGACTGACTCCAAGCTTTCCTCACTTGTACATCGCTTTGGAAAAAATGTATCTGCTAAATAAGTAAATGCATGCAGATGTGAAGCTACAGGAAGTGCTTGTCACCTGACAGGAAGTGCTTGTCACCTGACTTTCCCCCAGATGCTACCCCTCCCTCACGTTTTGCTTGTGGGGTTGGAAATGACCAATGTGAACCGGGAGTACAGGGTTGTTGCTTGTTGCCCGTCTTCTGCAACAAGCAGCCAAAGCCTGGATGTAATACTTCACATGGCACTTAACCTCCTCAAAGTTACTCGCTGGCTCTCTTTACCACAGTAAACATCTGTTGTGAGGACAGAGCGACAGCACTGACACCACTGACCTGTATATAGAGACGTTCTCAATAAGGTTGTTCGTCTCCGTGTCTGTGATGATGATTCCTTTCGGAGAGATTGTCAGAGTCACTTTCCTGAACTTCTTTGCGCTGGCTCTAGCCTGTAAATACAACAGACAGAAGGTATTTTCAAAGGAACAAGTCCCCAGTCAAGATATTTCAGTTCTTTGAGGACTTCCATGAATATTCCTGTTCCCAGAAACCGGAATGCCAAAGCCGAGGATACAAAAACAGCAGTATCAGACATCTTTAAACATTTCAGCTAAATTGAAAAATATTCAGTGCTACTACAAAAAAAAAATATACTAAACGCTACTCCTTTCTTGTGTGACAGCCAATAAAAACACAGCACTCCCAAAAGAAGGCGGGTCTTCCTGTATCCCTTTGTCTTCCTTTACCTTTGAATCTCCATATATACTCTCCATTAGGTTTCCATTCAAGGTTACTGGACTCAGTGATCAGCAGATATATTTTTAACAGAACACAGGGAGGACAAAGCCATGCGGTTTTATCTTTATGTTTTATAGTCACAGCCACAGAAAAGTCAGATAGCCTTTGCACAATTATCACCGTCCTTACTTTCTAAGCGAGTTCATATACTCTCCACTTGATTGACGCATAAAACACAACAACGCTAAAGCAAGTTATACACAATACTCATCAAAACTGAACTGGTTGAAGTAGGAGGTGAAGGTCTTAACCAGGAATCCGAACAGGTTTCAGGGACCACTGATTGACACAATGGCACTGAATGGGTGAACACTTCCAAGGAGGAAAGAGAACAAGATTGAAGGAAAAACTGGGATTATTTAAGAAGAACTTCCCATGGACAACTAAAATAGCACAGTGGCTGTCTGGATTTTTTCCCCATTAGGAAAGACAGCTTAATAATCCAATGTCACTGCAGGAAAGTCAAAACAAAGATGGCGACAGCTTTCTTGTAATGAGAAGAGAGTGTTTTGCTGTAAATGATACTTACGCTGCACTTTTTTGCTAAGCATTGTACTTCGGGCACCAACGTGCTTTGAACACAAAAGCAATCTGCCATCCGCCACCATATCGCGCAGCTTCACGGTCCGGGAGCCGCGAGACAGCACGTCACTAAATATCAAATTGGAAATAACAAATATTCCCGCTAATCACATTCCAGCAGCCTGGTTGCCATGGGAGCGGGTAGACAATTGGATTTCCCCCCCCCATCCCCTCACACAGTAAATCTCAGAGGCTCTATCTCAGAGACAACGCCTTTTCAGGGCACCCGAGCTTCCTGTTTTAATCTAACACACTTGGGGCTCTGAGGACGGAGTGACAGTTTTCATCAATTGCGAATTGTGTGTTTGTTTGCATGTTTGGATATTCCAGGATGGACTGGACTCCTGGCCTGTTCCGGGAGGGACACAGTCGCGTATCATTTGCGGTATCCTGTTACTCAGATACTCATTTGGACAAAGGGATCAGCCTCAAAGTCCAGACATCCTCACCTAGCCAGTTAGGGCTATGAGGATCCAGTGAGTCTAAAATTCTAACTTCTTATGGCTGTAAATATTTGTCTAGTTCATACACAGAAATATACGTCACATATTGTAATTATATGCCCTGCAATTGACTGGCATCCCATTTAGGATGAACCCTTGCCTTGTGCCCTGTGCTGCCTGGGAGATCCTCCTGGACCTCTGTGATTCTGCAAGGGAGATGGATGGATGGATGGATGGATGGATGGATGGATAAGAAGCTGGGAGATGGATGGATGGATGATATAACTCAAAATTTCTCTGTAATATACAGCATGAAATAAGCAAACTTGTGACATATCACTAAATGCACAGAAAGGCAGAACAGCCAGGATCAATTTTGCTGTGCAATTTTTATCATGAATGTATTATGCAGAATATATTGCATATTTAAGATAATTAGCATAGTGCTAATTCTGGAGAGTGAGAGAGAGAGAGAGAGAGCTGCTCACCATGGTAACTATCCTTCTGATGGCAGCGGACGCCATGTCTTCTCCCTTCGGCTGCCCCACCAGCGTCATGCCCAGGTACTTGACGTTGAACACCATGCCTTCCAGGAGGGTCTCTTTGGTGTCTGTCCAGTTCTCTGCAAGCTCTGCGAAGTGCGACAAGGCAGACTTCACAGCAAGGCCGGCAGGGCAACAAGAAGGTACCAAGAAACCATCGTCCTTGAAAAAGCCCCCCTGTCCTTGATGAGCTTAGCAAACCTCACGTGGAGAGAAAACCAGCTTTGCATTCTGCAAGCTGTGACCTGCATATGGGGCCCTAGAGAGAATCATAATCATCATCATTTTGGGACTGTAATACAACATTACATAATTCATTAGGTTGCCTTTGTATTCGAAACCCCAAAAGAGAAACAATGTTCCCTGAAAATCAATACCGTTCTGTCTCACAATATGGGCGACGGGGGATAATTTGATTTCCCAAACATCATGAGTGAGCCCTGAGTAAACCATCTCCGCTCGGCTCGGCTCTGCGGGAGAAATGAAAGGAGGAGGACCCATCTGCCACAAGGAGGACTTGCACAGAGCCCCGAGATCAGCGGAGGTCATGTCGTCCGTCTTCAGCATGCTAGTGTCCCACCATCTAGCTAACAAACGTGGCAGAACTCATTTGCAACACAGGCATCACCGGAAAAATGGTTTCATCAAAAAATAAACATCAAAGCAAATTTTAATAGCAAAATATACAGTAATGAAAACATTTTATATTGGCTATTGGTGACAGACAAAATAATAGATATGCCCTGTGCTATAATGATAAAGTATGTACAGGGTACAGAGTTAATGAACATTGTTAGCATTAATATATTAACATGAATGGCCAATGTAACACTATCCTGCAACCCCATTAATATTTCAGCTAACGCTGAGGTATCTATAACATACTGACATCCTGGTATATATAACATACGAAATAATGCTTAGAATCCATTGTTGTGAAGACAATATGCATTATGCTAAATCATTTCTATATAAGGGACTTTTTAACTATGCAAATGTATGTTTCTGTTCTTGCATATATTACACGGCAGTGTATGAAAATGTTTAGTTCATGAGGAGAGGAAATGCATGAATAGATGGATCAGGTAACAGGGATGTGTGACACGTATGAAGCAAATGGTAACGGCATCCAGGATGCTAGTATCCTGTTTCATCTCAGAGCTCTGTTCGGCCATCTGTCTCCCTGATCACATCCAGGAGAACTCCCCGTCTTCGCTTTATGAAAAAGGGATCTGTTCCCAAAAATGTTCAACCTGATCATTCTGCTACTGTCTTTTTATTTTTAAATGCTGGACATGCCTGTTCATTACATTTTTTTTTTACCTCGTCACTCTTTACTCAAGCAAATTCTTTTTTTAGTAAATAAACGTGCCATATTGTTTTTTTTGTTTTTTTGTGGATTTGGTACAGCTGTTTTTTTCCTTGGTATATGTTTTGGTTGGCTGGGATGTTATATATGTATGTATTTAGACTTTCTGAGGCATCCATGTTAAACCGAAAGCTGTTTTCCTGCAGAGAAAATTGAGCTGGTTCCAAAAATACGGGACCAACAGCACCCCCTCACTTAAAGGCACCCAGCGATCTGTGCTTTAATTGTGAGGGACTTGGCATATCATCATGAATTATTCAACACGTCGCTGTTTATGCTCCCGGCTCTCAAATATATTACCCCGACAAGTGCAGTTTAAGCAATCTGCCATTATTGTGTTGGCTTGACGGAAATGGCACGAGTTACATCTTAATGCAGTGTTTCCCAACCCGGTCTTCAGAGACCTATAGACAGTCCACGTTTTTGCTCCCTCCCAGCTCCCTGCCACACAGTGCATGTTTTTGCTGCTTCCCAGCACCCTGCCAGACAGTCAAGACCATAGACATGGAGTTCAGACGGACCCAATGTGTGAAGTTTCGTTAAATGTATAACACAATAACTCTAATCATCTTTCACTTCATAAATAAAAGCACCTTGAAGAATATCAGAACATTATATAAGAAACAGGTGCGGATACACAGGTCAGAATCCTCCTGTTGTATTTCTTTGAAGGAAGCTGTCGTCTTTAAAAAATATTCCTCTAAATAGGTAGGACAAGTCCAGGTAACCGTGTTGCTATCTGTGAAAACTCATTAAGAGAAATATAACAGACTCAAATCCCACATGCACAACTCATGACACAGATATTGACCGCAAGCAAACGTACATTTCCTCTAGATCTTTAAGCCAGATAGTTTAAAAGTTGCACTGTAATGATTTTAACACGATTTAATACAAATGACATGATTCTAGCCACTCGTTTTCTTCGCTTCAGACTTCAGACTGTGCAGCCGTGATTCAGAGAGAACCCTCCTCAGTCTGTAAGGCAGGGACACCAGGAGGAAGCCATTACGAGAACGTACAAAAGGTCATCTCATAAAAACCCAGAGCCAGATTGAAAACCTGCTGGCAAAATCAACTACCCTACTACACACCAAAGACCACTCCCTAGACATAAATTTCTAAACATTTACTGTTCGAATTATGTTCAACTCCATGAAGCTGTTATACAGAGTGAATTAAATTGAATAACAACTGAAAACATTGGATTTTTAAGTTCAGAACTTAACTGTAACTCTTATCCCGATGAGCTTACGGGCCTAGTGGTTTTACCAGTAGCGGGATCTTAAAGCTTCTGCGTCTTGGTGAAAATCTAGGGCATGATCCGGAGCAGAAAGTAGGCCATGGACAGACTATAGGTAGGTGTGGAAGCAGCACTTCCCTGTCTCTGCTTTCCAGCAGCACCTTGCATCCCATGCTCTCTCCCAACAGGACCAGGTGAAAAATGCCGTCTGCCAAGCCCCCCCTGCCCTGGTCCCCCCCAGATGGCCTCCAAGTCAGAAAGTAGAACGTTTCCCTCCCGCAACCGCATGCCCCCATCACCTCCCTGGGGACAAACTGGCGTCCACGCTTGAACTTATCCTCTCATCGCCTCTCCCTCTGTCCAGCACCTTTATTTCAAAACTCTCTCTTAGGTCGAAGAAAAAAAGACTTTCAAGGTGTGCAATTT
Organism: Hyperopisus bebe; assembly: GCA_026777045.1. NCBI lineage: Eukaryota > Metazoa > Chordata > Actinopteri > Osteoglossiformes > Mormyridae > Hyperopisus > Hyperopisus bebe. The sequence goes on along the minus strand of JAODJW010000039.1, from coordinate 14,713,130 downwards.
TTTTCCCCAAAACTTCAAAGACAGGTCTGCGTGCTGAATTCTGGGCTTAGGTCAGTTAAGTTCCACGTTATATAGGTCAATAAATGTCTTTTGACCCTATCATTTAGTATGGTAATAATACGAGTTTTAAATGTTAACCATTTTTATAGTGCTTAGCAAACAAGGTCACAGTAAGTTTTAGTTACCCATTTCTCATAACCGATTGCCAGTCTGGAGACTATCCCAGAAAGCATAGAGCATAAGGCTGAGAAACCTCAATGGGATGCCAGTCCGTCGAAGGGCACAAGGCTGAGAACACCCTGGATGGGATGGGATTGTAAGACACACACACAATATTATGGGGACACCGGTTCACCTAACGGTGCATATTTTAATTGAGGGAGGAAACCCACCTGAACATGGAAAAAACAAGACAGGTGCGTGGTCAGAAACTGGCCCCACAATCTTGTGAGGGCTGCCCACTGAATAACCTTATCCAGTTTTAATAACCAAATCCATCCATCCATCCAAATTATTAAAAAATGTCATTGTTGGAAGGATCAACTCTGAAAGAATTTGAACCCTAAAAATTTCCACACTGTTTAACCAAATGCTTATGATTTGTTTATATATTTAGAATGTTTTGCCATCAAATCCCAAATTACAGCATTTTTACTTTAGCAATTTGTCAGCAAGCTGGTGACAAAACTTTTTTTAGAAGAAGCTTTTGTCAAAAGTGACATACAAATCAGGATCACAGATCCTGGGGCCACTAGAGGTCAAGGGCCCATTTAGGTCAAGACTTACCCCCAGTTCCCAGCCATCTGCCACTGGGAATGTCGCCAGGGAAGGGGGGGGGCTTATGGGTGTTTCAGAATCATCAATAAAGGCTGGATGGGGGAATGTCATTTTGTGGGGGGGTGCGGAGCTGTGAGGCCGTCCTGTTTGTTTTTCAGGTGCTTCTTCCTGGTACATTTCCGACTGCAAATGACTATATGACTATATGACTATATGGCCCTGGATGCACGAGTCGGGCGAGACATGAGGAATTGGCAGAGTGGTTAGCCGGCTCTCCAGAGCTGCTGCTGGATTAGGACTGAGCTTTAAATCATGGCGTGGAAAGACGACCTCTGGCTCACAGATGCTTTACTCCGCAGTGCTGCTTTACACCTTATCGATCATTTAAAACACATTGATCATTTTTAAAAATGGTAATGAGATTGCACAGTGCGTGTGGGAGTGTGCGGCCTGTGATTGGCTGGTGCCCATTGCCAGGGTGTCCCTACCCTCGCCTCACCTTTCTAAGCGTAGGATCCAAGCTCACTATGTGCTGGATAAGCAGTTATGGAACATGGATGGATGGATGTGTGGATGATTAGTAAACATCATTCTGCCCAAACTTATTTTTTGAGGATTTATGAATTTATTTCATACTCTGTCTCAGTCTGCGCATTCCCCACAACCCTGTGTGAAGAGTATTGCTAAAGAGTTTAAATGCTTTTGTTTTTTGGAGTAGAAAACAAAGGAAAATTGACTGTGCCTGGAAAATGAATGGGTGGTGGGGGGGGGAGGTCAGAGACCCCCCTGCTGAAAAGCCAGCGGCCCCACGGGCCTCACAGCTTCACAGCACCCCACCGGTGCGCTCGACGGCAGAATGGTGGGGCAGGGCAGGAGGTATCCGGAACATTCCTGAGAACATGCCGCTGCTCTTCGTGGGCCAGCATGTGGTGGAGGGGTGTACATGCACGTGACGAGGGGCGCGTCGACCACAACAGGCTGAAATGCATGTTTGGGTCACTGCTGAGGCTGGAAGTCACGTGAGCAATGATGTCAGATGGTTCCCTGGTCAGGTGCATGCTTGGAATGATTGTCAAAGGGCAGTGCCCGACAACATCCATGTGGCATCTTAGGCAAGCTTCACCCCTGGCACCTCCACACATTCCTTGCAAAGCCATCCAATTTCACATTGTCTCAGAAGGTGCCTACTGGGGAGGGGGGGCACTAGTGGTGAAGATTATCTGGGGGTGGGGGATAAGGGGGGGCGGTGGTGGCTGCTTGTGTCACCTAATGGGTTAACCAGCATTGTTAAAGAATAATTCATGTGATTGTCCATATTCTCAATCCAACCCTGCATGAACAATGGAAATTATCCATCCATCCATCCATCCATCTAACTTCCAAATGGAGGGGGGTGAGGGGGCTGGTGCTTATCCCATGTATCACAGGGCAGGTGACAGGATCAGTCCATCGCAGGTATTTCAGAATATATTAGCTTGATTAATTATTGCAGTGTGTACAATGTGAGGCAGTGTCCATCAAACCTAATTTCAGGCGAATAATATTTTCCATTATTCTTTCAATTCCAGATGCTCTACTATAAACTCCAGGAGAAATCCTGTAAACCTCTAATTGCCTTTAGAATAACTTCCAGTTTTCTCAGCCTAAATTAATTGGCTTGGGCAAATAAAGGAACACTCTAATTATTTCCTCCATTGCAGATAGTTGTACAATCGTCTTTTTTTAAAAACACTCTTTATGTTTTTTTTTTTGTTTTTTAATTTCCTAGGGAGCTAGAACTTAATATAATCTTTTTTAGTTTTGTCAGTTTTTTATTGCAGAACATTTGCATTTTAACATATTACCAATAATTAAAATTTATGCATATAATCCAAACGCACTCAGAATGCATTTAGCTGGGTGAATGAATGTGAGGAGGTGATGTATCTTACTCTTTCTTTTGCCTGTATGTAAATACAAAGACCGTTAATTGCAATATCAAAGGTAATATTCTTTGTGTAGTCATTATTTCTGAATGTTGAATAATCATTAAAAACCCACAATAAAAAATGAAAGGGAAGGGAAAAGGAAAAACCGCAACTAACACAGTGAAATTTCCAGTTGAATTTGGTAATGTCTGGGTTTTTAAAAGCGGTTTTACATATACCCCCTGATCAAAAGAAGCCATTACACTCCACTAATTAGACCCAGATAAAATATGCAAATTATTCTGTAATGCAAAGTAGAACAATGCAAAGAAATGTTTTTTTTTCTTCTTTTTTTTTTCTTCTATATTAAATAAAACGGGGCTTCTAATAATGCTCCATGACATTTAATTCAAATGAAGCCCCATGTCTGTTTCTTAGATTACATCTCATTGTCCTGCTGCATGCTGGACTTCCTCCAGCAAGGCAGGGCCTTTCCCTGACACACACGTGTACGTACTGACCTGGGATCAGCCTGCACTGATCAAATTCTGCTTGAGCCCAAAAAACACAAGGCAAATAAAGCAGTAGGAAGGAGCCCATCACAACCTGAACTCTGTTTGTGGGCAAGTGCTGAGTCTCTGGTCTGCGTGAGGGAGTAGATGGAATTTAAACCTGGAGATGCAGGTAGCACTGGGAGTGGTTATTTTAGAGGAGAGTGTTCATGATGCGGTTAAACTCAGGAATACAGCACAGGTCTCCTGAAATAAGGTAATCCTGAAATAATAATTGGAGTTGTAGTTATATCATCGACAGACTGTGACCTGGTGTGTTTCATTCATGAGTGTCACCCGCTGCTAGAAGTTCCATGATCTCCTGCCCCCCCAGCCTGCAGGTTTGTGTGCTTCTACATGGCCTGCAGACTGTAAAATGTCAGCCTGGGGCAGATTTGGAAGAGCTTCAGTCCAGCTGAGGATAAGCGAGTCGGAAATGACTAATCTGGGCCGAAAACTCTGGGAAATGAAGACAGTTATCTTAACCTTAGACGTGGCCTGAAGTGGAAACCATGGCTCTTTCCACGGTGTGTCTCTGTGGTGGAAAATCGTTATTTAAGCCGGATTTACTTTAATGTGCATCGTGGAATAATATGTGTGTGTGTCAGTATAAAGCAGAGTTCTTTCCATCGTTTTGGACAAATCTAATTTCCTTCCCTGAGATGCTGTCATCTCTAATGAGTAACTTCATCATCTGGCCGCTGCTCAAAGCTGTCGCCGGTTAAGGCTGAGCTGTACAGCCATGCTGCACGTTCTGAGGTCACAGAGTCCAGGCCTCCGCCGAGAAGCATCATGGAGGTGTAGCGTTTACCTGGCTGTCATGGCTGTCGTGGCGATGGCTGAGATGTTGACTGCATCGTCTGCCCAACCATCATTTGCAACTCCAGTAATCTTTTCTGATCCACAGCACCGGCAGGGCCTATTGATCGAGGGCCCCCTACCAGTCCTCCATGAATGCGATGCCATCGTCTCTGTGGCTGCTGCCGCCGATCGACGTGGGGGGGTGGTGGAGGTGGGATATGGGGTTGGGGGGGCATCCCAGTGGGTGGCCGCAGGCAGACACAGCGTTCAGAGATAGCGGAGGAGTCGACAGGAGCCCAAGAGGCAAAGTGATGAAGATGCTCTCCTGTGTCGGGCTGTTTCTATACCCCTGGGAACCCACACTTACTGTAAGAGGATCAAAGCTCTCTACATTTTGTTCTGGATTAGACTATTAAAGCAGTTACTTTGCCACATGGCAGATTGGGCACTAGATATGCATTATTGAGGATTCATTTCCCAAAAGCAACAGGACACTTGGTAGTTCACTACTGCGTATGCCGCTATATGACCCGTACATCAGTATTGCATCTGATTTTTCTTATGTGAATTATGTAAAGGTACTGGACTGTCCACATGTGTCACGGTATATTATGTTGCATTGCTGAGAGCCATGGTATATTACAGTAAGCCATGTTTTGCCTTCATTGTACCACTGGGATATTGTATGAAGGGAACCAAGCCCTCATTGGATCCCTGTATGGGGGAGGACTGGTGATGGGACTAATGACAGAGGCTGTGTATGCCTTCAGTAGCCAATCAGAGGGGTTGTTAATGTGTTTAACAGCCAGTGATACAGGTTGTGAATTTCTCAAATCACCAGTGAAGAAGTGTCTTGAGTAACCAATAAAAAAGCGGTTGCCAGTCTGTCCCCATCTTTACTGGCCTAATTAGAGACACTGACATTCTTGAAAAGGCTGATGGTGCCTTTGTCCACATAAGAATAGCTTATGTATAAAAGTTTAATGCTGAAAAACGAGGAATTGCCGGACAATACTGAAGGTGTGACCAAATGTGTCTGGGTGATTGAAGTACCGCAATAAGTGCTATGGGATATGAACTAATTAAAAAGGCATTAATACAGAGAAGGGAAGAGGCCATGGGGACAGAAATGTGATTCTGCTAGTTCTCCCCAGTGTGGTGATTATGGAAACAGCCTGATGACCTGAAGGTTGCTGGAACGAGTCAGCAGAGGGGCCAAGCCAGAGGACCCTCGAGCGAGGTGCTTTACCTGAGCCGCTCCGCCAAAACATCCATCTATAGGTATGCATGAATTTCAGAGTCACCTGGGGAGCACTTGCTAAGCACTAAATAAACACAGCATCCGTGCTGCGACCAGTGATCTCAGGAATAGCAGAGTGTTAAATTAGGTCTAGCACATGTGTAAGCAGCTGCCTCATTTGTCAAAAGCACTGCAAGCTAGAAAGTTACAGTTACATCAGCAAGCAGTACTGGGAAACAGGGGAACTCATTGTGCTCGTCAGGTAAGGAATCAGACGGGGCCAGAACCTTGCTAATCTGCACGCTCAACTAGACACTAAATAATTCCGTTCTAATAAGTCCTACTGCTGACATTTATAGTAGCGACAGCTTTTAATCGCATTTTTCAGAGGAAGTGCCGTTGCAGCACTGAGCTACATACATGACTAGTGTTGTACCAGGTTTTCAAGGGGACGACCACTGCTCCGTCTACGGAAACAACCAGAATGAATTCTGTGGAAGATAACCAGGGGAACAGGGAGCTGATCCTTGCAGAAAGAGCCGTCCGTCTCTGTCTGGGAGTGAGGAGTGCAGGTGAAGCTGCAGAGGCACGTTGTGGTCCGTCTCGCAAGGAGAAAGATTGACTCACATTTATTTTGGCAGGTCGGTTGGAACGTGGAAGCAAATCCATCCTGCTCTATAAATTTGTTAAACTAATTCATTGAGTGCTATTGATTCTTTAAACTACTTTCATTTTTTTTATTCTGATGGCTGATGGACAGTTATTCGGCTAAAAAGAGAAAACTATTAGTTCTTATCCTTCTTGAATTGTGCTTGTACTTTTCTAACATTGTGTGAACCCGCTTTAAAATAAACATTTGCTGAGAAGAGCCCTCATCCCACAGCACAGTCTCAGGGGACCTGCGAGTGATATTTTCTTTCTTTTCACCTTGAAGTTTAAAACCTTGGCATCAATCAAGGTCAATAGTAAGCGAGACAGATTGATCTCCTGGAAGCGGTGGCTGGCACAGTCTGGCTTTCTGCTGTTTACGGCGCAATCCATAAATGAATCTTCTGTGTGCATCTCAGATGCCTGCGGACTCCTCTGCCAAGAGCTTAGCACATCGAGCTGAGATATGAATACCTTAAGAGATATATACGCTAAAGGCTTGTGGGGCACTTCAGGCTGTGCCAGTCGATTTGGACAAAAGTGTCTGCTAAGCTAACCGAATGAAGCGGGCAGGCAGGTAATTGGAAGTGAAAGCTGCTTGTAGCTATTCCAGCATGTTTAGCATTTAGCGATGGGACAACTGTACGATTCTTAACAGCTCCACAAATTTATTTTGCGATCAATATTTTATTGCATTCAATAATCGACAAGGGCTATGCACAAATGGCGGGGCCAGGAGTGCAATATTTATGAAATCTAGCTCTGGGAAGCCGATTCCGCAAAACACATATTTGAGGCAGCCCTTTCTAGTGTATAAAGCTCTGCTTTAAATCATCATTTAATGAATGACCTGGGATTTTTGGCACATTAATTTCGGTTGCAGCAGTGCTGATATTTGTTCACAGTCCCTGAATATGCAAGCCTTTAATCGATAGTAAAATGAGGGTTGCATTAATGGGCACACAGACATGTAACCTTGAGGCTGTTGAATCACATCATAGCATGGTTGCTAAGCAGAACGTTTAACCTGATTTGCTCTAGTTAAAATATCCAGCTGTATAAATGGGTAAAATTGGAAATATTAATGACGTACCAAATGGTCCAGAATTTTATAATGAAAGACTTGGCCTGGGAAGCCCTTTCACTTCATGCAGTATATATGACATGGCATATGTTTGGAGTCTGGGCTATCCATAAATGCCCTAATAAAGGAGATGAAAGGGACAACAAAGTGCGTCCTGCTGTCTGTCGAGTATCGATTAAAAAAAGGGTTATGTGAAGGTCTATGCAGCTTCTCTCTTTCAGAAGCTGAAGGCTAGCTTTGTCGTTCATGGCTGGCTGAGAGGATCCCCGACGGACGAGCTGAGAGCATTTGCAAGGCGCCGGTGTTGATATAAACTGGAGTCTTCCCTGACAAGGGCACCCCGCTTTTGAAGTGAACCTGTAACACATCCCATAATTGCTGCCCTTGGCAGCTATGGATGGACCCCGTCGCCACTTCAGTGAGACTGCCTCTGTGTCTCCTGTCTTCAGTCCGGGAGGTTTTCTGTGAAACCACAGCTGAACTTCTGTAAGAGAGGGAGCCCCCTGCAGCCACACAGACATGTGATATCGAGAGAAAGAGTAGGCCTGGAAAGAACCTTCAAGAGGGGACACAGCCGGCGTGGGTGACTGAGTGTGTAAGGCTCCCCGTGTGTCAACATGTGGGAAATTGGTGAGGCCTCTCTGATTGGCCCGTAAGTATGAGGCGTCATAGACCACAAATGTTGTCATTGGTAGAGGGAAAGAAACATTGTCAAGGTTACATTCAGACTGGGAAAAGGGTTCTGTCATTTTTATAACCATAATTTTCCTTGGTGTACAATGGTTCTTCCTCTCTGTGCCTACAAAACTAGATAAGTGCGTGTTTCTGACATAAATAACCCTGCTGGTCAGAGTATAGTAATGAGTCTCTAAATTTTTTGTGTGAGCTCTTTTTGAATAGTTTGTTAAATTTTTATTTGTTAATATTATCCAAATCAACATTTCCCCCCCTTCGCTTCGATGCACAGAGAGAAATCAGGTCATGGATTTCAAACAGTTCATATTTTACAAATACATAAATTATTGGTCTTGTTGTTGCTGTGCCATATTTAAGTGTGTCCAGTTTCTCGAAAAATATGAAGCATTAATTTCTGCTTTCTCATTTTAGGTGAATGGCATCATGCACATGCATGTGCAAGATGCATCCGTCCTGCCTTCTAGCCATACCTATTTTGTTTTCCCTGCATTTTCCTTTCTGGTTTTCTGTCCTTTATGCTCTGAAAGAGGGTGTTAACCATAGCATGAGCCAGTGAGGAATCCAAATGCTTTTTGTCTGCAGTGACATGGAAGGATGTTTGAAGGGTGATGGACTAAACTGCAGCCTTTCATCACTTCACAGGCAGGATAAGGACAGATCGGCATGGAGCCCGATGACACAGGAGAGACACAGGAAGACAGGCCACCCATGTGACCTCCACTCACTACTTTGGTTCCATTATGAGCAGTTTGACTCTCAACTGTGGGGCATCTTGAAATATTCCCTCTTTGTCTCATCTCCTTCCCAAGTGAATGAGAATAGAAATGGAAGCTGTCTTTCCTGTGTCCTTCCTGGAGGCCCCCCAGGAACTTCTGTCACCCAAAGTGAGAGATCTGTCTTGAGAGCCAGGTTATGATGACTGACAGGGGGATTGCTGCTGAGGGGCTGGACTCGCAAACCAAAAGTTTGTGGCTTAAATCCCAGCAGGGATTTTCTGTTTGACTGATGCGTTGAGTATGCTTTCTGAACCCTTTCCGAAGGCTTGGTGGTGGGGCTGCTTGGTACCACATCACGGTGTTACTGAGATCGTATGGGGAAAGCACAATAATCACCAAAGATTTTAGATGACGCGTGATACATTTGTCTGGATGTTGGCTTTTCATTACTGTATGTACGTTTACCTATGTCCACAATTTAGTAAACAGATACGTCTAAAATATTAATGAGAGGCATATGGTGACACCTAAAAGTTAGTAATCTGTATAAATTCAGCTTATCCTTATGTTTAATAAATTCAGCTAGCGATGCACGCCACATGCTACTGTTTTGGTAAATCATGGAAGCGATAAGCACTGAAATGGTGGTGAAGAAAGGGGCAGATGAGCAGACACATCATCTTTTGAAAGAGGAGATATTGTGGATAAACAAAGTAAACAGATGTCTGTGGTATGGCTGGACTCTTTGCAGTTTAAAGTCCAACACGTTTATTAAGCATAAGAATACCCCAAATTTATACAGATTACTAATTTGGGTGTAACAGTACACGTCTCATTAATATAATTACTACTAATCTGTTCACCAAATTGTGGGTGTAAGTAAACTTCCATATAATACCAAAATGCTGGTGCCCAGACATATTTGCATTTACACTTGTCCTCTGAAGCCCTGGTCATTACTGCGCATGCGCCATATAATCACGGTTACATCGTGATGTGATATTATGTAGCCCTAATTGATGGCCAGAAAACCAGCAGTCAGGATCATGTTTGCATGTGTTCATGTTCCATTTTTAATCAGGCTAACTTTGTTATTGCCTCTACAGACTTCTCCTGTGAGAAAGGCAGGAAGTGACATCAGTGAAGTTAAATGAATGTCACCCATGAAACCCGGACGTTATCGGGGTCACTGCTGATATACCCCTGTGTCCATCGACTTCAAGAGACATGATGAGGGCCTGGATATAAAAATCCATTTTAAATCACCGTCTCACTCTTTAATTTTGAATCTTCTCTCTGTCACTTATTCTTTGTGTTTTCTACCTTTCTGCTTTTGATTTCCTTTGGCACCAAATCGTTCACACCCAAACATCTTCGCTAGCTGAGATTCCACGAGACGGTATATGAATGAGAAAAAACTCCGAGGCCATGGCCCCCAGACCCAGTCACGCGTTACCGCCATGGTACCGCCATGTGCCTTGGCCGCCTGAAGGAAATGAGGCGGCCAACGTTTGCGTGTAGCTAATGGCTGCTATCATTACCCATCCGTATCAGGGACCTCGAACAAACGCCCCGTCCCAGGGCTTGCCTGCGTTGACTGTAAATACGCCAGTGGCACGCAAACCACAAACAAAGCGGCCTGTCCTCACCAACCTGGCCAGCTTGTCCTTTTTGTGACATTGTGACTCTGTTTCCTGGCTCCGACCTTGATCTGTTTCCAGCAGCCTAAATACAGGATCTATGGTAGGTTTAAAGGGGTTGCAGATATTTAAACCTGATACAATTTGTCTTTGAATTCCCGGTGAGCCTCTGCAGGTATGTGCTGCTTAATCTGAACTGTGAAATCCTATTGTGGTATTGTGGGGGTGGGGGATGAGAACAGGGACACTGGCTAAGAAAATATGCAAGGAGAAACACAATGGAGAGGACATTCCTGTATACACAGATAGACTTCAAATGGTTATTTAAAATTAAGATGCTTTCTAGAGGAGGTGAAACAAAGGTTGTTTGCTTGCTCTTCCAATTATACTTAAAAGTCAACACC
>JAODJW010000039.1:14688941-14702566 GCA_026777045.1 Hyperopisus bebe | reverse complement strand
CCCCCCCCCCACCACCACCACCACCACAAAGTCACGCCCCCAAAAGAACGTGTAGATTATCGTAAGGAGCAAATTCAACATTATGAAAGCCGTGTTGTTATTAGAGAGACCCAGTTGGAAGATAAAAAAAGAAAGGCAATCTTTGACTTATGAACAGTAACGTGCAATAAAAGCCTCAGATGAGCATTTACTTTCAAGTGCCTATTTGAAATGTCTTATCAGTCTCCCTGTGACACTGTGACCTGACTGCCGGCTACAGTCCCTTTCACGGCAAACTGAACTAAACCCAGAAAACAGTGGCTTTCTTTAAGGCCTGAAGGAGCTCCGATAAAATACAGCGTCCGCTGCATACAAGAGCCTCCACAGAGAGTTTCAGATCATTTCAATTACCATCTCTCTAGGCAGGAAATCACATTATTTCTCAGGCCAGTCTGTGAAGAGAGTGCAAACTGAACATGTTTAAATGTTAGTGTTTGATTATCACACATTTCAAAACCTGCACAAATTGTCTCTCTTCCAGAATGCTAATAACAGTATTTAAATTTGCAATTCAGGATTTAACAAACGCAATAACAGCTAGCTAAAGCCATATGCATTAAACCTCCTGGTCATCATCATAACATAAACCCCTTTGGTTTGTCAATTTCATTTCAGATTTGAAAACAAGCAAGAAATAGTCCAACACCAGTGATTTTTAATGTGAACTATTTTTAGGAAAATCTGCAGGAATCAGCCCCGGAAATTATAATTTCCCCAATAGAACCGAGACCCCAAAAATTAAAAATATTTAATTAGATATCCAAAATATGCAAAACTTGCCAAGAGCACAGGGGCTCTGACAGGACAGGAAGAACAGACACATCTGGCCTAGATTTTAATCATCGATGTCCGCTAATCCATCAAAAGATGTCTGTTTAGATTGCGGCTAACGGTAAATTAATGCTGAGGGAGCGTCGAAAAGCATTTACCAGCTCCTTACAAAGGCCGCGTTTTCCAAAGAGTGCCGATAAGGACAAGAATGTAACAAACACGTCCCAGGGTGTTTTTGTAACAGAGAATCCCAGGTGGATAATGCATGGGCTCCCCCACGACGTGCGCATTTGTAATGAAGAATCCTACCCAAAAAATAGATTGCCAGGGGCTAATTACAAACCCACTTTTCAGACAGCATGTCCCATGGACGGAGCTAAATAGAAAACACAAATACACTTACAAAGCACAGCTGAGTTACAGGGCTGAAAGTGAACTGAAATAAATGTCACCTGACTGCTACTTACATTTCCGTTTCGATTTCTAATTCATAAACTGTAAGAGGCAACAAACTGTATAAAAATTCAAAGAATTTAGAAGCACAATAAAAAGCCCAAAAAATATTGTCATTATTTGTCAAATGTTTCTGATCATTTGTCTTGCAGTAAATTCCCTACCAATGCGGTAATTCCTGCATCAATCTCTGATGTCTGTAGTACCACTGAGCATATCCCAGTGGCAGTGCATGTGTGTTCCTCTGAAGAGCGGCCCAGCCAGCCGGATTGCTCTCTTTACACACGATGACGCACTGAAGGAGTGAAGCCAGTTGGATGGGTGCTGGATCTTTCACTAGCGTGTCCTTGGGAGGCACTAGGGAGGCCAGCTGAAGCCCTGCTTCTCCGAAGGCACTAGCACTGGGTACACTACAAGGCCAGAAATTTGGAATGAGTGCCTCTCCTAGTAGATCCACTCAAGAACTGTCCTGTAGTGCAGAGAGGATAGTTTCCACCTCAGGACATAATCACAGGCTGAAATCAGACTATTTACTGCGGAATAATTCATTGTGGCACATTAAAAATGAAAAGCACCCCTCTGTGCATGAGGCCTAGTGAAGCAGATGTGAATAAATGAGCATGTGACACTGAAAGGCCTGACCATATGCTGGCCTGCGCTGAACGGTCTTCAGGAGCTGACCGCTAACGACGAACAGACAGCAACAAGAAGCTTCTTCAGGCCAATTATTCGATTCGTGTCAGGTTTTTGACGGATTTCGGCATGGTCTGTGTGCAGAAATAAAAACCGCCAGCCGGAAAATCCACACGCTGCCATTCAGTTTCCACGTTTGGATTCATTTCATTCCTCATGACTGATTTTATTTGCACCCAAATATTCACGAAAAGGCTCTGAACCAACCTAAGAAGGACATGCACAACTCAGGGTACTTAAAGGGGTGGGGTACTCATTCTTCACTGAATATAAAAATGTAGCAACATAGAGGTTTTTTTATTTCTTGTGGTTTAATTCCTTATGGAGGAACGCCACATGTTTTTTACATCTGTATGGCAAAATGTAACATTTCCTTGTACTGGTTTAAGGTCCATAATGTCAGTAAATTCATCTGTATTGGGGTGACGTGTTAAATCTGCATCGTCACACCAGATGTCAGGCTATTTGCTTTCAAAGGCAGAGGTAAAAGAGGATAGGAATTAAAGGCGGATTCAGCTCAGGGAACAAAATAAAAATGTCAACTGTGTGTTAAGTCCATAAGTGGAATCAAGGGAATATTCATTTTTGTCGCAAAGTGATTCGTATTCAGAGCTGGATTTTAAGGCTTTCAAAGACCGGGCCTGATTGCATCAGGTTCCTCATTGGGGACGACAACTCAGGATTAACCAGAGGGGAGGAGAAGGAGGAGGCGGGGAGGAGGAAGAGGAGAGGAGAAGGAGGAGGCGGGGAGGAGGAGGATGGTGGGGGGGAGGTACAGTCAACACATCTCTACCTTTACCAGTACCCTTGGTGTTTTCTTTCCACACTCCAGCTTTATTTATTTTATTTTATTTTTTACGTCTGTCTACTTTTATACAAATTGGTGTCAGAAGCAGAAGGGCAGAAGGGTGATGGGGGGGCAGGGTGCCCTGCTGAGTGCGCTGCAGGGTGGGAACGCTCCGACGTAGGCTACAGTGCAGGGGAGCGAGGCTTATTGACAGAGGTGCTCAGCAGAAACACAGTGAAGACACAATGACAGCATCTTCAAAGGGCAGGGGGGGGGGCGGGGGGCAGTAGGGAGGAGGAACAGGCTTCAAACCACAGTGAGCGCATCACATCTCACAGGCGGCTACTGGGGATATCAAACGAGGGGAGGGAGGCTACTGAAATCAAAGCCAACCCCCCTCCCCCCACCTTCACAGCAGCAAAGGAGAAGATATCCCTGGACAGAACCTCCCCCCCATCCCATGCCTACCATAGCGTGCTTCTCTCAAGCCTGCTACCCTACTTTCATACCGTTATCAATTATAAATGCTCATGTTTACATCATTTTAATGCAGGGGGAAATTTTTTGATCAGGGAGGATTGTGACAACATGTAGATATACACAGTGAAATAGAGCGGAAGGGGCAAGCTATGTTTCTGTGTGCTGCAAGTGGGAAAGTTCAGGGCAAGAACAGTGAGGCAGGAGACCAGAATTAGACACTGTGCCGGCGGGCCGGCCCTCTCAGAATAACCGCTCACCAGGCACCAGACAGAATGAGGGGATCGGGGAGGATTTGGGATGAGATCCTACCCAGGCTCATCCGCCCCCTGCTGGGGGAGGGCAGACGCTAACCAGGTAATCTCAGGCAGACGGTCACGCGTTAAGCCTCTCCCTTGGACTGCATACTAGACGGGACACCAAGAGGTATAAAAGGGCTAGGAAGTGCACAGTGGAGAACTGAAATGGGAAATGTTTAAATAATGTCTTCGTGGTTCACTGCTCGCGATAACGTTAATTAGACATTCCGCTTTTTCCCGTTAAAAACATCTTCTGAAACCGCTAATTAAAGTTTTTTTTTTTTTTTCCTTCTTTTTCGATTTGCCTCATTCATCGTCCGCAATGAGCACAAAGATCTGGCAGGGAACACTCATATGCTCATTTTGCTGTTATGGGGGGGGTGGTGGATCTCATTCTCCACGGATGAAGATCACACACCACAAAGGCGTTGCCATCCGCCATGATCACCACTTGTCCCACTGTGGCTGAGCCGGGACTGGCCACTGCGGCGTGGAACCCGGTCACGTCCGCAGGCTTCCTCTCCACTTCAAAAGCCCCACCTCACTTACCGTTAGGCCCCGGGGATAAATCGGCCTCCCGTCATCTCATGTCATCTTTCAGATTGCATGCTGCTCCATAATTCATAAGACTGCAGGGTGAGGGGGGGATAGCTTCACAACCACAAAGTACAGCTGAGGATTCATACAGCCTTCATAACACAGATTCGGTGTCCTCAGGATTCACACCGTCGTGCCGATGTGTGAATTTTAAACAGGTGAAACGCAGTGGCACAGAACTCACACATATTTAGCGGGGTGTCGACTTTAAAATATGCGCGTTTGAATACAATATGTCAGAGATGGATGTAAACATTGCACGGCACATCGGAAAGCAGTGAATGAGGCTTGGAGCAAAATGCAGATATGTCAGTCATCACGAATGGTGTCAAGGACATCAGTCACACCTGTCGTTAAGTTTATCACTATACTTTAAGAATTCATCCGTCTAAATTATCCAACAGAGGGTTGCCCCAGAACTTGGAGCCAATCCCAGGAACACAGGGCACAGGACAGGGGACACTGGGCAAGATGCCTATCTATTACAGGATACACACATAGTCACACATAATATTCAAGCACAGTTACATGCTAAGGGAGACCAAAGGGAAATCCCACAAGAACATGGGAAGAATATGTAATCTCTAAGTGTACGGAACCTGGGGCAAAAATCAGCCCCACAAACCAGGAAGTGCACACTACATCACGCACCTGTGTAAATAAAGGTGGCAAAATGTTATACTAAACTGCCAGGTTTAAGGACCTTAGGGGATCTTATAGCACTTTTCCACTGGCATACAGGAACCACCCTGTACCAGAACTATACTGCAAAGAGAGACTAGTTATGGCGTGGTTGCAGCTCGTTTCAGTTTTCTACTGCAGAACAGTCGGCTGGGGAAAAGCGTTTCCGGGTTTGGCCAACAACAGTGACTAAAAGTAAAGAGTCACTTTACTGTTCACATGTACATCATGATTTATCATGTGCTACTTTTTGCTACCACTTCTGTGAGAATCGCTGTGTTATGCTAGCATCGTAAGCTAGCGGAATGAGCATTTGCTTATGTGAATTTGCATTACGAATCCATTCTGTTCAGCTGTTCAGTACTTTTTTAAGTAAGAGGTTGAACATGTTCATGATTCAGGTATGCATTAATATATCATGATCAACAATACCTCTAATAATGAATAATACATAGAATATGACCTGTTTTCTTGCAGATGATCCATGCATATTGACGTAGAGCACTGATATGTCTGTGGTAGGTTCTTGGTGGCAGTGGAGAAGTGCCAATAGACTCACAGATGCTAAACTGGTACACCTGGGGGGGGGGCAGTCATCAACCTGTCAACCTGACAGCATTAAGCTCACATCTGGAGCTGCAGGATGCAGGGAAGCTGGCAGCATCTCGTAACAGGGCGAAGTATTAAATTCTATGCAAGAGAGGTAGAAAGTGAGGACGACATTCCATAAGGACCACAATGACGAAACGTGAAAGATGTTACACACCCCTGGTCTCAGAGTTCAGACAGGACAGAGAGGCATGAATGTTAGCCTTAAACCCAAACAGCTGTATCACTCAGACAGAGGCCCAGCAGGGAAGTCATTACCCACACTGCTTTTCCAAGGCTTATCAAGCGATTGCAGAGTATTGCATTTGTGCTGAACTGCCGCCAAGCATTAAGGTTATTTATTGAGGACGTCTGTTTCTGTCAACATCAGTGACTCACAGGTTAAAATATCAAAAGCAGAGTCTGTTGAACCTGACAAATCGCAGAAAGGAGGCAATTAAGAGATGTTTTAGTGGGAGCTAAAAAAATTTGTGTTAAGGAAAAGTGAACCTTAAATTTTGATTTGTGGGCTGTGGGTTAGAAAGCCATTTTAAGACACATGTGTGCCATACGAAACCAATCAAATCATTTGAGTGGTTTTGTATGCCACATATTTTCAAGAGAATTTAATTCAAATTTTGACACATTAAGTAACATTACTTGTTTAAATAGCACACATACATACTACTGGGTCTTTACTGCATACGCATCTTGTTTATGTGGTTTAATTGTAACAGTTCAGCTTTGTAAACTGACCCCAATGCAAAGTCACAAATGATATCCAGATTTTTCCAGAAATTACAATGAAATGCATCAATCTCCTTTAAGGATAATACACCCCATTGACGTAGTTATAAATAATATCTCTAACACAACCTTAATGCTGACAATTGCTATTTAATTTCACTTAACATTTTGGTCACGTGATAACGCACAGCTTTACTCATTTAATATCTGGAGACTAGAGACACCATATGATAGATTAAAAAAACAAAACAGTCCAAGGCTCATCTTGGGCTAAGATGGACTGGATAATTAGGGTCTGTATCTGGGACAGCAGAAAAATGCTTGGAGCAGATATCTCGACCTTTACAGGCTGGGTCCAGTTTCAACAGTATGTCCATGTGGCATCACTGTGTCTACAGGCATCTGCTGTGGGTTCCCATGCCAAACCACAATGTCCACTGAAAAAAGAAAAGGGTGATCTAGACACTCCCTCAAGGGGCTGGTGCCCGGTCCTGATGATGCTACATAAGAGCATGACCTTCTCCAGGATGTGTCAGCAATAAACAAAGATGTCATGGATCCCTCTGGGTGTCTAAAGCATTTTGAGACCCTCCTGCTTAACTTAGTCTAATAAAGTAAAAGCAAAACTGGGCCTTTTCCGCATTTGATGTTTCTGATACAGCAGTGAGTTTAAAGCTGTGATGGTACAGGAATGGTATGAACCAAGTACAAATCCAAATATAGCAATTTTTGACATTTCATTCTTCCTGCCTCAAGTATCTTTCCAGCCTGACAGGAAAAACTTTTACCCGCAAAGCCACGATGGCGATATAGACAGTGATCGCTGGATCTGTCTGGGGTCCATCGAGAGCCTCCAGCTTTGGGTATGAGGAGCTCGGGGTATTCAGAGCTGCCCACTCGGGTATGGGGAGCTTGGCGTATCAAGAACTTCTAGCTCGCGGTGTGGAGAACTCGGGGTATCGCAAGTTGCCGGCTCGGGGTAGGGGGAGCACGGGGTATTGAGAGCCACCCACTCAGGGTATGGGGAGCTCAGGGTATCAAGAGCTGTCCACTCGGGAAATGGGGAGCTATGCATATCGAGAGCCACCCACTCAGGGTATGAGGAGCTCAGGGTATCGAGAGCCGCCCACTTGGTGTATGAGGAGCTGGGGGTATTTAGAGCCGCCCACTCAGGAAATGGGGAGCTATGGGTATCGAGAGCCACCCACTCAGGGTATGAGGAGCTCAGGCTATCGAGAGCCGCTCGCTCAGGGTATGAGGAGCTCAGAGTATCGAGAGCCACCCACTCAGGGTATGAGGAGCTCAGGCTATCGAGAGCCGCTCGCTCAGGGTATGAGGAGCTCAGAGTATCGAGAGCCACCCACTCGGGGTACGGGGAGCTCAGGGTATCGAGAGTTGCTGGCTCGGGGCATGGGGTTTCGAGAACCGCCAGGTCAAGGTATGGGGAGCTTGGGGTTTCGAGAACCGCCAGGTCAAGGTATGGGGAGCTTGGGGTATCGAGAACCGCCAGGTCAAGGTATGGGGAGCTTGGGGTATCGAGAACCGCCAGGTCAAGGTATGGGGAGCTCACCACTGGCAATATCAGGTGCTCAGGATATCGGCAGGATCGGCACTCACACGGCAAAGGCCCGCTAACACGGACCACCCTATGAAGTCCATTTGATAATGAGTAAAATATTTAATAAATGCATTTTAATTAGGACTGAGACGTTTGGCCAGTCATTGTGCATCTCTGTAAAAGCCTCATTTTATAAGCTATTAAGCATAATAATCTATCACTCATCCACTATTATCACAAGAACAAGCATTTGTTATAAATCCCTATAATTAGTCCCACATACAGGCTATCATCTGCACATAGATTAACATTTATTTTAAAAAAATGCAATTTTATTGAGCACTACATGCATCAAAAAAGTGATTCCTGGTTATATTATAGTGATTGTTGGTAATTATTCAATGCATTTTATTTTTCTAATTGGAAAATTACATATTGAAATTTGATATTTTTTATATAATTGCTTGTATTGATGTTCCAGATGTAGTATTTCATAATTAATTTTATTCAAAATGTTGGGGGTGGAGGGATGGAGACGCTCCCAGGTAACACAGGATACAAGGGGCTGAACAATGGATGGATGGATGGATTCATCGCATTGAACCACTAGGCTTCACGAAACAGCGGCAGAGCTAGCAGGAGCAGAAGCAGAAATGCTTATGTCACATGGGTAATTTGTCATTGTTACACAACCTGATGTACGAGTTTCATCACCTCCTTTTAAGCCATTATATTAGGGTCACACCCTGGTCGTGCATGGACACACTGCCAAGACAGAAAGGCAGAGAATGGACCATCCCCCCAGGTTTGCTTCACTAGCAAACTGTGTGTGCATGTTTATTTCTGTGCGCATGTGAATCTGTGTTTTGTCTCCATGTGTGTTTCTGCCTGTCTGTGTGTCTGTGTGTATTTCTGTGTCTGCCTGTCTGTATGTGTGTTTCTGTGTCTGCCTGTCTGCGTGCCTGTCTGTCTGTCTGTCTGTGTTTCTGTGTTTGCCTGTCTGTGCACCTGTGTCTGTCTGTTTGTTTGTATGTGTGTCTCTGTCTGCCTGTCTGTGTGTCTGTGTCTGCCTGTCTCACATGTCTGCCTGTCTCACATGTCTGTTTGCCTATCTGTGTGCACTGGTATGTGTACTTCTCTCTCTAACCATGTATAGGCACCTTTGGGTAAAATGCTTCCCCATAAACCAACCTTGTGGAAACACCTCCTTGAAGTATAATGATCTTTTTCATGCAAGTACCATGCACATGTGAGTGTGTGCATATCCAAATACACAGAAGAGGTTCGCCCAAAACGGCTGACATCCCATTTCAATACCATCC
The DNA here is from genome assembly GCA_026777045.1 of Hyperopisus bebe. Lineage (NCBI taxonomy): Eukaryota > Metazoa > Chordata > Actinopteri > Osteoglossiformes > Mormyridae > Hyperopisus > Hyperopisus bebe. The sequence goes on along the minus strand of JAODJW010000039.1, from coordinate 14,693,554 downwards.
CTGCTTTCTTTGCAAGAACAAGCTAATAGAAACCTACAGTCTGGACAAAGGTGACACGCTACTGGTCATGTTGCAGTTTCAAATGCACCTGTGAAAAAACCTTAGGTGTAAACTCTTATTTTACACAGTATTGCAAAATTCATATTTTAAATCAGTGGAATATTAACAAATATTCACAAAATAATTGAAATAGGTGCTACAAATGTGCCGACCCTCTAAGTAATGTAATATAAAGCTATACATACAAATGTACTGCTGACCGATTTATATTACCATATGCAAATTGTGCTTATCCGCGTTAAAAATATAACTCAGAAGTTTGGGCTGTAAATCCGAGCCCTTAGTCCAGTTGGCTCAGTAGCCTATCCGGGATGAAAGCAGCCTGTAAACTCGACCTGGCTGCCGTCTATTGGCCGTCCATTCAGGTATTGGGTCCATAATTCTGTGCGTAACATTACATTAACATTACGCGTTATTCCCACAGACGTCTTATTCTGCCACCCTGCTAACCAATCTGTGATGAAAAAAGGAAACTTGACCATGGTAAAAAAAAATAATAATAATATCAACGTTAAAAGTTCCATAGGAAGAGTAATACATAAACAAAGCCACATGGCAGAATATAGGCCTATGTGATTTACCTCTTGGAAAATCTGATTTTACAGTCGAATTAGTGGCGTTATCATCAGGAATTTCCCGGTTATTCCTTTCCAGATTGAATATTGATATTCTGATAGCAAGAAAAAGTTGATTATAATTACAACCAATATATATACAGATATAGTCCAAGATTTTCAGAAAAAGAATGGGAATATTGTCTCAAAACGCTTTTGATGCGCAAGTAAATGCGTAACATGAAACTGCCTGTGCATTGAATATGTGCAAATATTGAATAGAGTGAGATTAGGTTTGTTTTTATCTAATGATTCATTTTACACAGCGTATAAAATCATTAATAAAGAAAATGATTCACGGCCTAATAAGGATCAAACGAAAAGCAGATTCGATAGATAGAGAGATAGATAGAATAATGTTGCATCTATTCACCAGAAATCCTCACCAAGTTAAACCCAAGCTATATTTCCGTCTCGTAGATGATTAAAAAGAAATTTAAAAGGTTTGAATTTTTTTTCCAGCGCTTAAGAAGCACAGTAAAAACAAGGGAAAATAATCAGCGCACACGTGCTTTGTAAACTGTATGCTTTAGTGATATAGATTAACTGGGAGTTGAGTGGTAGCCCATGTACGTGCAATTCAATTCAAGTTTTATATGACAAGAAAAAACGTAATTTCAAACTTTACCACGACAACTACGTGTTAAAACGGCACTTAAATTAAACAGCAGTGTATAGTCTGTGTTGCGTAATAAAAAGGTGTCTAATAAAAGACCTTGAATATTACTGTACTTATTCAATTCTTTTGACATTCGCTTGTTGAACGACATTAAATTGATTCGCTTTAGGACCCAGGAATTTGAGAAATACGGGGCAAGTCGATTTCACACCGCAAATGTGCCTCTTCTGAGGCTTTTGCTTTCAAAACACTCAAACTAAGACAAATAAGCGCATGATTCTTGCCATTAAAACTAACGTCAGTATTGAACATAATGAAAAAATTACATTTCAAGGCAGTAATAGAGAGGCATAAATGAGCCCATCTTCGTCGTTTCACATCTTCAGCGGCAGTAAATATACCGTTACTGATTAAAACATATTTGGGGAAGAAGAAAAATGCATGACTCACTTTCGTGCTTGGAGGTTCCCCATGTATGCCTCGGCACCCCGGGGCTCTTGATGATTGCTCTTCCGGCCGATTTAAGAGCATCCATGGTGGGATGGCCGCCAGGTGGGAGACGCGCCTCTGAATCGCCCGTCAAGTGTGACTGATGCGCCGTGCAGCGCAGCCGACGCTGGGGTGAAACACTCGCTATCTGCCCCTAATACGGTTCCCATAAAAAATGAGGTGCGGGAGTCAGCCTTAACCATTTCCTTTCGGAATGGGAGTGCCCGGCTCCGGGGGCACCAGCTCCTCCAATCAAATCCTGATCCGTGCCGTGACGTAACTTAATCATATACTGACGATTTTACGACAACAAAACATTTTAAAGTGAGTATAATAATGCAGGCACTTAAGTGATACATGAATAAAAAATATCTGGCATAAGGAGATCTATTATCGATCTTCTAACTGCTTATTCTGAAAGTTAATTTTCTATTTCTATTACACTTACTAATTAAGTTCGTGAATTCAGTCTAGGTTTGTTATTGGAGCTTAATCATATGTATAGTCACAATCATTTTATGATGAGTATTGGCTCTCCATGCATACACAATCACACAGCCTGGCTGCTACCCCAGGAAATCAATAAACTCGATGTTTTACAGAGTACAGACTCGCAGGGAAGAAGAGACCACTGAAAGCACAGTGCTGCAGTGTATAATTCTGCATGTCATTCACTTCACTCAGGTTTTGTGCAAAAAGTTTGACTTGGGTGTTTTAAGATGTTTGATCAGTGACTGGTGATGTAAGATCAGCTTGATTTCAAATAAAAACACGATAGCATTCTTCATGATGGTCAGAAATATATTTATGCTCTTTTAAATTATCATTACATTTAGATACATGGTCAAGTTGCCTTTGGTGTTCATTTCCTTCTGAACGTCAGGTAATATGGTGGTTAAGGAGATGGGCATGTAACCTGAAGATTTCCAGAAGGGCCATCGGTAGAATATTTCTGCCAAATATATAATGAACATATTTGCAATGAAAAGGCATCCTGCCCAAGGTGTCCCCCTGCCTTGTGCCCTTTCTTCCTGTGATAGGTTCTCTGTGACCCTGTGCAGGATCAGTGGTTTGAAGATGGATGGACTGATATGCATCAGCTGGTAGAACCGCAAGCCACTCTGAATAAAAACATCAATTGACCAAAGAAACAAAGCAGTAATACCAGTTCAGGAAAGTCAGGGACTCTCTGTGGTGTCAATGTCCAAATAAGGGGGAACTGACATCCTATCCAGGGCTTCAGAATCTCAGGCATGAAGCATCTGCTCATTACTACAGTGTACACTGTAAGAAATCATCTTAAAATGGTGAAATGAAACATAGTTTCATAGTTAACATGGTAAGGCTAAACTAGCAATAGATTTTTGTGGACACAAGACAATCCAAAGGAAGCACATTCATCTGGCGATTTGTGGAAAAATAAAAATATAACAGGAAAATTATCTTTTAATTTCGTCGTTTTCATGGTCCAGCTGAAGAAAGAAAACACCGGATAGCAGCTACAGCTAGCGAAATGAAAGATTTTAATAAATAATAACGTGTCTAGAAAATCTATGCGGATACAATACAGATTTGGCTTGGCTGATTACTTGTTCTCCTGGGCACGTAACAGGTGCGAACCATAACAGAGAATTTATACACTGGCGCCATCTGTAGGCACAGTGCAAGCATTACAGGTGAATTGGAGGAGAATTTTGGGAATTGGTTTTGGTCTAACAGGCACCGCACTCAATTTGTGGCTTAGGGAGTTAGAATGTTATGCCTGTGATCAAAACATTGCTGGTTGAAATTCTTCTGATTGGCAGGGTGATTTAACCATAGGGCCTTCAACCCCCAGCTGTACCAGGGACTGGCTGAACCTGAAGCACATAAAAATGCACATCACTTCCCAATGTTTCTTTGTGTTTAGATTACATTTTTAATGTAATGCTTTATGGGGATTTATTTTACACTTACAATGCATTCAAAATGTTAAACCAAGTTAAATTAAACTACTGCCAAGACGGCATATTTAAACCTTTAAAACATTCATTCCCCTAAACTCCAGAACAATGGGAGAGAATCAGAAAGTGAAAGAGTTTATGTACAGAGCACTGTGGGTAGTCTAGGTTGGGTTTGCTGTAGATTGCTCCGCCTACACTGCTCCCATTGGCAGTGGCCCCGCCTCCAAATGAAGATTTATTTGCATAAACTGAGCTCTTGCCAAGCCTTGGAACACAAGTGACAGGTCATCAGGAGTCCCCTGCCCCCCACCCCCACCCCATCGTCACTAAGTGTCAGCAATGGATGCAGTACACCTCAGTAAGTCTGAGCTGCTTTGTATTTGTGTGGCAGACATATTTTTCACAGACCTTTCATTGTCCCTTGTTTTTAGATTAAGATAAAAATTATTAAGCAAACACTAAATGAGACAAAATACCAGAAGGAATAGTAATAATTGAAAGGAAAAAAGCTATGAATCATAGAAGTATTCAGCAAAGGTCTTGCTCTTGTCTCTGGTTTCCTTCTCTCCTTGTTATTCCGTCATAATGCAGACTTTTATGTACTTCCCGTGTATCCTGTTGTCTCGATGCCCTTACTGACTGCTGCATGCTGAGGGAGAAGCTCTCAGTCTGCCCCCCACCCTCCAAAATCGCTGTCTTACCCTAGCTGACCTCCACTCCCCCTCATTCATCCTCTCATATCCTCCCTCGCTCCTTTGCTTGCTTCCTCCCCAGACCTCAGGAGCTTTCTGCTCTGGAAAAGGCAGCCAGGGTGTGTTGGGCGGAGGCTTGGTGGGGCCCTTGCGACCATGGGGACGTGCTGGGGGGGGGGGGGGGCGCGAGGGGGAG
>JAODJW010000039.1:14669669-14679980 GCA_026777045.1 Hyperopisus bebe | reverse complement strand
GGGAGAGTTTGGACCCCCCCCCCCCCCAATTCTGGAACTGCAATGCAACAGTGCTCCTCAATGAGCCACCACACCTCTCATAAATAGTCAAGGGCACCTTTAATGACTGCAAAGCTCAGGGTATAGCTCCCAGTCCATTCATTTCTGTATAATGTGCTGATCAAATATCTACACACCGTTTCTTCACAGCCTCCAAGTTCATTTGGGAGAAGCAGGAATCGCATGATCCACAGTTTCCCCAGCTACCACTCGAACGGTTGCCCACAACTAGTTATTAATTACTTGGTTATATGTGGAAGGTACTGCTTACGCGTTCTATCACTTGGCAATAAGTATGAAAAGATGCTAAAAACTATTTCAATAAACACAAGCTCCGTGAAAGGCAGCTTAAATCAAATACATCCCATACTGTTTTACAGAAGGTAAAGAGAATATGTAAAAGGAATTCTCATCAAACAAGGGGTCACATGCGTGCTTAAAATCTAGCTTCATCCAAGTTCTATTCAATTTTATGGCAGCTATCACACACCATCCAGACAACAAAGCCACAAGCAAGTAAACAAACTCTCTATCTACTCACTCACAAATCGGCATGCTAGGCTACCACAGTTCATCTGGCTTATTGTCAGGCTGGAGTGACTGCTGCAGTCTGTAATCAGTCTGGGTCACCCCTGCTGAGACATGTAGGAATGTCAGGGGTGCCAATCGAATCACAGTCACCTCCCCAAAATGCAAGAGTGCTTGGCCGTCGCTAACAAGGCTTTCAGGCTTCAGAATATTACCCAGTTTTAACTAGATGAAGGAGTCAGATGAACCTCCAGATGAAAACATACAGAGGAATCCTCTAGACAAAAACATACAAATGAAATCTCCAGACAGAAACACACAGATGACATCTACCGACAAAACATATAGGTGAAATCTCCAAACAAAAGCATACAGATGGAATCTCTAGACAAAAATATGTAGGCAAAACCTCCAGACAAAAACACACAGATGACATCTACCGACAAAACATATAGGTGAATCCTCTAGACAAAAACATACAGATGAAATCTAGACAAAACATGTAGGTGAAACCTCCAGACAAAATCATACAGATGAAATCTATAGACAAAAATACAGGCTACATACAGGCTAAACAGCCAAATGAAACAGTCAGCCAAAGAATCTGCCAAAATAAGACAGACCAAATCAAAGAGATTATCGGGGGGAAGGGGGTACCATTTAAGTACAACTCAATTCATACCCAGCGTAACTAAGGACATGTGTGGGAGCTGTGATAATATGTGGATTGTGCTCTACCTGCTCCGTGCCCTCGCTGGGCGTCAGCGTGATTGCGATTTCCTCCCGGCCGTCTGCGGCGCCAGCATCCTCGGTCCGGGCCTCGGCCTGCGCCTTGCGTCCGAAGAAACGCAGGAAGCTGAAGTGCTGTCGCTGCTTGGGCCTCTTCATGTTCCTGCAGAGAGACCGCTGAACCGGACGGGCACCCAGGCGATGGGTGGCGGGAGGAGACGGATTGTTCCGAGAAGGTGGAGTGGGGGTGGGTGTGGTCTGTTCCAAGAGGAGCTCACAGGTCGCGGGCCATGTGATGGGTAAAGGGGCATTCAGCACGTGGGCAGGCCCGGCCAGGGGACATGGCAGAGCGGGACTCCTTGGCAGGCTCTGTGTGTCAGTACGTGCTCAGCGAGAGGACACTTCATCACACATTCCTCTCCCGCCACCCTGCAAACAAACAAACCCCATCGCCTTTGGTCACGATTTACATACAAACAGAGCACTAACATCAAGCAATACGTCAGCCTAAAGGACATGTGTGACTGTTCTTTTATAGTCTGCCGCATGGCAATGGAAAAGCAGTAAACAACTCAATAATGCAGCATACAGTTGGCTGACATGTTTCCTAGTTTAAAGAAAAACTGGACCATGCTGTCACACATTACTGTAGCTATTTACTGGGGCAGTAAGACACAACACCTGCACTTTACTAACTGCAAAACATATATATATAAAAACTCCTTAACAGATGAGGAGGAGTCAGATGCTAAAGTAGGTGGTCACCTGGCAGGTAGATTAAAAGCTGGGTACTGATCTCTGAACAGGAAGAGTAATAGACAAGGGTCAGTGTGCCAGTGTTACTGTGTAACAGCATGTCTCAATAAAGTCACACATTTTCGTCTCAGAGCACATGCCATGCACTCATTTCCAGTTTTAAATAAGATATGCAAATGAACCGTCTTCTTATACTGCTCCAGAAGCACATACATGCAGTCATGTACTCGGAAAAAAGAATTATTTTAAGACAATTGTAAAACTGTGATGTTACGTCAAAATGTGTTAGCTTAAGCATTGCATCTTGGAAAGTCAACCCAGTGCTTGCAGGAACCATCCAATATACTTGTGTATTTGTTGACTTGACCGCCAGCATAATATATTAGGCGAATCAGTCCCTTGTCAAATTATTTAACTAATCAAGTTCATTAAGAGAGCTAGTGGTGACATTTAACAAATACACAGAATGGCTGGGGTCCCCCAGGGGAGACGTTTGGGAACTGAAGCGGTGTTCATCTAGCCGTCAAAATAGATACCACTTATCGGAAAAACTTTTGGAGACTCGAAGAAATAATATTTTTTATCGTGATACTTTTCATTTGCACATATTCTAATGTTAAAGTCTGTTGTCTTTCTAAGCAAATTTGCACATACCACCCAGACAAATAGCTTTAAACATTTTCTTTGACAAGACCTTTGCACAGTAGTGTATATTTACTGCACTGTAAATTTACTGTAATCCATACTAGTCATGTCACTTCACCACCGCTGCAGCCCAGGCTGAATAACGCACAGCTGACAAACCCCACTGTGGGTTCTCACCCCTGCTAATTGGCAGCTTGAGCGGGTCGTGATGACAGCAGCCTATTCCGGCCTGGCCGTAACATTCACTCTTTCAGCCACAGATAAGCCACCCAACCCTAGATTAATGGAGGGGTGCCCTTGGTTTGCAGTGTAAAGACCACAGAGGTATATCAGCACTCTGAGGCTAACTTTAGCTGTTTTAATAAGGCTGATGGCGGGGTGAAGAATATGCTCCGCCCTCAGTTTCCCTGTGAATGCCACATGCCACTGATCACCTTTGTTTAATTGCCACTCAAGCCTTTTCCACTGGTCAGTACTTATGTCCTACACATAGTCTAACGATTACTGTCTTTCTTCACAGAAATGAACCAAAGGGCAGCACATATGATGGAATATGACAGCTCTGGGCCTTTTCTTCGCCCCTGAAGTCCTTGTAAGCTTCACTGTACTTTTTACTATTAGCTCCTCCTTCTCTGCTCATCGCTTTGAAGCTCCTTTATTCCTCTTTTCTCTCCTCATTTCTCCTCTCCTCTTCCTGTCCCTCTTTTCCCTCCTCTATGTAACTCCCTGACTCCTTTATTTCTCCTGTCTCCTCATGTCTTCTCTTCCTGTCCTCTTTCATCTCATCCTTGTCTATTACCATGACTCCTTTATTCCTCCTATCTCTCCTCATGTCCTCTCAGCTCTGTATATCTCCCCTACTCCTTTATTCCTCTCTCTCTCCTTACATTTCCTCTCTACTTCCTGTCCCTCTCTCAGCTCCTCTCTTTGTATTTCCCAAACTCTTTTACTCCTCCTCTCTCTCCTCAGGTCTTAGCTCCTCCTGGACGTCTCTGAGCTCCCTTCCAAACATGCCCAACCAACCAGTCTGACTGATGGAATTTTGTTTATTTACAGTCTTCCCATTCATTTATACAGAAAAACTACAACAACCTGCATGTTTGAAAAGCTGCGACTTTCCCTAAACATGGCTACTGTGAACTGATGCACGAATCTGAAAAGGAGACGTTAAATGTTCATCAGAAGAGTGACAGTAAACAGTGATGTTAATGCCACCATCCATAAATAGCACAACTTCAGGTCTCCTATCACCACAGCATCTCGCCACTCTACCATCAACTTCTCCTTCAAACATTTTTGAAGGCTTTGTTTGGGGCATAAACATGAGGATCATGATTATAACCTTTTAACAAACAACGTAGAGTAGGGTGAGAACATTTTAGGAAATACACAAGGACGGCTTTTCCATCTTACAGACCTTGATGCCACATTTAAAAATCTTCATTCTGGGCTCATTTCAGAAGCAAACATCTGTGCTATTTAAATTTATAATGAATGTATCACTTTTCGAAACGTGCAGTCTCACAATATTGCTTCTTTGTGTGATGAGTAAATATTGATGTTGGCAACAATTTCAAGTAGCTTGAGCTATTCATACTATTCATATTCATTTATATTTCTTTTCCTTTTTTGCAAAATGAAGCAGGACACAGTAGTGGAATTGGGAACTAAAATAAAATTATAGCCTGTGGTGGAGCAGGGAAGCTATAAAATGAATGGCTCTTCTTTCATAAGCTATAAAATGATTGGCTTTTCTTTCATAAGCTATAAAATGATTGGCTCTTCTATCATAAGCTATAAAATGATTGGCTTTTCTATCATAAGCTATAAAATGATTGGCTCTTCTTTTATAAGCTGTACAATGTGGTAAGTGCATTGGCTGCATCACCAACAATCAGTGTCACAGTCTATATGGTTCATGTCGGGATTGTGGGAAAACTGCACGGAAAAAAAAAACATACAAAAATCACAAAGGACTCGGATTCATAGGCCAGTAATTCATTAATTTTCCAGAACTGCTTATCCAGTACGTGGAGAATATATCACAGCACACCTGTGGATTTTGAGCCACTTCATTATAGGTCACTGTTACATAGAGCAATTTAGAAATACCAAGTCACTTGAGCCCTCTGACCCTTAAAAAAAATCACCCAGAGGCCAAGCCACAGGGAAAAAGTGGAGACCACGCTCCACAGGAATCGAACTCAACACCCGAGAGCTGAGAGGCAGGAGCACCTACGTCAAGTACACAGACCCAAATGAAGATTCCCGTCATACTTTTAAAGGCTCAGCACTGGGTTTAAAGGCTATATTATTACAACACCTCTGAGGATACCCTACTGTGATCTAGAAATAACATGACTAAAGGAACACTGGCTTACTTACAGCCAAGATAAGACATCAAATGACAGCAGACGCTATTTGCAAGAGAGCTTCTATTAGTGGATTTTACAGCTATCCCTGGTTTTGAATCAGCCGTTTTAAATCTCATCATGCATCACGTGGGCATAACTTCAAAACCCTGGTCTCGGGAACCGACCAGAGACCACGCCCCCTCACCAGGTCTGCTCCCATTAAGGAAATGGTGGGGGAGAAGAGTCCTCCTCCTTCCATTTGTTAATGCTCTTCACCGGAGAGTCCCAGAGGGGGGCCCAGAGCCCCAGCGGATACTGATGCTGAGCGAACGCACCGCGACACCGTGCTTCGGGCTGATGGAAGACCATCAGTGAGCAGGGTTACACTTCCTTGCTGATGGGGAGCCTACACAGCACACTGCTGCCTTAAACATTCATTCTGCTGTAATGGGAAGCCACTACGCAGCTTATTCCCATCAGCAGAGCTCAAACTATGATCCCTAAAAAGCCATCCCAATGACAGCACAAAGCTCCAGTACAAATCCATATTCATTCTGTTACTCCATATAATAATAATAATAATAATAATAATAATAATAATTATTATTATTATTATTATTATTATTATTATTATTATCCTTGACATTTTGAACAAAGAATCGTTCATCTTAATAATTAATATTTACTGAATAATACAACTCTCTTGGTTTAACACTGGGGTTCCTCAGGATGGATATAAGTCTTAGTGTAAGATTAGTGTAAGATTATGACAAAATACTGAACAGAAAATCAAATTTGATTTTTTGCCTCCTTATTAGAATATCAATAATTTGATGGATATGCAGTTGGTAAAACACAGCACATGCTTATATAAAATCTTACCGATGACACAAAAGAGGTGATTTGAAAATAGGACAATGATTAGTTTTGCTTTAGGTATCAGGCAGTTTCATTGACCTGTACAGCAAAAGCAATGGGGCAGCAACAAAGACGAAATGACAGAATGGTCGTGAAAAGTATCAATGAATGTAAACAGTGACTTACGGAAGGCTCTTTGCTTCTAATACGTGCATCAATAAAATGGCACACAGCTAAAGAGCTCAAGAATCACCTGAATGCAAGAAACAGTCTGTTCACGTCTACTAATCAGTGAGTGGTACTTTCATATTAAGAATTTATAGGAGTATACGAACAGAATCCATTACACGCAAACATAATAAACACACTGACGTTATAAAGCAGTATTTAACGTATTAATCACAACAGGAAGATGCTGAGAAAGGTACACATTGAAAAGAATACATTGTAGGTGGTAAAACTGCAATGTTGAGTACCATTATTGTCTACGGTATATGACATACATATAGGTTTGAGTTCTTACAGTCTGTGCCATATCTGAACATTATCTTTGATTTAGAAATGTACCTTAAAAGGCATAGCTGCACAGGGGTGAGCCCCAAGGGAAACGAACCAAAAACCAGATAAGCTTCTTATCCCCTAGGATTAAATGGCACAAGATGCATTTATACGAGCAAACTGCTGAACTCTTATTTTACCATTTATCTGAATTGCATGTGGTTAAATTCATTTTAAAAACATTAAACGAAACAAGAAACATCAGATGATGGATAAGAAGAGGGGGCCACGCTCCTACGCAAGAGCAACTACAACGAAAAACTTAAGCGATACACAATGCATAATAATCTATGTACAGTACTATAAAAACTAGTTAATTAAATAGTAAGGCGTCACACCACATAACTATAAGTACTGTAAAATAATAACTGTCTATAAACAAGATATGGATCTTTTAAAATAAATGTAATTTTAAGATCAATAAATGAATGAATGAATAAATAAAAATGTTCATAATTATTTTTTTTTGCCATCCGAAGCAGCACATTTTGTGCCACACTGGGACGGCACTGAATGCACTAGTTGCTGAACTAGTTCGTAAAGCTGTTGAGACACAAAGCACAAATTACACGTGGACGGTTTCCGACACCGAACCGCTTGCATCTCGCTCCGGAACCGCTGGACCCGACTGGGTTTGCATATGGGTGATAATTAACGCTACAGCAGTGCGGTCGTTTCATAAGCATGTACATAACATATAGAGCACCTATGTCCATACATTTTCTACGTTTGGCTAAAACGATTTCGACAACACGCGGATTTGATCATATAGCCTATGCTTTATACATCACAGGATACATTGACCAGAAAAAGGTGGCCATTACGTTGCATCTGCAATTATCGGTCATTGGTTCGATAGCCACACGAGCCAACCACTCAATTAAATAATCTGTACACCACGCATTTAGACAGATTAAGATTTAAACCCACAAAAACCGCGTTTGGAAATGGGAAAATAAAGAAGTGTGACCGGGGCATCTCCCGAAAGGGAGTGGCAAGCTTCTAACTACGGACTTACATTCACATGCATTTCAACGATCTTTTCGACGTGGAGAATAAAGTGCATATTTATGTTTTGTCCGTTGTCGCGATTGTGAGCTAATATAAAGAATATAAGCCCCGGCTGGCGGCGCGGCTCGGGTATTGGCCGGCATCTCCCGTGAAACGGGCGCAGAGGAGCGCGTCTTACCTCCGCCGCCACCAGCCCGATGTCAGCGCAGCCTCCGCTCCGTCATCTGCCCCGCCTGTCCAACAGCTGACTGCCCACAACAAACCCCCCGGAAAGGGGGAAAACACTGCGTGACGTTAGCGGGGATATACCGCATTTCTTCTTGCGGCAAAACCGTGCTCCCTCCCCCTCCCCAAGCTGTAAAACACGAAACAAAAGGATCAGGAATTATGTGAAATAAAACGTCTCACACCCCATATCAAATCAGCCTCACACAGGTGCATAGATCATATTTAAATATAGCTCAGGACTCATGCAATGCAGGCTGCACGCGTTAGCTTAATGGTGCCATTTATTATTTATATTATGTGGAAGGTTAACACGCTGCAGTTTCTCTTCTAGAGTGGCGCACAAAATCCCCTAATTTCGTCAGCACTCGTGATTTTTGTTTTCTGGAAATATATTGTTCCAGTGAGATTTTTAAATTTGGATTATAACACGTATTAATTCCAATATGTATCTAACGAAGGCATTCGCTTTGAGAAGCTGCAGTCAGGACCCAATGTAAGACTACAAGTACCAGGGTTTAAATTACGCACAGTCCGGAAATGTGTGTCTGAATACCAGAAGGCTGGAAACAAAACGGTACGCAACCTATCCCGTAATGAAAACCTTTTTATCACGCGATAAAAATATACAGTATACGTATTCATATTAGATGCTAGATAACGATCGTGCAGATATGTATAGAGAGCAAATTATGCTGATTTGTGCATGTTACGTACTGGCTACTTATTTGCGTTGTTGCCCAGCATTTATAATCATTGCATGTTTAAGACGGCTAGGTGGCGCCGTGGTTAAAGGTATGCACGCACGTATGATAGGAAGGACCAATCTACTCCTCTTGAGCGAGGCTATCAGACCTCCCACCTCTCCCGGAAGTTCCGGGAGCCTCCCACAAATTGACAGCAGCTCCCTAATACCCGCAAATGATGCGCAGTGTCCCGGAAGCCTGTCGTTCCGCTCTTCAGCCATGGTAAAGTTAGCTGGCAAGAAATTTTACTGCTGCAACCTCGCCCCAAATTTTACTACCACTGTCTAGCCCCGATCAGCATATTACACCCCCCCCCCACCCCAATCTGCAATGTATATAAGATATTACCGTAATACCAGCCAAGCATTGGCCAGCACCCCTGCCTTCCCACATGCCCCTCACTTGCCTCCCTGAAATCAATAAGCCCAAGGTGGGTTGTCTGAGTTTTCCATCAGTACGCTTGTGTAATGGGATGAGAAATACATCTGTCCAAAGAGGGGTGACAAAGTGTCATGTAATCAGCTAAAACAGGAATGACATTACTGCCACATTGGTACCTTTTACACCATACAAACTATGTAATAGAGACTAATCTTAATGTCCATTGCAAAAAAAATCCGTGTTATTTGTAGGACGAAAACGCAGCAGTGACTGCACAGACCAATTTTGCACGGGTGCCGACCATAATAAAATACAGGTTTGCTGATGCTTCACCACTAAGCCCTAAAGCTTGTGAGTAAATGGGCAGAAAGCAGCGTGACTCAAACCCAGATAGTATACTGACAGGATGGTGGCAAACGGTGCTTTCATTGTATCGAATGTGTGATTCCATGATGCATCGTTCGATCAGTTTGATCATGGCTACAGGACTTGGGCAGCCCCCGGGCCCAGTGCAAACCCCCCAGGGTATTCAGAATATTTCGATAAACAGATAATACTCAACTGGGATCCAACAAGTATTTAAAACAACAAATATTTTTATTTACACTATGTGAAGCAATATTCTTTCTTCCCCGTGTCAAAGACAGCATCAATGTGAGAGACATTGTTGCATTACAATGAAAAGTTTGCCTGTAGAAGCTTGATTTTCATGCTTGTTTTCCATTGCTGTTGGGAACCTGCTCAGAGACTGCATTCTCTCTCCTCCCACTGAACCGGAAATGCCTACCATCTCCTCAACTGTGTGTGTGTGTGTGTGTGTGGGGGGGGGGGGGGGGTAATGAAGTCATTAAACCATACTAACCTTTTTCTTGTCTTACTTTTTCAGGGTTGCATGGCTTTTGCAAACCATTTTCTCTGGGTATTTCCAGGGGTGCTGTAAAGGGGAGGAAAGTTAAGATGATTCCAACTGCCACTGGGTGACAGGGGGGGCCCTAAAAACTTTGTAAAATAATTGGATTGGTCTGGGTTGGGGGCTGAGTATGACATGCTGTCATGGGGCCCGAAAGCTCTAGCGGTTTCAGTTTAACCCAGTCTGAAATCACACAGTTCATGTGAATTGGTAATTGTCAGGGGACAAACATTAGAAAAACTTTGATAACAAAGTTCAAAGCAAGAAAAAAATAACATTGGCCCCAAGCTGCATGTGCATATATGACACCAAGTCTTCTGCATGTCAGGCTTTTTCCCCTTTGAAACATTGGTCTGGTGCTTGGTGATGCCAAAGACAGCCCCCACAGAGCAGAGAACAACCCAGCGCAGAAGCTTAACTTGGGCTGCTGTCCCATTGAGGTCTAGCACTTGGCGCAGGAGTGAAAGTTTCCACCGTGGCAGAGGTTACAGTGCTGGTCGCCCTCAGCACAGCCCCCCCACATTCAGAGGCCTCATTGGCCCCTCCCCCAATGAGAAGCTCCTCTGTGCCC
>JAODJW010000039.1:14640444-14655135 GCA_026777045.1 Hyperopisus bebe | reverse complement strand
GGGTCACACCACCCATGACACTCTTTCCTCAAATGTGTTCATGCAAAAAATACCTCAGGAACAGTCCAGCCAATGAAACAGGCAAAAGCAAACAAACAAACAAAAATAATAACAGTGCCATTATCAATGGGGAACACAACTGGGACTTTTATTCTAAAAGCCAATTATATAACCGGTCAAGCAAAGAAAAGCAAAAAAAATAGATTTTGCAATTCTCATTTATTGTTTATACAGGTCAAAATGATCAAAATGACAGCTCTACATACTTAAATGATACGTAAATGCATACAATAGTCATTTATTTTCCAGACAAATTGTGAACCTTACAGAATCAGCACAGAATCACAAAGACAACTTCACCTTATGCCAGCCTTCTATGACAACTAAAAAGGGGGTCTAAAATGACACATTCTTAGCCTAATTAAATCACAATCTCTTCCGAAACTAGTAAGCAAGACTCATTATCGATTTTGTGTCTGGAATGATGCAAGCGGAATGGAGGTAAATTTCATTTTGCTAAATCTGCACCATCGATTTTTCTGAGATTCAATCAAGGCAGTCGCAAATAAAATTTGGCCATTAAAAAGGGTTTCATTTCATCACAATCCTCTGCAAAAAAAAAGGCAAGACTAACCAAATGCAGACAAAATAAAACAAATCTGAACCATATGCAGAATCAAACCTCTTTTTTTCCAAATTAATTTTATTACTAGTAAGAAATTCAGGAATTTGTAAACATTTGTTCATTCCATCTACAAATTGCTACAATTTTGTAAACAATATTACTTTTGTAGGTTACTTTTAATCTATTTGATTACAATGCACTATTAAAGATAGATTAGTAATGTTCAGAATACTTTTTAATTACACATACATATATAAAAGTGACTATACTATGATTTAATGTTTTTTTGTGCAAAATGCTGTAGTAAACTATAATTTTGGCATTAATGAGAAGACCTTTATATAAGCTGAAAAAAAATAAAGAAATTGTGGACCTTGAGAACACATTTCCAATACTTCACATTGCATTTGTTTGATTTTTTTTTATTTATTTTGTTGGCATTACTATTTTTAAATAAATATGTTGACCTCTTTCAGGTCTTAATACTGTGCAAAATTATTTGTTTGGCAACTGCAAGTAAAGGTGAGCTAACAGCACCAAATTCTGCAAGATATGATCTACTGAACTCCCACTGTTTGAAACTTTACTCAGACTGTCCAAACTGGGTTATAACCAATATTAAAAAAGGAGGTTTCTGACGTAAAAGGCTCAATAAGGCTTTCTGATACTGGTAAGGCAGCGAGAAAGAACACTTTCACTGTCAGATGGAAAAATCAACGCTTGAGGTTTCCAGAACATTCCTTGTAATGTGTTTGACTACAGACACTGCTCGTTCGCCAACAGTTAAATGGTATAGACCACATATGAGAAAGCAAATTGTACAGTGGACCCTGGAGAGGTTTGGCACAATGCACATGGCAAACATAGAAGGACCTTGTTAAACTCTGATGCTAACATTCCACCAGCTGCAGAATAGCACACAGCTGTGGAACTCAACACTGACCTTTTCATGTTGTTACTTTGACAGAAATCAACCCTATTTTGGGAGAGATGTTCTCGGCATTCCTGACACATTCCTCTGGCTGAAAATGTTATTTTCTTTATTGAAGTGCTATGCTATGTACAGTGTTCTTCACTAGTGTTGAATCCTATTCGCCAAGGGCCTCTTTAACAGAAATCCACATGTATCTGCAACTGCATGCTCAAAGTTTCACATCTAATCTCCTGAGAAGTTTCGTTAGCAGTGGGAGGATGCTGCTGAGAATGAGCCCAACAAGCCGTGTTGAGCCTGGGCATGAAATGAATCATGTTTGTACCTCAAACCACTGAACTACACCCTGTTACGCCCCGTACAATTAACGCGTTTCTCTGCGACATTCAAAAGGTGGCCAATAATGAAGGTACGGATACACGCACAGGAACGTTCCAGTTCAGGAAAGCAGCGCTCAAGAACAACACCTTTAATGGACAGAAAACCATACTGACGATAACTGTCAACTTCTAAAGATGCAGCCAATTTGTTCTGAACAGACAAATGTGTTAAATCCAGCATGTGTTCCTCAGACACAAGACAGACAAGAAAAATACTGATTAAAATAAAAGTACTTTACAACAGCCATCAACTGAAAGTAACGCGATTAATTCCAGTCTGAAACATTGCACAACGAATGTAGGATTTACCTAAGAGCTCCCATGGGTGGATTACAACCTTGCAGAATTTGGCTACATGTCCGCCTCAACCAGCCCTTCAGCACCGGCTCGTTTCGGAAACGGCGCAGGCTACAAATCGTCATCGCCGATCCCTTCGAAGGCGTAGTTGCCATGGAAATCATTGCCGCTGATGTCATTGCTGGAGCTGGAACTGCTGATGCCTCTTAGGGTAACGGAGGTCAGCTTGGTCTAAGGGAGACATGGAAGTGGGAAAAGTCAGTGGTGCGCGGTGATTCTGATCATGGAAGGAAAAGCTTGAAAGGAGGGAAGACTGGCGGTGGGAGCAAGTATTGGGCAAGATGATGAAGGGCCTGGGGTTGTTTTTGTTGTCCAGCTATGTAGGAGGGGAAGAGATAAGTGAGGAGGCAGGAGGAGGAGCAAGCTCTTCAGATGAATGTTAGGCCTCCTATCAGAAACAGTCATGAAAAATGCTGGATGCTTGGTACAATCACACTTAGCTCTTATCATCATACGCATGTGAATAGTTCTGGGAGTTAAGACTCTGCGGCCATGGTCAGAAGGTCACTGGTTCAAATCCCATGGTAGGCCAAGTGATTTCACCACAGAGCCCTTGAGCAAGGCCCGTAACTCCAATTGGCTGATCCTGCTTTCTCAATGGCATGTTTCATTGGATAGAAAGTGTCTAACAAGTAAATGTAACTATTCCACTTGGGGATATCAACCGCTAAACAAACAGAAACCTAAAATAAGAGGGTCAAGGTCATACTTTTTGACATGAATAATGCAGCCACGTGAGTGCAAACGGAATGTAAATGTGTTCAGTGCACAAAAGCTGCTCTAGATAGCGTTACACAGCGATAAGTGTTTGTGGTCTAAGATGCATTCCGCATGCATTTCTCACAGTCCGCTTGGATGCGGACCAGAGTGACTCACCGAGAGCTTGACTACCTGCTCGCGACTCGGGTCCGGGGAGTCCTGCGTGAGAGGAGAGGTGCTAAGTGAGCAGCGTTAGCCAACACGAGGGTGGCACACAGCAAACGTGGCGGACGGGGGGGGGGGGGCCTCACCAGCAGCGGCGGCGATTTCACCGCCTGCTGGCTGTCTGACCTGTGGAGGCTCCCGTTATGTCGCTTCTTCAGCATCTAGGAGACACCAGGACACCATTTCACACACGGTCAAAGAGCTGCACAAACATCTTGTGCGAGACAAAACCATCACATGTTGTGGTCATTCAGCGGAAAATCATTATGCACTGAATCCGTGCAGTCCAATCATACCTTATAACAAAGAATTAACCATACCACCGCAAATTGACTCCCAAATACCTGCATCTGTATCATGTTTCTTGATTTGCTCTTATGTGACACAAAATTTTAGGTAAAATATTAGAGTTTTATAAAGCAATTCCTTACACATATGAATAATGTTTATCTAGAGTGGTGTTATTTTCTGTTATTTGTCGCTGCCCGCTGCACTTCTTATCTCATGTGCCTTCTATTCATCTGGTACTATGATCTACATGAAGCACACAAGCAAGATTGAAGCACATAAGAAAGAAACACACGAGTGTAAAAGAATCATTGGACCACTGCTTTCCTGCTGCTGGATCACATGACATTTACAGCCAACCAGACGTCGGTCAAAAGCAGCTCTGTCTGCACTGACCTTTTTGATACTGCCCCCAGATTTCTTCACCATCAGCTCATCAACCATGGACTGCAGACAGATGCTCATCATGATCGCCTGAGTGACACAAGCAGCAGCAGATCTTACAAGATAAACTTAACAGGGCCACCTCTACCCTCATTTTTTTTCCAAGGAGACATGGGGTGGAAGTTTTACAGCTATTGCAACATCAGTATTGGACCAATCGGAAAGAACAATAGTTCCAGAATAACTATACAGATATATAAACGTGTCTGTAATAGCTGAAGCTCCGCCCACCTGTGGGCTGGAGATGGTGACCCACTGCAGACGGTCTTTGCTCATCAGGTACTCAAAGGCCAGCTCCAGTTTGATCTCACACTTGCCTGGTCCACAGCTACCGCCGGTTCCGTTGGCCACCGGGACCTGCTGTAGGGAGGGAAACCCATAAAGGAGGTAAAGCACTTTGGCTACTTAAAAGCACATGACGGCAGTGCCTGTGTGTGTGTGTGTGTGTGTGTATGTGTGTGTGTGGTCTGAGTACGTGTTAGGTGATTATTTTTTAAGTCATCTGGACAAGTTAAGGACTTCAGTGTCTCAGAGCCAAGTCAAACATCAAATTACAGTCGCCATTTTCCATACACTTTGATAGCGTGGCCTTCCAAGCAGCCTGTCATTTCAAACTTACTTCATTGTTTGAGTTTAAAAAAAAAAAAAGATAAGGTGCAGCTTCCTGCACAGAGTGTCGAGAAAAGGAAATTCCAGTCAATATGGACAGACACTCATGAAAAATAAAAGATGACATATTTGTGGACTGAGGGGAATTACAAAGGAAGCATAGAAATTGCTGCAGTTGTGCTTAGAGCTGACACGAGATTAGGGTGACAGAGAAAGTCATTAGCAAACGCTGGCTGTGATGCCTTATCGGCGCCAGACATCCTCATACAGGCCACTTATACCAGCCCCTTATCACTGAACATGTTATCAGAAGTTGTTAAAAAATCAAACTCAACAGCTTAAAGCCAACCCTTCAGCCACAAGTCCACTGGGGTGCAGAGAGACCAAATATAAAAGGAGAAAATCTAAATATTTGAAATGTTACATGTGTTTCGCTTGGATAGGAATGTCACCAAGTGCATCGCCGACACTGGAAATCTGGCTCCTGATGCATTCAGCAGTGCAAAAACAGACTGTCGTCTAACGGCATTAAAAAGATTAAAAATGTAGAAAATTTCAACAAGAAATCTGAGATGTACCAGTAGCAAAATTCTACATATTGGAAAAAAAAATAAAACTGTCGTAGTGCATTAAGTATTAGGTGCTGAAGCGAGGTGAGGGGGGGTAAGGCTTACAGAGGAAGTGACACGCCAGCATCGCATGCGTGTGACCTTGAAGCTGCCCTCCTTGACCTGCTCGTTGGGCAGCTTGACGTGGAAGTTGAGCTCATTGTTTCCGGCGCTGACGATCACATGACAGCCCTTCTCGGGGAAGTCCGTGATGCAGGGGTCAAATTTGATGTAGCCAAAGTACTTTAGCGTCTGGGCAAGGCGGATAAACTGAACGAAAAGAAGAAAGAGAGACATTTGTGCTCAAGCCGTTTTAGACTCACATCTGTATATAATCAATTAAGAAGACAAAACAGAAGTGGTTAGTGGTAAGCTGTACACACTCACAGAAAGGGACCTGATCACCCTACATCAAAGCCCAACCTGAATGGCAGCAAATCCCACCAGCAATGTTCTAACATCTAATGGAAAGCCATCCCAGAAGAGTGGAAGCTATTATAGTGACAAAGAGCAGACCAACTTGATATCAATTCCCTTGATTTGGGAATGAGATACCGGACATCAAATGCTTTTACTTTCTAGAGCTTTAGATTGTTTAGAGCCAGCTGGTGAGATCTGACCCTGAGTCAGCAAAGACTGCCCAGGCGGCTCCAATACGCAGGACTGCCTATCTATCCACCTGGGCTGAGTCACAGAGAAAGGAGGCTGCATCTGCTGAGATGTTTGTGAGGTGGATGTTTGCACAAATTGTGTTCCAAGCTCTTAAGATTCTATGGTAAATATCCCAGAAGCTAATCTGTATTTTAAAGCACTCTGCAGTCACTTTCTCTTACAGAAAGCAGAAGTAGTGACACAGGGGAAAAAAACACAAGGAAAACTCATCTGAGTGTCTCAATACTTACTTCCTTCTTTGACCCTTTTTCCTGGAGAGATTTGAGCTGCCGGTGATGGTCTTTATTCACCAAAATCCAGCCTCGTTCGATATCGGACACCGTCTGAAGGAAAAGCAGACATCGACAGACATTCTGCAGCCGTTAAATGTGTTAAATAACAAACGCAGCATCCCACATCTGCAATAAATGTCACATTTTGTTTTAGAAACTCTGCCACTAAAAAAGGAGAGAGAAAAGAGAAAAGGGAATTGTGTGGTATATTGAAGTACAAATAAGTAAAGCATTTTGATTGCGTGTTTTTCCATTTCTCTCTTACACTTATTTAATGAAGTGATGAGCCATAATAGGGTTTTTTTGTGTGCTTGGTTTGTAGTTGCTTGTAAAATGTTTGAAAAATGAATAAATACATTATTCAAAAAAAAAAAAAAAAAAAACTCTGCCACATTGCCCAGTAAGGACAGACTGATCTGAAGACTAACAAATGAATAAATAAACAACGTACCTCCTGCACTGCATTAATGATAACATGGTTATTATGGAAGTCTATTTTGTAACGGACAGAATATATAATAGCAATACAAACATGAACAGAGAGCATACCTAATATTAGCAAGACAAATTATTTTCCTATTAAATATTTGCACAGTAATTAAATGTCAAGCTGAAACTGATTTACCCAGAACTACACATGACTGAACTCATCAAACCAAGGGAATAATGTAAATGTTTATTAGTAATTGCTACAACACTTATTTCTTGAATGCATATCAGATTTCTGCCCAACTGCTTAGATGCACAGACACTCCCAATCTGCACTCGCTTCCGCATTTCAGCGTTCCTGCTCACATAAACAGGCAACAAGAAACAAACAAAAATATGCAAATATGTGGCATCCTGCAGACTTTAAGTTGCCCTCTATTTGAAACACACACTTTTAATCGGATCATTAAAGGGGGCGGGGTGGCAGGACACCAACCCCTATTTTAAGGGTTCCTTGTTTCTGTCACATGCCACACCTCCTCACATCACTTCCTAGTTCCATCCCTTTTGTTCGATATCTGCAGAGTTTCTGACAAACATGGGCGTTTCCAGCTCATCAGGCCTTCAGCCATGCTCTCCTGACCTTGCAGCTAGGTTACAGGAAAGTGGGCTCAGCGCTACGAAACTCACTGGCTGGGAGGCTTGCGGTTCGACTATCCACAATTCCATTCAGACCTCGTAATAAACATACGTTCCCTAAAGCGGTTCTGGTTACGGCTGTGAGTTTAGACCGTTGATGAGTTTTCAGGGTATTGTGGGTAGGGGCTTTTTGGGTGTCTGATGTGAAAAACGGGCATTATCTGAGATGCTGATCAAGCCTGCGACAAAAGAATTAACCAAGGAATGAATGAAGGAGGAAGTCCAGAGCAGGCATGGCCTGTTAGAAGCCAGAACACCGGACATCCTGCCCCACAGGCCGGAGGAGAACTTGGCAGTACTGCAGCAGTGTACACAAACTCCAGCACTGAAGGTCAGACTGGATGTTAATTAAATTCACCCATTTAAACGGGGAGGGGGGACTCACACTAAACCAGCTCACACTTTAATTTGACTTTATAAAGACAACACTCAATGTGCTAGTTACATGGCAAATCGATAGTGGCTGGAGCGAGCGGTTTTTAAATGACATTTTACATAAGCTGTACAACCCTCTGCTCCAGCGTATGTTCCTTAAACACGTTCAAAAGTGGAACAATTCCTGCCGATTATTTCCTTGAAAATTATTAATATAAAAAATATACATCCTACCCCATGTATTGTCCCACACTGTGCTTTGAAATCTGAATATCGTTAATTTGTAAGCAAAACTGCGATATATTTATATTAAGCCTGGAAAAATCTGGGCTACATTAAAAAACGCCATGGAAAGCCTTCATTCCTTTGGCCACAGAAAGCAGAAATGCAAAGGTGCTTGTTACAATGTGGCCATATTTGACCTCGGCACAACCAAGGAAACTCGGAAATGAGGAAAGACTGACTCCGTGTGGCTCGAGGTCCATTACAGCTATAACAGGCGTGACAACTTCCAATTACATTATAGACACAGAGGTGCAGATGGTGGGGGGGAAGGGGGGACATGGCCCCCCAGTTATATATGGACTGATTCCCCCCACTTTTTTTTAAATAAGTAGCATCCTTAAACAGGGTTTCATGTCTATGCTTTTGAACCAGTGTTAATTTTGTTAATGAAAAATTTTCGTCATCATCAACGAACTTTATTTTCAGACTAAAACGAGACGATAACTAAATAAAAATAATTTTGCGAGTACTAAGACTATGATGAAGTGTATTGACAATTTCGTCAACGACTAAAAATGAGACGAAAACGAGATACAATCAGAACTAATGTAGTTTGCGTAAGGCAGAGGTATTAAACTAAAATTTAAAGAGGTCCAGTTAGTGACAATTTCTTGAAGCAAAGGTCCGGAAGATCGTGATAGCTAACTATTTAGTGTGATATATATTTAAGTAGCGTATTGGTTGTATCAACATTGCATGCAATCAATACCTGACTGTCAAATCAAATTAATTCAGTACAATTCAAAAACTTTGACAATATTTGTCACGTGACATAGAGCTGAACATACATGTATGACTGCCGATATGGATATTCTCATTTACTAGTCTTAAAAGGACATTTTAAAAGTAGGGCTGCATTTCAAAATAAGAAAAAATAAAATGTGAAATTGTGCATGTTTGAATAAAAGTGCATGCTATAACTTAACCCTAATAGTTTATGTGTTATTTTTTTAGTGTTCATGGATTTAAGTATTGGTTTCGATAATCCCACACCGGTAAAAAATAATAATAATAATAATAATAATAATAATAATAGGCTCGTTTTAATATAAATACATATGAACTTTTCACTTCAATCGCTATTAGAGTAGGAAATGGGCGGTCATATTATTTCGAAAAGATATAAAACGTGACATGTTTCTCATATTAGCTTTATATTTGTCGCAGTAACAACGCAAACGGAATGACGAGTCATTTCAGGTGACAACAGCGCATTTTACTTTTCATTTCAAAATAAAACGCGGGGTTGCCAACCTTGGCCAGCTGGCTGGAGTGAGATTTTCAGTTCGAGATGTCTGCAGACATATGTAACAGTTATTACCTTGTAAATAGTTTGCTTTTGTAGTTAAACGTGTAAATACACTTTTGATCTCACTTGAGATTTGGCAACCCTGAAAACGTACGTTTTGTTTAACCCGAGTTGATTTATATAACAAATAACATTACTTTATACAGTTGTTAAAAAGCGGAAGCTTCCTGAAACCTGAAAGAGAGGAGTGTTGATTTTTGGCTCTATACACTAATAGAATTGTAGCCTTGGAGTAATTATTTTGATGTTGAAAACGATAAAATAGAATGGTTGCAATTCCTGCTACTGATAGCCGTTGAGAAGTATGTTTTTCAATGTTTGGAATTTTTTTTTTCTTGATAATGGATACAAATCTCTGATACCAATATTTGTCTTTTTCTTTTAACATATTTGAGATTTCAGGTGAAACTTAACAACAAACAATATCAAATAAAAATATTACAAATATTTATTTTTATATTTTTATTTTAATATTCAGAGAGAGTAGGCCTGGTGGCATTATAGCCTATGCACCTTTTCTTTAGAGTGATTTTATTTTTGCACTAATGGCACTACTGATTTTACAGTACTCAGTTTCTGGGTGAATAAACATGTTTCAAATATGAGTGAAATCTGTGTTTTTGTATACTGCACAGTCAGACCTCAATACCATTCCTTAATATTGGTTTCATTTCATCTTGGTGAACATAATGACTTTCTGAAATCGAAGGGAAACTTTAAACATTTTACTTTGCACTTTTAATTTTAGTCAACTAAATCAACTGTAGTTTTAGTCGACTAATGTTGTGATATTTAGTCAACTAAAACTAAAATAATTTCCATCCATCCATCCTTTTTCCAAACCGTTTATCCTACTGGGTCGCGGGGGGTCCGAAGCCTATCCCAGAAGCTAAGAAACTAAATTACATTTTAGTCAGAAGACTATGACTAAAACTAAATAAAAATTTGCTGTCAAAATGAACACTGCTTTGAACTTAAACTGTCGACCATCACAAAGTACTCACAGCATTCAGTAGCTGCAAGTAGTCCCCTCAGATGTGCATGAATCCCTGCACCTGGATACATGCACGCGGGGACACATGTGCCCGTGAACACACGCGTTCCCACCGTCTCCCTTTATGTTAGTTTGTAGGTGCACACAGTAAAGTGCACACATTCCTATTAGCCATACACATAACTTGAAAATTCTCCATTTAACGAAGGATAAATAATTCAAACACCGATGTCACTTTCTATAACATTTTATTCAAAAACATCTGTACTTGCTACATTTGGGATTTCGCATGTTCTGTTTGTGTTTCGCCGCTGCGGGCTCTGGGTCCTGAACAAGCTGAGAAGCTGAGCGGTCTATGTTGTGCTGGATGCAGTTTTGATCACAGATCTGTCACAGTGCTCTTCCAAATAGCAAGCAAAGTAAAGGCAAACTCTATATAGGATTATATCAAGTCTACGTTGGATGCAATTGTCAACATAATTTTCCCCATCTTGGTCATAGGTCAATTTCTGTTACTGCAACAAAGATGAAGACTTCAATCGAAGTTTAACCTAAAGTGAAATCATCTGTTACAATAAACTGATAAATATATTAACATGTCTTCAGTGTCAATCAAAGCGCCATCAAAGTTACAAAGAACGACGAGACAAGCCATAAAGTCACAACCTTTGGCACCGTCAGCCTGGTAACAGACTGAAAGGCATTAAAACATTAAGCGTTACACTCCCGTGGGGAAGGGATTCAGGCGACCTCGCTACATGGGGGCCTGATCCCCAGCCTCCCTGTACTCTCACCTCAAGGTCTTACCTGAGCATATAGCAAATTGAGGCCGACTCTGTTGTCCATCACATCACTGTCATAGGCTGAATCCCAGTAACTGAAAAACAAAAAGAAAGTGTATGAGTGAATCACACATTAACACACAGCTTTTTCTATAAGCATCAAACAAGCACTGTTCATTGTGGGTGGGGGGGGTGGGGGCTAACCCAACCACCTAACACCACTAGATTCAAACTGGGAGCCCAGCCATGAGGTGGATCTTACTTTGACCAGCAATTTTGATCATTTTCATCACTGTCTCAAGCACCCAGTCTGCACGCATTGATCCTTGCTTAGACTGTGAGGAAATCAATTAAAACCAGAAAAAAAGGCAATCAAAGCCTGCGCAACTGACTATCAGAGTGATGTTTGGATCGATGCGTCTTTCATTTCTATGGTAAAATCAACAATCAACAGGGAATAATGAACAATTCTCTTTATTACCTTTTCCCTAACCCCTATTGAGTGGCTGAGGTTAAAGTGATGTTTGATTTGACTGAATCCAACATTCCTATATACGTATTATATAGAACACTGCTGGTAGTTTCAGTTTGAGATGTATAATATTGAGCAAACATGGAACAGAAATATAACCCAAATAAACGGCCGTGGAGCCCGGCAACAGGCTAGAATGAAGCACATTAAATAATGAATAGAGAAATATACTAACTATTTTTATCACATATATATATATATATATATATATATATATATATGATAACACATTACGGCCGGTGCTTTACATATAAAACTCCATAGCAACACTTCCACAGATATGTTGGACGGTATACTGTGTACGACCAATTTAATTGGGGGCAGCGTGTGGCTCAATGGGCTAAGCCTGTGTGCCTGTAATCATCAAACCCAGCCTCAGCATGTCTGGGGGTCCTTGAGCAAGGCCCTTAACCCCCAGCTCCCTGGGCGCCCCAAAAAGGTGGCTGCCCTTCGTGGACAGCTTGCTCTACAAAGAGCAAGTTGAGGGAGGCATAAAAAGAATTTCCCCATGAGGAACAATAAAGGATTGATCCTTATTAATGAGCGACAAATGAGAGGTAGTGCTTAAACAGTACAAAAATACAACTTTCCCTTTTGTTGATAAAAGGCGCAGCCATCGTGGATTCTGAACTCTGGATCCTCATATATTTTTATATTATATAATTATATATTACACACATACATATATACATACACACATATATATACATACACATACACACATACATATATATATACATACATATATACATACATATACATACATACACACATATATATATACACACATATATATATACACACACATACCTTATCCAATTTGAATCATGAATTATCTATGAGGTCAATCATAGATAATCAAAATGACCTTAGGAGTATTTAATGAGTATTTCATGAGTATCCATTAGGGTGCTGGAAAACAGCTTTGCTTGTTCAGTCCAGGGCTGCACATCTCTGAATGGCATCTTGTTTCTGAGCTTCTTTGTGTGGAGGCCTGCATGCCGCCTTGCGCCTCGTAGCTGTCCTACGCACCTCTGCTCCGCCTTGCGACTGCGACCTACGCGCCTCCTAGCTGCCCTACACACCGCTGCTCCACCTCGCGACTGCGACCTACACGCCTCCCTGTTCGTGCCGCGCTCCGGTCTCTCTCTCTCACTCATTCTCTTGACTGCCATTCTGCACAGGCAGAGGTGAAAAGTTCAGGTTCAGAAATTACAAATCCAGACCAAGATTTTGTTACAACAAACCAGTTGAGCATAAAGAACCACGGTTACAGAGTACTCAACTGGTTGGTCGAAACAAAGTCTTGGTCTGCATTTGTACTTTCTGGACCTGACCTTTCCAGCTCTGAGTACAGGTCTCATAGATGCAGGTTGGCGCCACTCACCCACCCACTCACTCACTCAGCTACCATCCCCGCCGCCCCCCGCCCCACACTGTGTGTCTCTGCGTCTCTCTTCCTAGCGGGTGATCCGCAGCAGGAGCCAGTCCATGGATGCCATGGGGCTCAGTAGCCATGGGGCTCACAGGAAACCACACACGGTCTCAACTAGTCACAGCGGCAGCTTTACCCACAATCCTCCAGAGACTCCCAAAACCCCCGGGATCGTAAGTAAACCCTTTCGGCACTGTAAGAAGCGGTGGTGCACTATGCCTCAGCCTTATCTTGACCATGACCAGATCCCCATCTGATCCTAAGCTAGTGCAAATTTTCAGTGACGTAAAATGCCTTACCAGAATTTATGGAACTGACCTCACTGACCTCACTTTGCATTAATCACAAACACGAACATCTCCATACTGAACATTATGGCAGTGTTTCTCAAGCCAGTCCTCAGGGACCCCCAAACGGTCTAGGTTTTTGCCATCTAAAAATGTGGGCCATCTGGGGGTCCTCAAGGCCCGGTTTGAGAAACACTGGATTACAGGATGCTTGCTTGAGGATAACACAGGCAGCAGCAGCAACAGCACTCAAGAGTCACAAGGTTACCTTTTTTGATAGGAACAATTTCCTGCAATAAAGTCATCAAAATGTGTTTTAGCCGCCTGTCCCAAAGGTCGGCACTGTGTTTCAGTCAGTCTCTTAACAATTCAGCTGAGAGATATGAATCATACAGAGGCAAACTTATTTCCTGGTTTCCTGAAAGCAGAGTGCTGTAAACACGGTTTTTCAGTTTTTGGCTTTCACTTTTTGACGTTACAAATTTTTCCAGCAGAAAGGAAATCTATCTACGAGAAATCTATTTTCGACATATGCACACACACACCTGGTCAAAACTCCAGTCAAAAACTGCAGACCATTTCAGTAGAGCTCAGATGGTTTTAACTGACTTGCGTTGTATCACCAGTATGTTTAGAAATCAGCTACTGAACCAGTAACAGATGTTATTCCTAACCCAGATCGGCAGACCAGAAAAGCTTCCAAAACCCGTTTGAAACTAGTTCAGCTGGACATAAAAAGAACACTGCCATGTGACAGTGAGCCTTAGGGTTCAAGTATCGGAGAGGCATCGTGAAAAGTTCCGGAAGTTTCTAAGAGCAGCTGGGCACCCTGTAGTGGACCATCTTACATGCAGTAAAAGGCTATGCCTTTTCTTACCTCCGCCTCCTTGTTGCATTTGTCACAGATATGGAGTATTTAGAAAAAGGCTGCACTTTAGCATGCAATGTGCAGAATTCACATTGCATCATTAAATCTGGTTTTAAAACCTAAAGTCATTACAGAGTTGAATTCCACTGCTATGCCGAGGGGACTGCTTTCATGTTCCCCATAGAGCTCGTGTGCCCCCACCTCATGAGAACACCCCTCCCACCCCTTTCGTGCATGTCTGCATGGCAACGCTCTGCTTTCACTCATACCCGCCCCCGTCTGCAGGCCAAGGCCACAGGCCTGGACCCACCATAATGGTGCGCGGCCCAGGTAAGTCTCGCCGAGGTCGGAGGGACTGGAAGCAGGAGCTCTTGGTTAGTTCTCTTTCAGACAGGCCTCTGCTTATGGTCAGCATGACCCAGAGCCAGTACTGGGACAGACTGGGAACAGCCACCAGGTCACCAAGGGTGGCAAACCTGGGCCGGTATGCATAAAACTTCTCAGAGTATAATTTCACTCTTAAATGCGTCACAATTCTAAGAGTGACGTGATTTTGCTCCTACTCCCAGATTTAAGAATAAGTGGC
>JAODJW010000039.1:14587341-14614288 GCA_026777045.1 Hyperopisus bebe | reverse complement strand
CAGTACCAGTGGCAGCACCAGAGATTTTTTTTTTCTTGCAAGAGTTTGCAAAATTTATGTCTGAGAGCATTGTCAGAAATTTCTTGAAGGTTGCCAGGTCCTGGCAAAATTTCCAGTTGCAGTGCCTCTCAAAAACAGTACCACACAGTCTGGAAGCAGCTCAAAAGTGTTTAGCTGGCACAAGATGTCTAATGATGCAAAAGAGACCAGGCTGGACCTGTCCAGCACCCATATACAGTGCAGGGTAGCTGCAAGCCTGAAGCCCAATCCAGGAAGCACTCTGGATGGGATGCTAGTCTACTCCAAGGCACACAACCACACACTACACAACAATTCAGATACACCAAGTTCACCCAACCACATCTTCGCAGGAAGAAGCATGAACTGGGGAACATGCAAACACACAACTGGTGTTGGGAATCAATCCCACAGAGCTCCCCCCGCTGGTGCTCCCTAGACGTACTGAAATTCCATCCATGTAAAAGTTAAAGAATGAGGAAGGTGTGTGTGTGTTTCCCTTCAGCAGGCAGCTATTCCGCGTCCCAGCTGACCCCTGTTCACCTTTCTGCGTCTGTGCAGCCTGCTGGATCTGCGTCTGTGCAGCCTGCGATGACCCAGGGGCTACGGGCTGCTTTTCTGCCTGGCTGTTCGAAGGACACCCATCATCCTTCTTCTTCTTCTTCTGCTGTTTCTTCTCCTTTCTCAGTCTCTGTTTATCTTCTTTGCTCAACTCCTGTCCTTCATTCTACCGGAAAGAAGCACCTTTACGTCAGACCCCGTGCTACCTATTCAATTTCAAACTTTCACGAAGGATCCAGAATAAAGTGTGAAGTCTGGACAATAATTATACATTTCGGTAATATAAAAATATGCAACGAGCATCCTTACTTTTGCCCGTAAAATGTCATTTCTCTTTGAATCCACGTCTCCTGAAACCAAAATAAGAGATAAAGTGCGGCTTGTAATGCCAGTTAGCCACAAGGCTGGCTAACAGCTATCATTACACCCGATTGCATCAGACGTGCATAACGTTTTCACTAGAAATATAAAGATTAAAATTATGTATATGGTGTACGAAATACAAATGAGATGACTAACCATTACAGAAACACCTGAATATAAATAAAGATAAACGGGTAATATGACAGCTAGCTTCCCCACAAGGCACCTCATTAGCAAGCTAACAGATAAGCCACAGCTAGCTTTACACAGTCTTATAACAACTAACCATTATAAACCAAAGCAGACAATAAAGTCCGATAACTGCGTTAATTTTCTATACTGCATAACAAACGCACCTACCTTCAAGGAGCGGCTGGTCCCTCGGCCGCTGCTTCTCTGCCGAAGCCGCCATGTTTGGCAGAGCGGAGCGCGTGGGTATGAGCGTGATAGCGCCACCTGCTGGAGCGCGAGCGACGCCGCGGCGCGAGTCACCGCGTAGGAAGAACTCCGCTACCACGTGGGCAAGGGGTGAGAGGCGCTCCGGATAACGGCGTCATGCTGCCTGTAGCAATAATTAATAAACGAATGGAGGAAGGCAGGAGTGAATAAATAGACGGCCCCCTTGCAGCCCTCTAAAATATAAATGGTAAGCTCAAGGAATGGGCTAGGACTATTTTTATTCTAGCTGATATTTATACATCTGCCTGGCGTTTGTGCGTGTATGTTACTGTTTATTCTGGCGTTATGTATTGCAACTGAAACTTTATTTAGCTTCTCTAGCCCTGTTGCCGTCTTTGCTTTCCACCTTACCGTGCGTTCACCACTCTGGGTTACTGAATGACATCTTTAAGCATGTTAATTCAGCCTGGTTATCAGGTTATTCAGACTCCTTCTCATACGGTATCGAAAACATGCGCAAACAAGGTCCTTGGAGGCGTTATATTACGGAAAGTGCCATTTATGTTGTTTGTTTGTTTGTTTAGAGTGCCCTCAGTCACCATTTGAACATTGTTATTTCAATGATGACTGGCGTTCATTTTCATTACCGGCATGTTAATGTCATCATAAGTTGCCCTGACAACTACAAGGCCGTAGCCACTGAGTCAGCACTGGGGAAACCAAGGCCGTAATTATAACACATTTATATATGTTAATTATATTAACGTTTTTTTAATATGTGGATAAATGTTGCTTTGGCTCTTTTTGCAAAAGTGTTATAGATAAAATTACTGATAAGAAATATAAGAAATATAACAATAATGTTAATTATAACAATAATAATAACAATGGTGACAAGACGGCAGTAATTATGTTACATGTCCTTATTATACCTTAAAGTATTAAATTATAAAATTACTGGACATGTTAATTGAACCTTTGACAGCTTTGTGTAAACACCTTTCAGTTCCTTTAGTGGCATTGCTGTAAGGACATACTGTTTTACACATTATTGTTCTTGGCAGATTATGAGGGAGATGGAAGCATTTTACTTTGATGCTGTTACAAATAAATATAACAAGAGTCCATTCTTTTCAGTTGCAGATTCTTTTATTTAGATAAATGTACAATATACATGTTTGCATAATAAAAAGAAAGATATATCATTCTAGTTGAAAGTAACTAATGATTTTGTCCCCCCCCCCCCACCTTTTTTAATGAACACTATATTGGATTTCATCAGCATTCACTTCTTGCAGAAATTCAAAATGACTGAACAGCTCTACCTTGTCCACCTCCTCTCTCCAATGTCTTGAATGACTTGACCTCTGTTAGGCAAACCCTTCTCTTTAGGGCATTTTACTGAGCTTGATGGCAGAATTCACAGCGCAGTAGCTGGTTGAAGGGGACCAAACCTCACTGAAACACCTGACTTGGTTCCGTTTTACCAGCCACAGCAAGGCGTGCTGCTCCAGAGAGCCGAGGCTCTGGGCTCGTCTTTCGGAGCCTCTGTGTTTCAGGCCTTGCAGGAGCAATGGTGTCTCCACCTACAGGGAGGAGGAACAAGTGCAACAGGCTGAATTGATACCCTACAAGTCACAGAGCCAACAGGAAGTAAATGACAAGATCCTTTTATTGTTGTCAATATCTATACATGATGCAGCAAAAATAGCTAATTTTTCTGTTGATGATCATTAAATAATATGATGTGAATGTGAGTCTGCAGGTAGGTTTGGAGGATGTGCATGATGAGGAAAGGTGAGGTGGTGGAATGGAACTGAGTGCTTTATTAAATTTTGGCAATGATGAGTTTATTCTCGATGTTCTGCTGTGTCATTTTGTGCCCCCTACCCTTGCATGCTTCTGAAACTAGCACATTATCTCGTATTGATGGCACAGGACGAGCTGAATGGAAATGAAGGCAAAGTAGAGTAATGATAAAATTGATGTAGGACACCATGCTTTGCTTAGATTCTGAAAAGTATCACATGGCTGGAGAAATGGATTGTGAAAGGTGGAGTAGGAGTAAAAAAAGGAGGAGTATAAAGTGGTAGGGCTTATATATCCTTCCCCAGCGCGTCTTCTTCTCTGGGCTCAACTTCCAGCGCCCCTTGGACACAGTCCATGAGGTCACCACTCCTGTAGCCCCACCTGCCTCCACCTGCTCCCCATGCCATCCTCAGGGACCCACAGACAGTCCATGTTTCTGTGTCCTCCCAGCTCCTGGTAGCAAAAATATTGACTCTCTGGCAGGGGCTTGGAGGGAGCAAAAATATGGACCAGCTGTTGGTCCTAGAGGACCAGATTTGCAGCACTGCTATATGAGCTATAATAGGTTACACATGCTCTCTACCAATTAGCTTTGATTGTCACTCCCAGTGGCCTTGTGGATTTGAGATGGGAGTCCACATCATACCCCAGTGCACTCAGGGCACATGCTTGGGGGGGAGGTGGGGGTGTGGGGCATAAACCTAGATGCCAGGGGGCTACTTTTCTCTGTGTAGGGACGCAATCTGCACCTGGCATTCTCACATTGTCATGTCAATCACTTTCTCTCCCGCAGCCTTACTCCAATACACACTCACAAACAACAGGATTTTTAAAAGAGCAATATTCCCACAACACACTGGCGTGTCTGCTTTGGCAGGATGAATTCCAAGTTCACCCTTTCCCGCCGTTACTTTGTTTTGAAGCATGAAGGCATTCTTTAACGGAGCTCAAGTCCTTCCCGAAACCACACACTTCCTTACATTCCATAACTGACTTATTCATATGGGGATATAAGGAAGCATGTAATCTCAGAGAGCAACAACTGGATGCCCTGGCTCCAGACACAATGCATCCTTTCAAATACACTAGAGAGCCTGGACCCAAACCAGAGCCAGCCAAATTAACAGTTAGCAATACAAATAGCAAAAGTATAGCGTGGTATGGTATAGCATAGCATAGCATAGCATAGCATGGTATCCCTTAAACAGCAGCAAAGGGCATGTAGTGTGAGAACACCGGCAGCTATATTAGTCTTTAGGCCTGTGACTCTTCATAGGACAAACAGGTGTAGAAAATGAATATGCTACCTTTCCAGTAATTTGACAGCTTCTTCTTTTTTTTTTTTTTAAAAAAAAGGTTGAGTTCTTGCATTTCTTCTTCTATGATAATTCTCTCCTTAAAATTACACCAACATATTCAGATTCACTGGACTGAAGTTATGCTAATTTCCTATTGGCTACTACTACTGAATCCAAAAACCTGATTGGCTGAGTCAGTCCTTAGCAAGTTGTCTACCACGTGCAGTCCGGGTGACATAATGAAGGATTAAGCAGGCCGGCCGAAACGGCCCTTCCCTGAAAGGTGACCTTTCGCATTTGCTCATGCACGAGTGCCTGCCGCCACAGCACATCCGTGACATGCTTTCCATCGAACATCATGCTGTGTTGAAAGTTACTCACATTACTACATGTTCTACGCGGCCACATCAAGTCATCACTTTTAAAATGGTAAAACACAATGGTGTGTGAGTAATTATATAGTAGACTAATGACACTATCATACCTCATTGTGAATTAAAAAATTTCCGTTATATATATTTTTCGCAGCTTGTGTGGATAGATGGCATCCCAGCGCCGTGAATTAAATCAGAAGGCAGGGGGGCCATCAGCCATGCAAGTCGACCTCATCCTGTCCCCAGACACCCCGGGTGTCTCTTAACGGCCCCCCAAATGGTTCTCAGTGCTGCTCATCCGAGCAGCAATCCATGCCCTTCTTTACCCAGAAAGCAGGGGGATCCCCATGCAGATCAAAGGAGACCGTTGTCACCAGAACACGGTCGCATCCCGCTCCCCTTTCGTATGTGACAGTGCTGCCGCCTGATCCTAGCCTTTCCCATGAGAATCTGCTCTTTTTCACATCCTGTAGAGAAGCCATCTCATGTGTTAGGAAAAAGGCCATTAATCTATCACACACTGCTCTCTCTCCAAAGAACTATATTCCCTTAACAGAAAGATCTACACATTATTTTTGTCAAAGGTCATTCTGTGCATATCTTTTATTCCATGTACCCAGAAAGAGGCAGGGATCTCTTCTGAGATCATCCTATAGATTCTAATTACACTAGACAATGTAGAGTGTACCCCTCAGAAGAATGTTGTGAGTGGTATCCTGAGCAATGAAACACTGAAATATATGCCCAGAAAATGTTTGGGATTTTTACATTACTTGGTCTCCTTAAAAAGAACGCATTTTCAACTTACTGGTTTTAGTTTGAATATTTTGAGAGCAACGCCAGTCTCATCATCATTTCATTTGTATCACTTATTTAGGTAACAAAAAACGTGAAACTGTTTAATTACTATTACGTCCGAACTGATAACTTAAATTGCAACCC
Source organism: Hyperopisus bebe (assembly GCA_026777045.1). Taxonomy (NCBI): domain Eukaryota; kingdom Metazoa; phylum Chordata; class Actinopteri; order Osteoglossiformes; family Mormyridae; genus Hyperopisus; species Hyperopisus bebe. The sequence goes on along the minus strand of JAODJW010000039.1, from coordinate 14,608,524 downwards.
GTTATTAGGATTCCATCTAATAAAGACGTTATGAAGATATAATAAACACTTTATAAAGGTATGCATGTTTTTCAAAATTTACTGAAAACCGATAAAGAGCATGTCCGCAAAACCAGACTGCTAGAATTAACAGTGATCTTAAAATAGAAAAGTAACAACCCCAAAAGACAGAAATGGCCAAAACAGTACCTGTTCCTTCTACAGAATTCAGAATTGCTTTGCAAATTAAATGCTTAAAATCTCCAATACATCTTTTTTCCTGCCAGCCTCCCTGTTTTCCTCCTCCAACATTATCCTCATCTGCGTCCGGCTCCTGGATTGTGTCCAGAGCAGGCCTTCCCGGCCAGCCTTTTCTAGCCCCCGCCGCCCCCCTCCACAGCGGCCTCCCACCTGTTGGTGTCTTTTAGAAGCCTGGGCCTCTCCTGCACCTCCTGTCCAGCCCAATCAGCCTTGTGACAGGGAGAGCGAGCTTGTGAAATCACACCTCTCAGCTGTTCGCACTCCGCTTCAGACACCCTATACCTACCGCTCCTCTTTAACCGCCAGTCAATGGCTCCTGAAAAAAAAGCCGTTTGGAAACAACTGTGGAAAGCTTTTTATTAGCACAGAGCAGCGGAAAATGGTCAAAAGAACACTGCTGAAATTAACCCTCATATCTCCGCTGATACACAAATCCAATGTGACTTTTCCACGGGTCTGTATATATTATTGTGTTAGTTCCACATCTACTAAGTATGTGTGACCTCTACACATGCAAGTTGAATTTCTCATGAAAAAAAAAGAAATTCCCCAAGTAGATAAAACAGATGTATATCCAAGACAGACGTATTTAGTACGAGTAACGTACTAAAGTCTACAGGTTTCAATGCACATCATAAGCTTCATACATATACACCTAAAGATATTCTTAAATTTTTAAAAATCATGTTTAAAGCTCTAATGAAATTTCCTTAGGTTTGATCAGTTTTCATATAGATAGCCCTAACAGATTAATATTTTTCATTAAATCCTTGCCCAAACAAGTTTTTTACTAAATAGCTCACTTGAATACACTTCTGTTTAAAACAATACCCCCTAAACGTAGACCTGTCCTTGTGCTGCCCAGTATCCTGTCAGGTTGCAGTGAGACTGAGGAAATAAGAAAACAGAGACGATTGTGTGAGTTAAACACTTTGCTGTGTAGTTTAAGAAATGTATTTATTGCACAATAAAATCCAGTGTCCTGCATTGTGATGTTTGCACCGAGATTATATGTTTATCAGATTTGAGGCAGCATGATACCTTTCCTTAGCACAGGCTGCAGCTCATCCCTGCCAGAGTCACGGGAGTGAGCATGAAGTGCCCCCCACCACAGTAGCTAAGGTCAACACCTGTGATCTAAAATCAGCCTGGGATAGGAACCGGGCTCCCATTCACAGAAAGCTATGGCACTAAAACCGGCTTATATTGAAATCCAACGCCGCGGCTATTCCCGAGGTATACGGTATCCGCAAATAGCTTGGCGCATTCTGGCCACCCTCTTCCTCCGACAGTGCCCAGAGTATCACCGTGTATCCTGGTTAGCCTGGGCACGCAGGATCCTAGCGTAACACACAAACACAAGAGAGTTCATATACCTCGAATTAGTGCACTTTTAATTGTAGTTGAATAAAACTATGATTAATACAGATGGCTTAATTTCATTTACATTTATTTTATACACTTATATTCTAAATATTGGAAAAGAGTACAAATATTCTCTCTGGGATATTACTCTGGAATCCTTCCCAGGGTATACTTGTATCATGTGCCCTATGCTGCCAAGGATAGGCTCCACCCCCCCCACCTCCCACACCCATGACTCTGGCCATGATCAGAGATTATGATAGATGGATGGATGGATGGATGGATAGATGGATTGAATATTCCACTGATGATTTGCCATAGAAGAGTGAACAGTGTAGTTTCCTCCTGTAAGATATTATTCACATTGTCAAACTATCAAGTTCCCTGAGGTGAATGTCATGGGAGGCCTTATTGGAAAGTGCTTTAGGTTACTGGCTGTGCTTCCCACATGCACGGTCAGCCCTGCTTTGAGAAGGTGAACCTCAAAACCCGCTCAGACTGAGTGGCGTGTCAGCCTGAAGTCAGCAGCTGTCCTCCGACCAGAAAGACCCCAAACAGCAACATCTCTGCCCCCTCCGCTGCTTTGACCTGCTCCCTGGTCCTGGGGAAAGATGAAGAGCAGCCGTACTGTAACTGTCCCGCTGTAACAGGAGGCTGGGGGTGTGCATATGCCCCCCCCCCAAAAAAATAATCCTGTGCAACTTTATGCCCATCCCAGGCTTTTAAGCAACCAACAATGATTTCAAATGTAAAAACTACAAGTTGAGTAATTTGGCAGGATAATGACATCCAGCCAAGTTCCTTTATCCATTGTTTGGTCACAGTTTATACTGGTAAACACAGGACATGAGGCAAGGGACACCTTCAGATTTCTGACCAAAAATCTGCATGGATCTACAGAAGTACCGCGTGTATAGTTTGAAACATCTGGGAAATTGATTACTAATTAATATCAGTGGATGGACAGATGGATGGATATCTGAATATATATATATGAAATTAAAGCAAACTTTCATTGTGAATGAATGATTTGAGGCAGTCCCCCAAATTATTTTACCATTCCTAGTTTTGGAGTCCTGACCTCTAGTTCAGACCCCAATTATCTGGCCCCCTCTGAACTTTGTTAGAAGCCTCAGGTTGGTTTGAAATAAGTAATTGCATACCAACATACTATGTGTCAGGCCTCTTTATAGCTAACACCTCCTGCTAAGTGGCTCGCAAAACAATGACTCACCTTGTAGCAACAACTGTAATTTGTCTAGTTACAAATTGGTGATTCATATACTTCACAGTTGATCATCTTTTTCAGGTGGTGCTTCAGTTATTTTGCCCCCCCCTGTATTAAACCAGTAATCTAACCAACAGCAAATAAGGCAAAGAATATTTTGAGTCCAAAGTGTCTATTTCATGAAGTGCTGCAGTCCCTATTGCGTTGGTGATGGAGTCCATGCTGACTCACCAGTTGTCGTGACATGGCAGGGCCACGTTTCCGTCGGCGTGCCAGCTGCTCTGAATTAAGTTCACACAGCTGTTCCCATGAGCTCAGGCACTGGCTGCCTGAAAGGCCCCAGATTGTCAAGGGTGGAAAAGAAAAGGTCAAAGGGCGTCTGCGTTCAGTCACAATGGAGAACAGGTGGAAAGCTTGTCAAGGCCACACAAAGGTAGCTGCATCCTGTGAAAAGCACTGAAATAAATGTTTTTGGACAATAAACTTTGTCACACAAATAAGCAGTTTACTTATTTATATAGCCTTTGTGTATATATGTCTGAATATATTTCATACATGTAAGTACAGCTTATTTAGACTGAAGTCATTGAGACAAAAGCAGAAAAGCTCATTACTGACATATTACGTGCTATATGTGCAACTCTTTCTCCAATATTAAGTCACACTTATTACTGGTCATTCACTGAATGCTCAACCTAGCCTCTCTTATTGCACCTTTATGCTTGTGAAGTACTGCCTGCCTCCATTGTATATTGCTTAGGATGAAAACATCTACCAAATAAATGAATGTAAACGTAAGTGTAAGTAGAGTAACACAGTCTGGTTGTTTGAATGTATAATTGTACTTGTGCCCTAATTACTGTGGTCATGCACCTAGTCAGTCATGTGACAGGAACTATTCTTGGCCAATACTGTTCTCTAGCCCACTCAAGTTGGAGAGCACCAGGCTGAAGCACTTTACAATTCATCTGGGGAGGATCTTGTATTCTTCACCATTAATTGGCAGTTAATCCCCCACTGTAGAGACCATATTAAGTTTTGCATCTACATGGATAAAAATACATGCCACTTTGAACTTCGTGGCTGATGTAATACGATGCAATGCATTCCAAACCTTCACAATAAAATGTCTACTAAAGTAACAACAATAAGGCAACAATAACAGGAATCCACAGGACAACTCAACAACGTTTTTAAATGACAGAATTATTGGGCTTAGATTAATGGACATTGTGGATAAATGTGGTAACATTTTTATTTATCTCTGTGGCAGTTAACATGGCAATGAAAGATGTTAACTCCTAAATTGAAGATTACGGTTCATGTCCCAGGAGAAATCTGGTTGTTGTGCTCCATCCTACTGTAAAAATGGATGTGCATTGTACATGTGTTCAGTTAAGATGTCAGCAAAGTAGATAATGTTTTTTAAAGAAATTATCAGAGCTAAGCAAACATTTTAGTGCCTAATTGTAAATTACAAGATTTAACAAAAAGAAAAACCACTGCTTTATAAATGTCTATTATTTTGTCATTTGGAACAATGATAAAATGATCACATTAAACACATATTACTAGCTATATGAGGCATATAATCCTGTCATGTGACTAGTATGTCACAAGGTCGTAAAAAAGTACTGATGCCTAAGCCCTGAAATTGGAATGCAGCTGCTCCTTCTGGAAGAGTTGACAACTGCTGGGCTAATGGCAGCATTGGTAAGAAGACTACGATGTGTCTGGGTAGGATCACTGCTGCTGTGGCATACATAATTAAACTGTGGAATCTATTACACCATTAGACCAAGCTGATTCACCTAGTATTAATACAATGAGTTACTCTCTTTCTCATAGCCACACACCTTCAAACATTACATCCCCTATAGTCAGCAAGTCCTTATTAAAATGAGTCAGTTTCTTGCACATTGCGACATCCCCTCCAAATACTCCATTCTCAAACTGAATGTATATCTCTCTTACAATATTGCTGCCAGTCCTACACTAGAAAATTGGTTACTGAAGGTAAATGGGCATTAAAGCAATCAATATCTAGTCTTATTTGTTTGTTTGTTCATTTTTCAGAACTAAAATCAAGACAGTTTTAGAACGCAACAAATTCAACAACATTTTTACAAAAATATTTCAATAAGTTTACGACATTACAAGCAAACGACGTATACTATACATGCTCGCAATTACACACTACATGAGCGATTTAAATATACCAATTAATCTAAATATATGGTTTTACCCACGTGACACAAGCCAAACAGAACAAGGGTGAGATTCGAACCCAACACTTTGGACGTGAGTGGAAACAGGTATACTCAATGAAATAAACTGGCACATTGTAATGGTTAATGCACTCGTCACTAAAGTCGATTTCGGAATCCTGCATATCTGTGTACCTTTATTTTTACCCTAGCATATATCCCAGAGATCAACTGCATATGCTAGCTTTACATTTCAGATATTCATTTTCTCGGACTTAATTATGTCTGATTATATAAGCTGTGTTTATAAATAACGTTCCCATCATAAATTTCAACAGACTACAAAAAAATCCCATTTGCGGAACGTAAATTAGAATGATGTAATTTTGGGGGAAAATGTTTAGAGACGGACCAACACTAAGCCGACATATGCTAACCAGCGTCAGTCGTTTTACTGTTAATAACGTTATTTTTCTAACGTATAAATATTCAGTTTTATAAACATTAGACGTCAAGAGCAGTTATTGGTTATGACTTATTACATCTAATATTTATTGGTCAAACTATGATCACGAACAAAATCTGCTACTTAGCCGTTAGCCACGCTTGAGGTCAGTGGTCACATATTCTGAAGGCTAGCTAACCTTCTAAATAATTAGTTAAAATTATGTGCCTTTGAGAACAAAAAATATTTATGTCTATATTGAAGAACTTCGGCATCTAAGATATTAAATAAGCTATTGTTGTTTAGCTCCTGTTCTTTGTAGTAGTTGCTAGCTGGTGCCAGTTTTTTGCAAATATTTTTCATAATGTATCACAAAACTTTCGCCTGGTGTGACTTACGTACTTAAACAACGAACTTTATTTATCTATCAGCTATTGTAATATGCTTCGTATTTAGAGAAAACCCGTATCTGGCTTACCACAAGGAGCTGGTTTCTCAGTAGATCGCGAATTTATACTGAGTAGAAATTAACGTTTAACACTAAATATATTCTGTAATAAATGTTTGTGTTCCGGATTCAGGATGCTTTTGACTACACTATGCCGTGGGAAAGCCCTACAGCTCACTCTCGCGATCATAAAACCCGATGCGGTGGCTCATCCTTTGATACTGGAGGTAAATGCATTTATATTTCTCTACATTTATGGTTTTGCTCAAAGCTATTTGTAAATTTATACAGTTTTATGTTTTACCACTATCCCTGTGGCTGAACGGTGTTTGCTATAAATTGTTGGCCATATTGTTTCAGATACATTAAAATCGTATATTTAAGTGGCTCTATTAATTTACAACAGCTACTTGCAGCTAATGGCTTAGTGTGCTGTAAACCTTAAAGGGACAGCAGATTTCAAAAAGCTCAACTAATTAAAAAAAAAAACTATTGCCAGTGGCAATGCATTCTCGCTATTGAAATATGAGTTTCCCACCGGCATAGAAGAAGTGAAAATTAATAATCTCTCAGCTTAATTAGTTTTTTTCGCTTTCCATTTGGAGGAGCAATGCATTGATTATAGCTGTCTGCAATTTTCAATGTTCTTTGACATTACCCTTTTGAATGCATGTTTATTAATAGAGGAAGGAGACAACAACATTATTTAACTTGCTTCTTTCATAATATCCGACTCAATTTCCTTCAGCACAAAAGACTGAAGGCATACTTGATTGTACTGCTTTTATCTGCTTAAATTTTGTTAGTTTTTCATTAGCTTAGACGACGGTACAGGCAGTCATTTTCTTACAAAATAACAGCTATCATCTCATGTTAAAGGCAGATTTAAAAAGTGCATGCTGTTTGATTTTAAAAACAAAATGAATGCAAGTCTCTCCGAAGTCTTTTCATGTGTATGCAAGAAATGTATGTCTGTCTTTAGACGCTGATCATGGTTTTTGTTGGGTAATGTAGTACATGGTACAACCTAGGTGCTGTTTCATTACAGGCTCTCCACCAAAAAATACTCGAGAACAACTTCATTGTCATTAGATCGAGAGAGCTGGTGTGGAAGAGGCATGAGTCGGAAAAGTTTTACGCGGAACATGCAGGTAGTATGTTGAGGAAACAGGTGGGGGGGGGGGGGGGGTGGGGGTGCGGGTGAGGTATTTTGTCATTTGAGCATGCAGCATGTGGATGTGAAAAACTGCCACAGGTGCTGAAAACCACACCCAGGGACGAGTGCCATTTTATGGGAAATGTCACAAACCTATATGGTCAGGTGACTCTGCCTCTCTATAATGGGTGCCAGTGCGTTTATGTTCCATTTTCACAATTGATAAATTCAGTTAGTAGTTTTATTATCATTTCAATGTCATTTTAATTTGAGTATATGTAACAAAATCAGTGATGTTTTAGTTTCACTTTTGGAAGAGGCACTTAATCGGAATTGTCTTAGTGAAACATGGCAAAAACAGATGCATTACGGAACAGATACCTATACAAAATACATACAAAATATACAGGTATCACTGTGGATTAAAAAAAAAATCTCATGAGGCCCATGTGATTCATTAACTCTCATTTATGTGTATAATTAATTCTGTTTGGTGTCCTTGTATCATCGTTTTTTTCCTCTTTGGTGTTTGATGTCAGTTTTATCACCATGGTGATATTTTTGCAGGCCTGTATGAATGGGGGAGTAGCCTTGTGAAGTGGCAGAGCTGTGGAGGCTTTTGTTAAATGTCACCATTTGCAGCAGCATGTAGGAGGTCTGGCTTTCACGTTGACCACTGGGGGGCAGCGTCGGCGCCCTGTACTCTGCCTGCTATGCAGCTCAGTCAGACACCTGGTTCTCCCTGTTCAAGTTCTTGATTTTACAAGTTGCCTTGACTCTTCAGGTCTAAAGATGCTGAGCGGAAACATGGTACTAAAGAGTCTGACCTCATCAGCAGATGAATTAGATTTTGGGTTTTTTTTACTGAGATTTGATACTCTGTGACAAGAATATAGTTAATTTAATTCTAATGAATATAAGATATTTAGTTTTCTGTGTTAGGATGCACCTGCTTTTAGCCCATTTTAGCTGCAGTTCAAATTTGTTTTTGTTCTTGTTTTTTTTTTTTTTTTTTTTTACTATGTTACCATCAACGGGATTTGATGCACTCTTCTCTCAGAGACAGCTTGTGTCTGCCCTGCTCCCATGGCCTGACTGCTTAGTCACCGCAGCCTTGCGCAGGTCATTTGTGGCTTGGTTTGCTGCTGTATACACAGACTGACGTCTCTTTCCTAAGATCGAAAGTGTGTTAAGGAATATTCCAGATCTGTTTCATTGGCAAGAAATTTTAAGGGTTACTGTGAGGCGGACCAGGTTATTTGTATGGATTAGTTCCTGCTTATCTTTCACTCTGAGCAAGAGTATTCTTATGTCCATACCCCCCCCCTCCCCCCCACCCCGGTAGCCCAGCCAGTGAGTCTGACTGACAGGCGTGTAATCTCCTTGTTTTATTATTTTATCTGATTCTTTGTCTTGCCTGCAGTCCCAGTGTTTTGTTTACATGCCTCCATGTTCTGATGTCACTCCCGCATCTGCCTGGCTCTGCACTCTCTCCTCACACTTAACACGCTAAGTATTTAGAGCTAAACACGATGTCTTTTCCCAGGCTACCCAATACACACGAAAATCAAATTCACTCTGGCGTGTGAATTACGGGACTCACTGAAATGGAAATGAATCAGAATCTGTGTGTGATGTCCTGCACGTTTAACGAACCAAGCGTAAGGCTTGCTGTCCAAAAGGTGCGGTGTTTCAGTTTATATGCACATGTGGGGCTCATAGCGTGTAATGTGACTGTTAAACATAATGTCTGTTTAGTGACACTGCTGCCATCAGTCGATTCTGGCAGGGAAGAGGCTGTACATTGAACAGGCAGCCGCACTGCAATGTCAGCTTATACCATTCATTTTCATTTGATAATCAAAGGATCCCCCTCCCTGCTAGAGCAGCACTGCTTTGACTCATTCATCCCTCAAGACCTTTTCCCCATTTTCATCCCGCTCTTGACGTCACTAGATTCTGGTTAACGCCAGTATCCTCAGAGTGGGAAGACTGATCCCCTCCCCCCCTTAGGATCATACAACAGCATGTTATGGAGTCGGCAATCCGAGCTTTTGCACACGATAGATCTGGGTCTCCCTGGAGGGGATTTAATGGAGTAACAAGTGACATTGCATTGATCGCTATCTAATAGGATGCTTGTTATTCCACCTTGAGCTCCCAAATAAGTCGTGCTCAGCAGGCTGTGTAACAGAACCAGCGGGGGTCTGTATGGATCGTACCAGCCTTAAGGTGAAAACCTCCTATTTTCCTCTGCTGCAACAATACTAATGTGAAAGCAGAGGATATCTAAGCAGCAAAACTGCTGTGTTACAATTGTCTTATAAATGACAAGTCCTCATTAAACCATCCATTTTGGATGAGTCACCATATTTTATTTGTCTTTTGGTCTTTCAGGAAGATTTTTCTACCAAAGGCTGGTTGAATATATGTCCAGGTAAGGAGAAAGGCACTTATGATTTAGCCTGTATACAGCACAAAGCAAAGTGAATTTTCCTCTTTTGTTGCTGAAGTTCCACTTCAGCTTAGTCACCAGTGGTTTTTGCATAAGGAGTAGAAAGGTGGTGCTGTGTTCTTCATTTCCATCTCATTGATATAGAACATTATTAGCAGCTGGAGGACCTTTTGTTTTCACAATGTTGATTGACTGTAATATAATAGGAAACACAATCATAATCAAGTAATAACTGTCAGTCCATGATGTCATTCAGTAATTAGTGGAACATTGTATGCCAGGATAGTATCTTACAGGCATCTGTAGAAAGATGTACGGATCAAATGTACAGTGAAGGTGGTTGTGAATCTTCGGTAATTTTTAAGACTTATTCTGTGTTCAATTGCAATGTATTGAAGGTGGCATCAAGGAATCCAGGTGTTTCCTGCGAATGTATTTTGGATGTCACTCAGTGACTCACCATGCTGAAGACCATTATCTGTAGGGTTAGCTTTGGCTCGTAGAATTTGGCTCATACGGCTGTTTCTTCCAGTGTTATGGAACAAAATACATTGTACTGATTGGTTGTTGCAGTGGCCCAATGCAGGCCTACATCCTGGCCCGGGACGACGCCATCTCTCGCTGGAGGGAGCTGATGGGTCCCACCAAAGTGTTCCGGGCTCGGTACACGTCCCCGAGCAGCATGCGGGCCCTGTATGGGCTAACAGACACCAGGAACACGACTCATGGCTCAGGTAGTCTCTCTGTCCAATGACCGACCGTGTCGAGGTTTCAACAGGTCGCTTGGTTTGCATGTCAGAGCATAACTCTGTGTAGGGAATGTCGTCTTATGCTTCTGGCTCTGCTTTTCTACTTCATTATATTTATACGTTTTTGTATTTGTTGTATATACAGTCAGGAAAAAAAAAAAGAGTACCAATTTGTACCTTTGCTTGTCACGTGGGCTGTGCCAAATGTACCTTAGCTTAAGGTAAATGTACCTTTTTTAGGTACAGAAATGGACTCAGAGGTACATCCCTAAGGTGCAAACAACATTAATGTACCCACAGTGGTACAAAAATGTTCCTTATAGTCCATTTCTGTACCTTAACAGGTACAATTACCTACAGTTACACGGTACAATTGGCTGACCCTTGAGGGTACAAGCAAAGGTGCAAATTGGTACTTCTTCCTTTTTTCTGATAGTGTAGATGATAAAGTATTTGCACACTACCTTTACAGTGGCTGTTTTATTTTCTTTAGTACCTTTATAGAGGCGAAATCCTTACAAACCTAAAAGCTCGGCCGATGGTCAGCTGCTGGTGTGCCAAGGAGATCCTGCTCCTTGTTGCCTGGTATTTCCTGAGGGGTGGAGCTACCAGTGTCCTCTCGTACCCACCCTTGAATTATGTGCCCCCAGATTCGGTGGAGTCGGCCCACAGAGAGATCGCCTTCTTCTTTCCGGAGTTCAATGTGCGAGAGTGGATGGAAAGGAGTGAACCATTTTTCCGGACGGGGCATGTGGAATATGACCAGCAGAGAAGGATACACACCGTGCTGGGAACAGCGTGACAGCCGGAGAGGCTGACAGGTCAAACACCCACGTCAGGGCATGATGCCTCTCAGGGGATCGAGTTGTGGCCACCAGCCTTGAGCGCTCAATTCTGCTCGTTTGCATCGAGACAACGCTGGAATCGTCTCAAATCGCCAGGAAACATGAGCATGAAACGAAAGCTTAATGCTTCACCCACAGCAAAAGCTGTCTGCGTTAATTCAGCCGGACACACATAAACAGCATCGGCGTTAAATTAGCACTGTGGCTGTTTCTCTGTAATCGTAGTGAACTGTTTTGACAGAAGTGCGACTGATAAATTATACCGGAGTAAAGAGAAAAGGTCGTGAAAGAAAGCAAATTAACAGCAAACATTCAAGATTGGGCAGAATGTTTTAGGCTATTTTCACTTCTATTGTAAATAAATCACATTTACATATTTGGAAGAACTTTCTAGTTCACACTTATCATTTACATTAAACTTATGGACTGTAACATGAAATTGTTGGAATGAAAGTCACAATTTTCATTACCTCCTATAATTGAAATGTGGTATAAGCAGTTCAGCTATATCCATCATAATCTGTGATGTTTAATTTTGTGTTCTGGCTGGACTCCAGTCTCGATTTCACGCCGCTGTATCACTCTGGTAAGGAAACACAGGGAATGGCATTTCTTCAGGGGTTTTGCAAGTCATTCTTTCAGTAAAACACAAGATTTTATTTGTACGATCTCCAATTGGCAGATGGATTCTTACATGTAAAGCTTTGTCAAAGCTGCCAGCCTTCCAACATTGCGTGAAGTTTGGTTCACCTAATGTACGTAAGGCATGTGTTGTCGGTGGGACCACTGTGTACTCTGAATGCGCAGCAAAGGGTCTTTGGTGGTCATGCTTTGACTAAAGATAACGGATCAGAACTTCGATGAAGGATTATACTGAGAGTTATTTGTCGGACCTCAGAAATAAAGGAATTGCTGAGATATTAAATATGTAACTTTAAATCATATACGAGATTTGCTCTTCATTACGAATGACAAGTAGAGAAGTCGTAGACGTGATGACCGGCATCTGTTGTATATACAGTCACATGCCCTTTTTAAAGCCCTTCTGCAGAAGTAAAAACCTGCACTTCCTCACTGGCAATTGCAGTTTGACACTATACGCCCCACCAGCATTTGATTAAGAGAGTTAAATGCCGTCTTTGTTATGAGCAAATGCCCTGCAGGTGTCGCTGAAAGTAAGTTACACTAAACGCTCCATTTCAAATATGCTTGAGTCCCCCGCGGATATTACAGAATTACAGGAAATGACATGCAAAATTCCATTTACTACAGAATACAACCTGGAAGACGGTAATATACATACCTGTGCTGGGCAAATAGGCTGAATGTTATTTGCCCCAGTTTTTATATGTACATAAAACGGTGCTTTTAAATGCATTCATCCATCCACCTTCCTTCTCCAGTAGAGGGTCACAGTGAACCTGGAACTCATCCCAGGAAGCTCATGGGACACCCTGGATGACACATTCATACTTAACATAAATTCTATTGTCTTTGAAATTATGTTATTACAATATATCATTTAATCACGTTAATCATTTTGTAATTCTGCCTAGTAACTGATTCATCTGATTTACATGACGTTAGGACATCAGTGCTTATTCCATAATGTTCAAGATTTATAAGTAGCAGTTGTTTAATAGGAAAATAATAATGAATAATGATGCCGTTGTTCACATCATTGTCCTGCAGCATGACATGCTCCAAGGTGACAGCACATTTTAAGGGGTTGGGGGGGGTGACACTTGGAGTCTATCAGAGTTACGCCCTTGGGGAGAGCCTCCTTTCTTTAGTGAGAACTTCACTTCATGCCCTTAGCTGCCACTGTCTCTGTGGGCCCATCTCCTGGTTTCATGACCTCGAAGGTCGTGTGGGACGTCTCCTTGATCTTCCCACTCTTGTCCACCTGCCTGATGCTCTTCGTCACAGTGATAGTCACTTGCTTGGAGGACATCCGGTTGTCCTGCCACTTGGTCTGTTGAAACAGAGTCGTGATTTACTCCGTGCTCCAATAAAACGATAAATAAAATGGAATGGATATGCTACGTACGATCTCCTCGGTACACAGGACTCTCTTCTGTAAGGTGGTGCCAGGAGAGGGCGCCACCACTTGGTCCTGTGAAGTATTGTTACTTCCTGTCTTCACCTCATTTCGGCCGGCCTCAGATACGGCTGAACACACCTTGAGATAAGCCTGAGCTGGAGCTGGGAGCGCCTCGTCGAAGAAATCTGAAACTAACCAGATATGGGTGCAAAAGCTGTTTTTAGACATGCCAATGGATATCTATATTGTGATCTGCTTTGCATCCATATTCTGCTCCTGAATTAAATTCTATTAAAATTTAATTAAACTTATCATCACCTTTAGACAACAACAATATAGACTGGAGTTTTATCTGAAAAGCTTCATTATAACCTAAATGACAATCTAAATAAAAATAACACGTTAAATATACTTTTATTTGTTCACAAGTCTCGAGAAAAAAAACCAAAATGAACATTTCTTTATTCTTCTGAGACAATTTCTCAGGCCTGAGAATTCGTTCATTGTAGATGAAGCATTGTGATGGCAAGGAATTATTTATAACATAATGGTCCTCATTCACACTTCCCTAGAAAACCAAATGCTAAAAATTAGTGCTAAAAGTCAGGCCATTAATGCTGGAGATAAACGCTAAGATCTGATCCCTCGCAGAGGTAATGTGCGAATAATGGCATTGCTGGTCTTCACCACCAGACTTAACTCACAGACCACTTTTTAAAATAATTATTACAGCTTAACTTAGAGGGTTGATAAGCACACCTAATTAATGGGCTTCACATCCTGTCTGTACAATCTGAGCATAATAACATAAAATTACTTCAAAACACAGTTTCGACCGAAAAGTCCAACTAAGTAGTATCAGGAGCAGATAATGACTGGTTGTGTGTACAGCATGTCTTCAATCGAAAGTTTTGAACCTGTACAATCCTTGCTCATTTGCTGTATCTGTATATCTAGTCTGCGCAGTGATCCAGTTTCTGAAGCTGTGTCCATGGCAACAAGGCACCTTGGATTTTCTCAGCTAATCAGTGCTGTTTCCTGATCTCCTCCATATACTGGTGTGCAACGCGTCTCCTCACCCTTTTGATCAAATGTGCCTCAGAAGACCCCTATTTTGTGACTCTTTCATAATGATGAGTGATCAGAGAAGTAAAAATCATGTGTAATTTCTAAAAATCCATGACAGATTTGCAATATTTCCACTTGGGTATACACATTCTATGATCACCCATCTTCTGATCATTCATCCAGGCCGGTCACTGAGGTGCTGGGGCCTGTCCCAGGCAGACCGTGACAATCTTTGGTGGCCACGGTACCAGGCTGGATGGGAACACCCTGAATACCCTGGATGGGATGCCAGTATATCGCGTGGCAAAAAAATGCACGCACCCACCCACACGCACACAGTCATACACTATGGGCAATTAATCTAACTGTATATTCTTGGAATGTGGGAAAGAATCAATGCAATTTGAGGATCACGCTCAAATTCCACAAACCCAGAGAGTGAAGGTAGGACTTGAATATTAATAACAATTCACTTGAACAATTTAATTAACATTATTAAAAATATTGGTTATAGAACATTTTCATAGCATTTCATGCAATGTATTATACTTATCTGCTTGCAGTTGAATCAGCTGACATTCAGTGCTGGGCGTGGTTTAAGTACAAGCCTTATGTGTTAGAGTCCTGTACTGCAACACCATATGCATTTAAACAAAGACTGAAAGTGAGACCATCAGAGGCCATTTTTGTAAGAAATCAATTTTGTTTATCCGGTTTGCTGACCAATACGACGCTTACTGCTACTACACTGCTATGGTAATACTGCAGTGATCATGGTGACTGGCAGAGGTCAGCCAAAGGCAATACTTTCACCAATTCAGATGGTATCATGCTTAATTTAGCAAAAAGATAAACACGACCGGAAAAGCATTATGGCATGTTTCTGTTTTTGCTTTATTTTACTGTGTTTATCTTAACCCATGTAGAACAAAATGTTTACCTTTCTGTAAGGCAATACATTGTTTTTTTTTTTTGGAATATTCAGGTCATATACTTTAAGTACCACATAAAAGACCTTGTTGATAGTAGAACTGGCTTTTTTTATCCCTCACTCACTACTATGACCTCAGCTGCACCTGTTACAAATGAACATAACACAACTGCAAACTACCTGTTTACAAACATGACTGTCCCCAACACTACGGTTTAGTCAGGAAGAAACAAATTACAGCTAGCAGAGAATAACGTGGTGCATTACACATTTTAACATTTAAAATGATAATGAACATTCAGTTCGGCTTTTTAAAATGATCATATCAGTGGTTCTTTTTGCATGTTTTTGAAAGGGGGACCAAGCAAAACACTGTATCCTCACCTGAGTTGAGGTTCTTCTCCGATGCAAAGCCCGACTCTGAGGAATTTTCCGAAGGGATGTTTTGGATGGAGGACAAAGCAATGTCCGTGTCTGTGCTTGTCAGCCAAGTGGACTCTGTTTCCTTG
Organism: Hyperopisus bebe; assembly: GCA_026777045.1. Taxonomy (NCBI): domain Eukaryota; kingdom Metazoa; phylum Chordata; class Actinopteri; order Osteoglossiformes; family Mormyridae; genus Hyperopisus; species Hyperopisus bebe. Next base: position 14,592,834 of record JAODJW010000039.1, on the reverse strand, counting down.
GTCCAGCTCTCCATGTACCTGGGCTCCAAAGCATCTGTCCTGCTGCCCCCACACCCCATCGTCCAGAGATCCAGTGGGGAATCGGCGAAAGCTCCTGGGCTTGAGGGCTTCAGAGAGACTGGCCAGCTCTTTGCCTTTCCTGCTCCCTTATGGAATGTGCACTTATGTGAAGCTCCATGTGGCAAACCAGAAGAGGAACATCACTGGGATTCTCAAAACTGCATCGTTAAAGTCCTTTGGTCGAATTGCATGGAACCCAGTTGATGATTCCACACCAGGTCAATCTGCTGGAAGCATAATAATAATAATTATCTTCATCATCATCATAATCATCAATTATTACACTTTCATAGTGATGAACACTGACCAATCGTGAGTAAAGGGGAACTGAATCCTTTGTCAGACCTTCGTCCTTCAAGAAAACATTAATAAAAAATCCATGACCGTAGAATATTTTTTCCACACAATTCTATTTTTTTTTTGCCATTTTGATTGTAACAGTTTTGCTGTTGTAGATGCCACACAAAGCCATTTAGACCAGTTGTGTCAACTGTTCTTACCATAATACTAAATCATAACAGGTGAGCAGCAAATAATTAAATGTTTAGGTAACTGCGATATCTACCAACCTCAAAACGAAGTTTATGTTACAGACTTATGTGGTGACCGTCGCTCTGCAGATGTTCATTTGAATCTTGACATTATCTATAATATGGTAGAAATGCACGTGCATTGGGCTATTTGGAACAGGAAAGGAATCGGAATTTGAGAGCCGTGATTAAAACGAAAAATGTTTATGTACACAGATTTAGCTTATACAACACTCATCATTTCAAAACCTAAAAAGTTTGATTTATCAGGCTCGTGAATATTCAATTGCATTTAAGCATTAAGTGTTTGTTGTGATTCCTCCTATCAGAAAAGGAGCACTGGATAGCTCCAGATGCTTATAAATAAATTAATAGTTTAAAAAGAACATTTTACGGGGACACACCTGAACGCATTCTTTGAATGTTCTTCAGTTTTCGATGTCAAAAAGTAAATATAAAAATACCCATTTCATATTAATCAAACAACATGTTATGAAGCACACCATTTTACAGATGCAAATAACTATGTATTAAAATGAATCCTCCTCCGTGTTACAATATCAAATTTATAGGCTAAGAACCAAGAAAATGGCTTCATGAACCGCTTCTTACAGTCTAAGTATTATCAATACTTTGTATGGCTGAGCGAAACAGCTAAAGCTGCCTTTTTTATTCTACGTGTTTAAGGTAATTTTTGCAAAGCTTATTGGAGGCATTGCTTACTCTAACGTACTCACAACTTTGTCGAGACAATGTCATATGAATGAATGTAGACACGCATTTTCGGCGGAGCGTCGTCGCAGGCATTTCTGATGTTACCGCACAGTAGCTTACGGCGCGCTCTCTGATTTCATGCGTAATTTGCGATTGAGTTTTGAATTTTGCAAAATCGTGTTTTATTTATGATCACTTACTCTTTTGGCGTCCATTTGATTCGCTACAATTTCGTCCCGGTCTCATCTGCTTCGTAGTACGCCAGATGTAAGTCGTACGCCGCAGTTGTGGTTGACGCCGTTGATACGCTCGCCTGAAAACGCCCCCTCCTTTGCTGACCCTACGTGTCTAAATTAATCATTTGCTGTGCTTAGCCGAGGATGTGGACTCAACTCGTGTGGAGTGTAAACGGTTGAAAACCGAACCAAATTAAGAGCTATCATGTTTCAATTCACAATGTAAAAATGCCTTTGCCCACCTGCAGTAAGTATTCCTTATTAATTATTTTTTATAAGATAAACATAGGGCTATTACTTGTTAAATTAACCTTCTCCATTAAGAAAAACAACACAACACGAATAAAATCCATAAGTTTGTATGGTTTGTTTGTGAATATGCGTTAATAAAATACTTAAAATTTGTAAATATCTGTTTGATCGAAATAGTCATATATACATCTTCGTAGCAATCGGCATTAGACGCATTAATCTTTTATCAATAAAATTGTGTATAACGTCATCGAAGCGCTTTAAGAAACTGCTCAAAATAATATAAAACGTTATAACTGCCTTGATACTGATTTTAACCCTGGATTGGTGCCCCATCCTGGGTTGTTCCCCTCTTTGCGCCCGTAGCATCCGAGATAGGCTCCGGACCATGAATAGGATAAGCAGATTCAGAAAATCTATGGATGGATGGATGGATGGTATTAAATTGATATTAGGCCTACTCGTGGATGCGTCAGCTCTTAATTCTGCTGGAGTAACATGCATGTGTAGTTGGCTGCGTGTGCAGTATCTCCTCATTCAGTTGTGATCACATTGAGACTCTGGGCTCCCTTTGAACACGGAATACCAAAGTAAACGTTTGATTTGGTCCATTCACCACATACACACTGAGCCATTAATATGGAATTCCGTGCAATGTTTTGTGTCATTCTCTGCATTGTCAGAGTTCATTTGTATGTGTTAGTGGCTTCTGTAGCCTAAATCTGAAAATTCCTTCGGTACGTATTACTGAAGTAACCATCCATCCGTTTGGTTTGTTCACTCAGACAGACTGCAGCGTACCACATTCTCTCTATAGCCTACATAGCAATGTTTTTATTGAAGCGCATTAACATTACAAATGGTCTGGGAGCGAAGCAGACATACGTTGCTCTGCCAAAAACACAATTCCCTTGGATCTTACACGTGTATCGGTTGTAACACTTTGGAATGGAAGATATAAATGCATGTGAAGATAATTTCAGGTTTACATATCGCAGATTGTATTATGCAATTTTTAGTGCGTTTACTACAAATACAATGTTGTTTTATGCAATGACTTGCAAAAACAAAAAAGGAAAATTCCATGACTATGTGTTATTCATAACGATTTCCCCCCCATTACTTTAATTTCCTTTCGTCTTTCGGACCGCTTTGCAGTACACGGCCGCGGCGAAGTAAGGGGCACACGCCAGTGGTCACCGTTATAATACTATTATAATATGTGGCATTGTGCAGCACGAAGTGTCTAACAACCGTAAACTAGATGCCAACCCTCTTCACGAACATTATGGACATACCAATTCCAGTAACCGTATATAGGTCTATAGAAATAGAGGAAGCAGACCCAGCACATAGGCTGACATGAAACCCCTATTCCTAGTGATATGAGACTTACATTTGGGCCACAGCGCCACCCTACGGCATTACAAACTGCATGACAGACTAACTGAATAGCTTTAGTTTCAACGCTGGTAGGGATCAATCCAAAGCCCGATTTTCCCGCCCCAATAAATACGCACGATACTACCACAGTATTAGTATGGAAATGTCCCGCCCCGGCCATACTCAAATCTACTCCCGTATGGCTTACGTGATACAATTATTCACATTGTGCAGTTTCTCTTTCTCAATCAACAATGACCGAATGAATAAATAAATCACCGCACAAACATATTTGTATTTTGTTTCGTTTGGTAATTTAATTGTCGAGTTAACTGTTATTTCTTCCTTACTTATCAAACAATAATTTTCGATTTTGCCTACTACTTTGACTAAAATACACTAAGTAACATTATGAACCGAATATGAAATTTGCCATTTTGAAAACGTAAGGTGTCCTACTAAGGTACCCGAAACAGTTAAATCTCCTAAAAATACAGGCAAGATATTATACATTATAAATACACCATATATAAATAAATGCAATACATTATAAGCGTGAAATAAATTGGAACTGAACTCTTCCAGCCTCTCTCTCATACACACACACACACACACACACACATGTGCACACACACACAGTACATATATATGGATTTCAAGATAAAAGAAAATGTTTTCATACATTACAGTTATGGTGAGTTCAAACAGAGTCCTCGTGCATTTCTCTTGTATTACAGGACAGGTGCTCTGAGTATTTTTCATACCAAGAATTTGCATTCTAACTAGTTAGAAGTGAATTTGTGATATCTCCTAAAAATGAATTAAAGTTAAAATGGCCTGCCATAGCATCCTGACTATCAAAATATACTACTTGTCAATTTATACCAGGGCTAATCCTGTGAAGGCCTATTGTTGGCCTTGTTTTACATTATACACGGTGTCCAGGTTTGCTGCAGGTCTAAAAATTTTTGTTAGCAGCAGGGTCATCCCATTCTTCTGTGTTCCGAATTTCCCCTGGTGTTTGATTTGAGTCCTTGGTGTTTAATAATTGTTAATTCTCCTCACCTATGCTGTGTAACTCCCAATCCCTGGTGTTATCCATCCATACCTATCCCTTGCTGATAAGCTCTTGCCCTGTTACTTTGTTAGTATTTGTATGTGACATCTGTGCTATTGGTGCTAGTGTGTGTACCAGTGTTCTGTGTGGCTTCCCCCCTCTGTTTCCTGGTATGTTAGTTAGTTCAGTGTTTCCTTGCCTCCCAATGAATAATAATTATTTCATATGTAGTATATCAGCGTTTGTTTGGGCCCCTTGTGCATGGTCCTTTGTTTCCTGTGTTTGTTCTCTTTACAACTGCGTCTCCCTTTCCTCAGCTGCATGAGATGTCGCCCCCCCCATGTCTCGTCATGAGATAAGGTTGTTTAAATGATTAAAACATTCTTCCTAGACTTATGAATTTCCTTCTAATGTCATTTATCGTTATCAGAATACACAACCTAACCATTTATAGGCTATAAGTATCGGAATTGCCGACACGTGTAATAAAACATTGCTAGTAGCATTTTCTGATAAGGCAAATTAAATTCAAAATTGCTACCTATTTTTTTGCCATGTCAGCATTTTCTGATACCATAGCAAAGATCAATAGATATGACCATAAATTTGTGCCAAAACATGACAAAAGAATGTTGATGATATGTGATGTTATAGCAACCTTTTCCTGACAAATTACTAAACACAAATGTCTTTTTGTGTAAATAAACTGTTTTTTGGAAAAACATTCATTTGCACATAAGGGGTAAAATATTTCTGAATGTAGCTGCCACACCAAGTTAATTAGACAGTGGCCAATGATGTTTGTGAATAAAAGAAAGGAAGAATCCTGCAGAAAGGATTTAGTCATTGATGTGCAGTCAGGACAACCCAACCAAGGAAATGAGAGAGAGAAAAGCAAAAGGCAGAAGCCTTCTGGGGTCTTTTAGTTGCTTTATTTATTTTTGATTATTACTGTGTTCTGCATTTAAACCGTGTTTATTCTACAGCACAAGGAGAGTAGTCTTAAAGATTTTTGCCAGTCATAGGTACAGTTTCCAGTGCAGCTAAAGATAAATGCAAAACAGCAGAAGACAGCAGTAGCCAATACAGCAAGACTGTATGGAACCTAAAAAAAATGATTTATCATGGAATCAGTTAATATTCATATCATTTTCCTTATATTATAGCACAAGTAGAAGACAAAACATTGATAACCTCAAAGTTAATCTATTTACATTACTAAATTTCTATCTATCAATGAATATTCTGGAAATGATGTTGT
>JAODJW010000039.1:14551374-14572377 GCA_026777045.1 Hyperopisus bebe | reverse complement strand
TACGGCACAGAGCTCCTGAGCTCAAGCGGTCCGCCAGCCTCAGCCTCCCGGTAGCTTGGATTACAGGCGCGCGCCACCGCGCCCGGCGAAAGCAAAAGAGGCTTTTCGGGCTGATCAGCGTCACCAGGCGGTGACGTCAGGCTGAAGCGAGGCGTGCGCGCCCTTTCGTGGTAGCGCTGGGAAGCGTGTAGAGGTGCCTGCTTGATTCGGACAGAAAAAGAGCCGTATCAGCCATGTAAAAGGGATATTTCTTTGAATTCAGAAACTACCTGCTTTTTTCCATATAAAACGCAGAAAGTTCCGTTGAGGGGTTTGTATTAATTTGTAATTCAGTTCCAATTTTTACTAGCTATGGCATCTTTTCTGATACTAAGTTTTATTTCTACGTAATGATTTTAGCGTCGTTGTACATGTTAGAGGACATCTATCCATTTTTTATACTTGCTTGTCCGATGTAGGGTCACGGGGGTCCGCAGTCTATCCCAGAAGCAACAGGCGCAAGGCAGGGAATAACCCAGGAGAGGGCGCCAGAACATCATAACGCACCTTCACATACCATTCACAACCACTTACATGCAAGATCTAAGATCCATGAAAGTTATTCAACGACGCAGTTGTCCCCCATGGTGGTGTGGTGGTAGTTTTTGCAGTTAAGTCCGACACTTTTATTAAACATAACCATACACCGAATTTATACAGATCACTAACCTTTGGACATCACAATCCTTATCTCATTAATATTTAGGCATACTACTAAACTGCTGACCAAACTGTTGCCGCAAGTAAACGTCCATATAACACTGGAAAGACAGCATCTGGGCAAGCATTTCACCCATCATCTAAAGCCCAGGTGATGACACATGCCCCATATAACCGCGATTACATCGCGACAAATCAGTAACAATGATTCACTCAGATATAAAGCTTACCCAGAGTTCATCCCAGTGAACGAGGGGGTCACCTTTCTGGAACTTCGTGCCAGTGGGCAGTCTTTGTGGCCTTTATGTATGCACCAAACAACAGTTCAGAGTATCTGGCCTTCTTGGAGACCTTGGAAGGGGTGTTGGAAGCCCCCCCCCCCCCTGCCAGGACTCCATAGTTCTGCTGGGGGACTTTAACGCTCGTGTAGGTAGCAATAATGAAACCTGGAAGGGTGTGATTGGGGGGAATGGCCTGCCTGATCTGAGCCCTACCCTTTGTTGTGCACCATGCTGTGAAGGCACAGAGAGGGTGTCCTCTAGTGGCAATGCTGGGGAGTGTGTAAGACAGCCTGTTTGACTCAGACAAACAAGGAGCAGTAGAAGGACGCACAGCTTGTTTCAGCACTGGTAGGGACCACATCAGTCCTGAAGCCCATGCCTCCCTAAACACACAGGGTACTAACAGTATTTGTAAGGACATGTATGCGTATCTATGTCCATACCTACATCTATGCCCTTGGGGAGGAACTGAGAAAATCCCAGAACTAAATACTCTGAGACCAAAGTGAAGCTCCATTTGCTGCATCACACTGAAGCCGTTATCTAGGGCATTTAATAAAGACAATGTGGGTAAAGAACAACACTGTGGTACGTAATTTTAATATAACCATAACAGTGGACTCAATGTACAGGTGTTTACAAAAAAAAAAAAACTGGTTAAAAAAAAAACCAAAAGTTCACAATTTGAAAAGAAACTAAATTAAAATACCACTCTGACAATTAATAAGCAAACTAATTAAAAAGTTAATAATACAACCACTTTTTTTTTTTTTCTTGGCTCTGCCAGTGTTGCGACAACTCCACATATTTAACTGTTGGAAGAAAAAGACAAAAGACTTTTAGAAATGTGAGCATTATTCACTCAGATATAAAGTATTATAGGGGGGGGATACAGAAATCAACCACAAATGAACCATAAGATTTCCTAATTAATCTCAGGATTGCATTTGGGGGTGAAGGAACAGATCAGATTGTGATGTTATATGTATATGCTAAATCTCAATCGCTTCAGAGTATTCAGCTCTAGACATGCGCAAAACATACACTAAAAATGTAAGCAATGCAAGTCATGCATAATAGGCGAATATCTCACTCAGTGATGACAGAAGTGGCTGGAAAACAGGCAGCCAGATTTGATAAGTCAGAAAGAACTGAAGACACAACAAGCTTCTTCTAGCCAGCATGCACAGTAGATAATAAGGAGCCTGAAGAGAACACTGGACACACATGATCAAGAGGAGCAGTAGCTGATTGGCTGCATGTGCAAGTGTGGATACCTGTTTGGGGCTTTTGTCCACTTGAGGGCATGTCTAGGTGGCACAGACTGAGCTGGGTGGTAGAAGGGGCAGCCGGTCCTCTTGCACTGTGCTGCAAACCGACAGGCCTGAAGCAGGGGAGAACAAAAGGCATCAAGCCCCAGTTCACAGCTTCAAATGAGGTGCAGTGTGAGAGTGACGATGGGAGACACTCACCTTGGGGTGATAAAACGGACAGTCCATCTTCTTGCAGTCAGGGAAAAAACGGCAGGTGGCGCTGGACGGCTGGGCAGCTTTGGGAGACAAATCATGGCGTGAGAAGCAGGACAGAAACATGCTGAAGAAAGGTGGGGCCGGGAATCACATGGTTTGTGATGTCACTTGGCTCTGAATTCAAGTGGATCACACGAGAAACAAATAATCTATAAACTCCAGCGCAATGCTTGGACTGGTATTAAGTTAAAACATAAGCGGTTTCAGTTTAAGTTTGCTCTGTCAGATACATTGTGATATGCAAGTGAACAAGTGAACTAAGGCAGAAGAGGTGAAAAGGGAGGATTGGACAGGCACCTGGGCGGGGTGGGGCAGTAGGCCCTCTCCGACTGACGTGGGTGAAGGGGCAATCGGCCTTGGTGCATTTGGCGTCATACTTGCAGTTTGGATGGACAAACAGGCACTTGTCTCCAAACTTGCAGCTGGGGAAAGTCCTGCAGGAAACAAAAAAAGAAGTGGGTGATAATTAAAAATCTGACCACTGGATTTTCTGGCAACACCCTAAGTGCTCAATCAAGGAAGAGGCAGTGTTTCTCCAGTTATGTCATTCAGCAGAAAACCCTAATGAGGGCTCAGGCAGATCAGAGAGCTGGGGACAGCTTACTTGCACTTGGTCGTGGGGTGATGGTAGAGGCACTCGTCTCCGCTCTTGCACACGGGCCAGAACTTGCATCGCTCCAGAACCTTCTGCCGCTTGACGGAGACGTCAGCGTCCATCTCTGGCTCATCCTCTCCTATCAGGTTGGGACGGGAAGACGACCACAATCATGGAGCAAATCAGCCTCCGATTGCTTTTAGAACGGTAGGAGGCTAGCCCTCAGAGCCAGATGTGGGACCCACCCTCCGAGTAAGGCTGCTCCCGCTGCAGCCGCTGGTGCACGCTCGCTCTGGGCCTCTCCCCGCTGTCCGTGTCACTTTCCATGACGTCCGCCAGGGGGCTGGGCACCCCATCCAGGGTCACGATGAACTTGGGGCTGGCGCAAACCTGGGTCTCCATCCTGTCCCGACTGAAACATCCCACCATGAGACACTATTAGGCACGATGGCAGACAAACTAAAACTAAATATGTGCAAAATACAGGTGCATGCACAGAGAGAAGACAAGCTGCCTGTTAGTATCAGCTGCTCTTGCTTAGGATGTCGTCGTCTCGCGTACCTGGTTTGCACTGTGCGGGGCGTGGCGGGCACCGGGTCCTCCATCAGGCCACCCAGCCGGTTCTGCACGGACCCCAGGTCCTCCACCTCCGGCCGCCGCACGATGAAGGAGCGCGTGTCACTGGACTTCAACCCTCCCAACTCGGACACGACGAAGGCTGTGGGGGGAAGTAGTGCATTGTTACTGTGAGGAGGAAGATGAGCAAATAAGAGAGTAGCAATTGACACGCTAGCGAGCGAAAAGCACAGAAGACGAGCACCGAGGCTTGGCCTCCTGCAGAGTCACCTTGCTGTCCCCTTGCTCCGTGTTCTGAGACGTCCATCTGCAGCCGGGAGGACAGGGACCTCATCTGAACTGGGGGGGGGGGGGACAACAGCGAGCATGAGGAATGAAGACAGCAGCTCCTGAATACTTTCACATTATCTTCACCATGGTACGCTGCACAACATACTGTCTACCGTCCCAAATTACTCTGAAATGTGCAATTTATTAAAATTGGGGCAACACTGCACCGAGAAGATGTACAGTACTGTGCAGAAGTTTCAGGCAGTCAAAGAATGTGTTGAAGGTGTTTGTATGGGTAGTAAGGGTATCGTTGCTCAGGAAAGAAAATATGAATTTACTATTAGAACATATGCATAGTAACAGCAACAACCAAAAACAACAATTACTTCAGTTCTCCAAAAAAAGTTACAAAAAAGATAGATGGCTAGATGAACACCGCTTTAGTTCCCAAACTCCTCCTCAAGGTCACCCAGCAATTCCATGTATGCATGAAATTTTGCCGCCAGCTCACATCATGAATTAGTCAAACAACTCAATGAGGTATTGATTAGCCATAGGAGGTAGGCTAGGGGGCAAGTTAAAAAGTACACAAGTGTATTGGAATGTTGTTGCAAATACTGGTCTGACTTTAGAAGAGATTTTGAACTTTTGACACAGAAAAATAATGATCATTTAAACATGGTTGAGCACTTAAAGGAAATGGCATTTTGCTTGTGACACAGCGTACTGACCTTCCTGCCTGCCTGATGCAGGCTCAGTCGGGACATAAGTCTGCTCCCTGGGGGCCGGGCTGAGGAGGTCCTCTGGGGCCTGCAGATGGGGCGGGCCCAACTCATCCCCGGCAGAACGCGTGCGGGGAGCCACCGGCACCATCTGCCGCTGAGGTGCTGAGAGACGAGGGAAGTCGTCATGGCGACGGCAGACAACGTCGTTTTCACCAGTTCTTTCTTGTTCTGATGTGCTACTGGTGGGAAGGGCGCGGTTTGACTCTCACCTGTTGTGTAATTTGTTGTCTTTGAGATGGATGCCTGGGCCTCAGAGATGGCCTTCAGTATCAGGTTCTTGTTGGCTTGCTTAGCGGGAGGCAGAGTGGGTCTGCAACAAGAAGCAAACAGCAGAACAGGAAGCTAAATATTCATGTACAATTTGAGAAGCATTTGAGAAAGCAGGGCCAGACACCCCTCCCCAGCCCCCCCAGAGCAATTAGGGGTTAATGGCCTCACTTAGGGGCCTAATGGTGACATCACTCTGGGATTCAAGCTGGCTACTTTCTAATCACAGGTGCAAAAACCTAACCTGCTAGGCCACACATCACTGTCCCACATGTCACAGATTTCATTGGACAAGTACTGCTGATCTGTACGGCTCATTGGTAATTAACAGGTGAAGACATTTATCTTCACAGGGCCATATATGGCTACACAGCAGAACCTTGGAACTTGACCGACTCAGACGTCGAACAGGTCTGTCAAATGTTTTCCGACTAGTACCTCAACCAAAATCTTGGAACTCGACCATTAAACTCATATACATTATTTCTTATGGGAAAGTTCGACTTGAACCTCGACCAAATCACATCTCGACTAGCCTTCTGGAACAAATTAAGTTCATGTTCCAAGGTACCACTGTACTCCGATTAGCCAATCTGTAGCATGCATTATGAGCACAGACCAGCAGGGGGGGGGGGGGTCAATCATGCACGGGCACGTTACTAGGCAACCGGGCCAAGTGTGAGTACGCCATACGAAATCTCAAATGAGTCCTGGTGTGTTGGGGGCACCTGCGCTCCGGTTTGGACGGCAAGGACACTCTGCTGGACAGGCCGCCACTCCGTCCCCCGTAGCCTTCCTCATCGTCATCCTCCTCCTCCTCGTCTTCCTCTTCCAGTTGCTCACTCTCCCGCCCATCGCCCCTGCTGACCCGCACGATGGAGCTGGCCACTGGGGCCTTGCGCTTGCGGGAGACCTCGTCCTACGGGCACGCAGAGGAGGAAAACAGAGCAGCGGCAGGTCAGAAAGAACACAGACATGAAATAATGCAGAAGCCACCTATAAATTCCGACCCCCGACGTTTTAAGTATTCAAGGGCCCCCTGAATCTGCCCCTCCGACGGCCCATGATGTAACTGTAACTGTGCCGGAGAGCTCACCTCTCTGGCAGGTCGGGAGCCCCTGCTGTCCTGGATAGAGGTGTGGTGTGGCCTGCTGTAGGGCTGCTCTGTGGGCCTGTAACCATGCACGCTCTCCTGGGCCCGGCCAGGTGTGCGGGCTGGGGCCCCGGGAGCCCGTACCGCCGGCGGGGGCCTGTACAGCTCAGCAGAGGGGCGGGCGGAGCTGTGGCCAGTTGGCACCGTGGTTCTGCCACCTCCCGTGCCCCCCTCTGCCAGATCCTCCGCAATAAGGTCGTCATCCAGCTCAGGCTTGATGTCAATGATAGCCTCGGAGGACAGGAGCTCCACCAGGGGCTTCACTGCGGAGGTTAGCCTGCAGAGACAGGATGGTGGATTAACGGGGGACACTCACATCTGTCCCTGAACACAATTATCTTCATAGGTATCACACACACCGTCCAGTGGTAATGTGATGCTCATGCACAGAGCTAGTAGTGACGCGGGCCTCCGTCCGATCAGGATGCGAGCTAGACACTGCTAAGCCACGTAGATCTTCTCCCCTCCTGTCATCTAGGGATGCTACCCGGCCCCTCCCTGCACCACTGGGATCAGCGCTGGGGTGCTGTGTCCTGAGTGAAGCTGGTTCTGCAGACAAAATAAGCTGAGGGTTACTCGACAGCCACCACATAAGAGATCACTTCACAGGAGCTATTAATCATGGAGCTACAGAGTGACACCTTCTGTACTTCACATATCTATTTTATTTCATCACACAGTCAGTGAGCCTTACCGACTGCCACTGATCTTAACTTCTCCAGGACACCGTGCAACCTGCAATAAATGTCAAATATGAATTTCAGGACCTAAAACGTTGAGTAAGAGGCCTTCAAAAAATGTGACAGACAGGCACTTCATTAATCCCGAAGAAAATTGCAGGTTAACAATAGCACGACATACATTTAGACAGTTTAAAAATAGATTAATAAACAATAACAGTGCAACGGCAGAGAATATGAAAATGGCTGATTAAACCAGAACACTAACCACACAGTAAACTTTAGGGTGTTGTTGCCGAGGAAAAGGGACAAGTCCTCTGCCATCTGCTGTGCATTTTTCTTGTTCGCCACCATCACCATGATGTAATCAGGCAGCTCCTCGTCTGGTGGACAGACAGAAATCAGGAAAGGAGCAACTACCAGCAAGACGATAGCAACGACTAAATCCAAGTACAAGATCGGCGGGGTTGCAACCGCTAAAAAGAAAACTTACCGACATAGGCGCCAAGTTCTTGCAATTTGCCCTTAATCGCTGTCTGCAAAAACATGGATTCATTCATTCCATTCACAAAAACTAACGAACAGCTCAGATACTCGTGAATCAGACGTCAGTGTTTTAAACGCATCCTTGCACAGATTCATTCAAAACCAATATCATAGCCAATTTTCGAGATTTCTGCATTTTTAAATCCTATTGCAGTAAACGATGCAAACATTGACGCTACACAGAGCCATCTTAGCTAGGCCGAGGACGTAAGCGTTTAGCATACGAGCAAAACTGCTTCAAGAACTGACATAGAGAGCCCGCTAACAAACCAGTAACACGTTTATCGCCCGGACCATAAAAGCTAGAGTATCGTTACACCAACGCTACATCATGTCACCCTGATAAGGCAGCTGCCCCGTTCCGCCATTCTGGCCTTGTTTACCGAGCCTTTCTAAAACTTATAAAAAGTAACTTACAAATAAGCTATTAAATGACATAATACCCGTATTTTCTTGCTTATTTCGGTCCCAATTTCCATATTTGCAGCGTAGTTTTATTGTGAATGTTAGAAATGAAAAGTAGTAAAGACTTGACTGGAACTGTTTAACTGAAGTGACGCTTCATTGTAGCGCCGTAACTGGACACGCGAGACGAGGTTCGGCTATGCGGAACTGCGGGAGGCAAATCATACAGCGCACCCTGTCGGCCACCGCCAGAATGTCTTCATCTTCTTGCGTACTGTAAGAAATGAACTGGCGTTACATATTATCGAGTGGCTTTTACTACTATATGGGATAAACATCTTGCAGGAATTCAAAATAAAAAGTAGAAGTGGAACATACGTGTTAGCTAGACTCCTGGGCATCACAAGTAAACAATTCCTTTGCGTTCTTTTAGCTGTGGCACAATAGGGTAACTCACTGCAGACGGTACCAGAGGAACACAGTGGCACAGCTAATCAGCATTCAGCCCCCAAGGACACAATTTCAGCTGAATTCTTATCTAATCATGACAGTTGTAATGATATGGGGCAGGAACATAGCAACACTCCTCAGCACCCACTGCTGAAGCCTGCAGAAATCTGTGACATCTTACTTCTGCCACCTCAGACATCCCAGTTACCCCATCTCTTACCCCCCACCCTCCCGGATTTCACTGCATCACCACTGCACCCACTATTTTCAGGTAAGTTGGACAAACTTGTGTGTGCTGGAATAAGGCTTTCCTTTTCCATCAAGTCCAGTCCTCAAATTTCACCTAAGAAGCAGCATACTACCAGCATCTACTCCAAGACCGCACCAGTCCGCCCCCCTCGTCCTGAATCCAACAGGACTTTACGCCCACTTCCTCATGACAGCAGTACCAATTTGTAGACTGATTCCCATGAAAGACAGTCAGGACAAGCCAGAACTCAAACCCAGCCTCTATCTGCGGTGTCCAGCACAACCAGCAGTGGACCACACAGTACTTCCAGGACATCCGTGGGGTCTTTGCTGTGTTAATTATTGTACATTTGTTCTCAGATTGAGGTGGGGCAAAGGGGCCATTTTGTTGTTCTATCTCAATTCAGATTGACAATAGAAAAAAACAGGATGATCTCCTCTTGTGGGGCAAACACGTCAAATCTAAAATGTAAGCCCTTAAAGTTAGCTCTTTTTAATATCTGGTCTCTTATTGGTCATTCTTAGCCAACAATCTCATTTCTAATCATCAGCTAGACTTTTTGATATTAACTGAAACATAGCTTGATAGCATCTCGAGTTCAAGAGTCCTAATTGAATCAACCCCTCTGAACTTCAACTTTTTTTTTTAACTATTTCTTGAGGGGAGAGGAAAGGTGGAGGTGTTGCTGTCTTGTTTAAGGACTCATGCCATCATTTTTTTTCATCATCATTAGGTGAATTTGCCTTCTTTAAATAACCCAGTGCCATAACGGAGGACACACCACAAATTTTATTAGCAATTGTCCACAGACCTCCATAATACTAAGTTTGATACATTTTCTGATCTCCTGTCATCTCTACAGATTTTGACAGTTTTCTTATAGCTGGAGATTTGAATATCCACATAGATAATCCCAATAACATCTTTGCTAAAGAATTTCTTTGACATGTGGGATTTATTACAGCGTGTTCACGATCCTACCCATTTTCGAGGTCATATGCTGGACTTGGTTATCAGCAATAGTCTCAGTATTCTTAACATTGATATTAGGAATCTAGCTTTGTCAGATCACTTCCTTATTTTCTAAGAATTGTGAACTCTTCTAGTTACCCTTCACTAAACTACAATTAGAAAAAAGGCAGATCAATGAGAATACTAAGGATTCATTTATAGAAGCTGTATCTGTCTTCATGCAACATCAGGCTCTCTCAATGACCTTCTTGGAAACCTAAACAGCCATATTATCAGGGTTGTTGATGCCATAGCCTGGATAAGGCTAAAGTAATATCTAGCAAACAAAAAGCACCAAAGAGAAATGTCGCAGTAGTTGTTATTCTAAAGAAGGAATGCAGGAAGACAGAGTGCAAATGGAGGAGGAATAGGCTTCAGATCTACCTTGACATTCATAAAGAAAACTTTGAATGTATAATTCTGAGCTAAGCAAGGCCACACTGCATTTTCATAATTCCTTCATGATACATTTGTAGAACATTCAGTGCACCTTTATAATGCATTCTTAATGCCTTCATAAAACATTCATAAGCAGCAAGTATATCTTAGCATCCCAACATACCTTAAAGCTTTAATATACATTATTAACAAACATTTACACCATATAACCTTCAAAAATCTTTGTTATAATAGATGAAGACCTTAACTTCAGCAACCACATCAAAGCCATTTTATCTTAAAGATATAGCGAAAATCAGAGGCTGTATTTCTAAACAAGACCTTGAGAAACTTATGCATGCATTTATCTCCAGTAGATTTGACTATTGTAAATATCTCCTCACTGGTCTTCCCCAAAAGACCAAACAACTTCAACTCATTCAAAATGCTGCTGCTAGAATCCTAACACCAAGAAGAGTGAGCACATTACTCCATTTCTCAGATCCTTACACTGGCTCCCTGTACACCAAGAAGAGACAGCACATTCCTCCAGCTCTCAGATCCTGGATCTCTGTCTCCCACAAAGTACTACTTTTGGTCTACAAATCGCCAAATGATTTAGTCCCAAATTATATTGCTGATATATTTGAAGAATATGAGCCTGGCAGGTCAGCAGCGACTGCTCAGCTAATTGTGTCCAGAGTTGAAGCAAAGCAGGATGAAATGGCATTCGGTTTATAAGCTATTGAGTTTACTAGATTTGTCACTGGCATGATTTCCATGTGATGTGTTCCATGTTTTAAGACACAGTGGAGTGCGTACGAAAAGCACGAAGCGCCCGTCGATTCACGTTGTCTTCCATCTAGCGGATCTTGGGAGAGGAGCAGCCTTCCTCGTGAGAGGCGGGGATGTGCGCATGACATATTTTACCCAGAGGTGCTTTGCGTCGGCGGCGAGGAGGGATCGAAAATGGCGGTGGCTGTGAGGACTTTACAGGATCAGCTCGAAAAGGCGAAAGAGAGCTTGAAAAATGTGGATGAAAACATTAGAAAGCTGACGGGGAGGGACCCCAACGAACTCAGGTGAGCAGAGGCCCGGAGCGGCGCGGGCTTTGTTACGGATGCGGCCGCTGGGCTGCGTTTGGCTAACCTGCTAATCGGATGAAGTTTTGCGGGCAGATTTATGTAGCTCCTGAATTCGCGTTGGTACAATTGTGCATGTGTTCTGCAATTGGCGACAAGAAGCACCATTTCAAATATTTAACCCGCTTAGATACCGGAAAAAGAATGGAAAAGTTTATTCGCTCTCCGATTCAAGTGACTGAGTTGGGGTATGGGGCGGGCTAGGCGGCGGTCGGCTCCCTGCCGTGTGGTCGCAGCAAACCCATAGTATATAGGTATCCGTTTGCACTACAGCCGTTCGACTTTTTGCATGGTAATCGTCCACAATCATACGTATCCTAGTGCTTCGTGTGTTTTCTACGGTAGTCTCGGACATCGGCACTTTTACTTCGTTTATGGAGTACGTGCACCTTATTACTGTAGTCCAAACTCCAGATTACGGGTCAGGGATACAGTGTAGTTTAACAAATTTCGGGGGAGGGGGGACATGGTCAAACTTGCAGCTCAGATTAAATTTCACTTTTCGAAAATAGGTTTATTTTCAATCAGAATTATTTACGTTATATGTTGCCCCACGGCCCATTTAAATATGGTGAATGCTGACTTGTGAATGCTAACAACTTATTTGTTGTTAAAAACGAAGCTAAGCAGAAACGAGGTTGGTAATTCTGTTGTCACTGACAGACCTGGCCAGGCACGACGGCTACCCATTCCAGGACCTGGGGGAGGTAGGGGACGAGGAATTAATGCATTGAGGTAAGCATTAAGAGCTTGAATACTGTCTGCAGTTTAATATGGCTTTGCTCTTCATGCTTGGTCGTAATGTATTGTAAATCTTGTTTTGTATTGGAGGCGTGGCTTTTCAGACCCCACTGGAGGACCCCCTACGAAACAGAGGGACATCGAAGGGGCTTTGCTGAGGTGAGAGCTTTGTGTGAATTTGTTTTAATACAAGAAAACTGAATGTGGCATTGCTTTAATTTACTTTTTGCTGAAGTACAATATTTGGCGGGTTAGAGATCCTGTCTGTAATCAGATGGTTGCTGGCTTGAATCCGAGGTTTGCCTGAGTGATTTCAGCTCAGTTGCTCCAGGGACTCTGACCTTGCTTTCTCAAGAAAAAAGTACATTGCTTTGGATAAAAGCAATTGATAAATGAAATGTAAAAACGTAAATGTACTTTCTCAAGGGAACTGATGCAATCACAATTTAAATTTTCACATTGTCTATTTAATTAACTGCAGTTGAAGTCTTTGAGGTCCTCAGTGTATCCTGTTGTTTTCTGACATTTGACAATAGACATTACTTTAAAGGGCCTGGTGTGTGTGGTTCACAAGTGGGATTGCAGACTGAAGTGTGTGTGTTAATTGCAAAAAGTAAATCCTGGTAATTGCACCCAGTAATTAGGTTAACCTTGTTTCCCTCTCTCATCTTTCCTCTAAGGTTGGCTGGTGACCAGAGAGCGCGAGATGTGCGCCATGACAGTGACGCAGACGATGATGACGATGACCAGAAGGTAGGAGGCCCCCAGCATCACCTGTAGGCTTGTCAAAGCTGTAGGAACTCATGTTTGGCAGATGGCCAGACGTCGAGCCTCCTGACCTCTTCACCTTTTTCCTTACCAGCCAGCACTACAGTCCTCTGTTGTCGCCACCACAAAAGAGCGGACACGCCGAGATCTCATTCAGGATCAGACTATGGATGAGAAGGGAAAGCAGAGGTATAAATAAGCCTGATGTGCAGTGATTTCTGTTTACCTAAGTTTTTGAAACTGCTCAGGCGTGCTATGTGCAGAGGTGGGTAATTCGGGTCCAGGGAGTAAATCCCCAGTATCGCCTGATTGGTTGAAACAAAATCTTGGTCTGGACTTGAACTTTATGCCTCTTCAGTTCAGTTCAGTTTCTGAAAGTGTCTCCAAAAGATGGTTTATAAGCTGTGAGACTCCCAAATTAGTTTGGTAAAGAATGAGCTTGTTACGCTCTTGTTCCAGTTCCACTTACTTATTTGAATATGGGGAACTAACTAACCCTTCATAAATGAATTAAAATAATATTAATATATAATAAATTCACAATGGTGAAAATAAGAATTTTTGGTAATACTCTACGTGAAGCTGCCATCCATTATGATAACTTCCTACTGCATTACATAGCATGCATTGCATTGGTCGGTATAAGAATTAAAACATTACAGCATCTTCAGTTGACAGTCATAAGGCATTATAGTGTTGATTATAATATGTCATCTTTATGGCATCTATGGCATCTTTCATCTTTATGGCAATATAGACACCTTCATAATGCATTATAATGGCCGGTATAAGAATTAACAATGCTTTATAATGCTTTATGAAAGAATCTGTTCCTTGTCCAGATGCTTGAAGACATGGCTTGTCTGATGAACAAGAGATGATTTTGTGAGATTTCTAGTAGAATGGATATTCCATTGATTGGTTTCCTGGCTCATAATACTGAGCAGAACAAACTACCATTCCTAGTGTAACAGGTGTGATGCAAAGCCCACAGGTCTGAGGTCAGTGAATATGTTGTGTGCAGTTTTAGAGCAGAGTGAGAACAAAAAGATATTTAAGACCATTCAAATGAAGCTCTTCAAAATTTTCTCTTTATCTAGTACTCTATATATTGCCGGTTTTTTGGTTTTGACCCTCATTTGACATCATCAGTACCGGATCTTAATGTAACGGATGCCACTTCCGGAAGTTCTGGGGACTGATCGCCATAGGCTGTCTTTGTACCATGGGCACTTGTTTTGGGCTAATAAAAGCCATGTTCTCTCACTACAGAAATCGGCGTATGTTTGGTCTGTTGATGGGTACGCTTCAGAAATTCAAGCAAGAGTCCACGGTGGCCACAGAGCGGGTGAGTGACACCCTGGGCCCTAAAAATTGTTCCTTAATCCCTGTTGTTATCCTTCTTGCTTGATCCTCATTGTGTGCCAGCCTCTGCCTTGATCTGAACCCCTTCCATCTGGTCATTGCAGGAGAAGAAGCGCTTGGAGATAGAGAAGAAGCTGGAGGTGCAGGCCGAACAAGAGCGGAAGAAGGCGGAGAGCGAGAGGCGAGAGCTCTTTGAAGAGAGACGTACCAAGCAGTCGGAGCTCAGGCTCTTGGAGCACAAAGTGGAGCTGGCCCAACTGGTAATTACACTCTGCCACACAGCGCGTAACGCAGTGTGTGCGTAAAACGCAGTCAGCGTTTTTAGTAACTTACTCTGGGTGTCCCCTACTCAGACTGTTAAGTACAGATTCATGAATTACTTTACAAAACACCGCATCTATGAGGCGTGTGGCAGTTTTAATAGGACTTCTTTCACTAGTGTAGTATAACACCAAATTAACTACGATGTGTAAAATGTACACAGAACAGTTTCTCTATCTTTGATTTTTTTAATATTTTTTGCAGCAAGAGGAATGGAATGAGCACAATGCTAAAATCGTAAAGTACATCCGCACGAAAACGAAGCCGGCAATCTTTTACATTCCCGGTAAGATGTGCCCAGCCACCACTAAGCTCTTGGAGGAGTCACAGAAGAAAATGAATGGTGAGTATCAGCTGCATACTGGAACCAGTTACTTACCAATTCCAGCTAATATGCAGGATGCTTTTTCAGGTGTTATTTTCCTCTGTTCTGAAAGAGAGTGTATTTTTAATGAGTTACCAATTGTATTAAACTTGTATATTTTAAAGTAATCTGAATAATTAACTCTTCTAGATTTATAAATCAAACTCTGTTCCCAAGGGCCCAAGCATGGATGTGTGTTTAAGGGTGTTACTGTATGCAGGAGGCTGTATATCTGAAGGTATATTGGAGGTATAGAATAAATTGGTAATTGAGACAAATTAAGGAAACTCAATATCATGAGAAAACAGAAGGAGACGAACCTTTAGTTTAACGGCTGAATTTAAATATTAAGTGCCTTCCCACTGCAGGACCTTTTTTGCAGAACCTGGATTTATTTTATTATTTTTTTTTTTTTTTTTACTTTTTGGGGCCTCATTTATCAAAGTGCATATGCACAAAGACACTATAAATGTGCGTAAGCAACTTTACGCTTTAATCTGAATAATCAAACGAAACACGATGAGGGGGGGGTACATATTTGCGGAAACTCAGGAGATGGCGTTCACAACATTTTGGGAGTATTGGGGAAAAGGTGACAGCCTTGTTAAAGGAAGGGAAAGGGTCCCAGTGCAGGCCAGCAATTCACACCATCAACCTGTTACTTCTTGTGAAGAACCATTAAATATAAAATTGTGAACTAGGATGTATACCGACCATTTTAGTCCCTACTCAAGACTAGGTTCTTTTCATTCAACCGCAAACTACTGTGGTAGGGCTTATAGTGATACACTTGCTGATTGGTTGATCACAAGCACAGCTGCCGACTTGGACGTTACGTGGAAGTTTGGGGAAAAGAGATGGACATAGTGGGCAAAAAGTAGATGGAGCAGACTATTATTTTTGTACTTCTGTTACATGTAATGCATTAACGAATACCTTTTTGTTTGCATCTCTATTTCTGCATTGGAAAATTCAAGTCAATAACCAATTTTCTTTTATTAGCAGTGAAATTTGCTAGCGCTTATTAGTGAAATGTTACATTGTTTTTTTTCCTTCTGTGGAAAACGAACACTCAATCTGCAGGCCAGATTTAATAGCTAATTAAAAGCATTGTTTAAATAAAATATAAATAAAAGGCTGTGTCCCGTTTTGTTCGCAATCATTCCTCCCAGTGACTAAAAAACAACATGTCATGGTGAAGCTCTCCTTAAATGTTTTATTCTGGATGCTGTAAGCTCAAGTACTGCTCACTAAACCTGGTGTGGTTGATATGCCCACAGCCATATTCAAGGAGCGCCAAGAGGAGTTTGCAGAGCATTTGAATAAGATGGCGGTAAGACCGCGGCGGCAGGCTATGAGGGAGAAGGAGCAAGCAGAGGCCAGGAATGAGGATCAGCAGCAGAAGAAGAAGGAGGAGGGTAAGCCTGTAAGGGCGGAGGAAGAGGAGGAGGTGGATGAGGAAGAGGAGGAAGCAGAGATGGAGGTGGAAGCGCCCCACCAGGGAGTGGCAGATGCAAAGGAGACCGAGGGAGAGGTGGGTCACATTCATGTTGAGGGCCAAGCACAGCAAGCAGAGGCTAAGGGGGATGAGGAGGAAGAGGAGGAGGAGGAAGAAGAGATGGAGGAGGAAGATGCTATGGGTGCAGAGGAGGTCAGGGAGGCAGAGGAGCAGGTACATGGTACCGCAGACTCTGTAGAGATGGACAGGGGTCAGCCAGGGGATGGGCAGGCAGAGGTGGAGCAAGGCTTGAAGGTGGTGAGCCCAGAGCAGGTGGAGATGGAGGTGGGTGATGAGGGTGGGAAGGTAGGAAGCATGGAGCATCAGGAAGAAAGCCAGGAGAATGGCCTGGAGGCCCCTCCTGCTGAAAATCCACAGGCCCTGGAGACGATGGATTCAGAGCAGCCTGAGGTTCTGCTGGAAGTGGTCCCTGGAGACCATAGCACCCAGCCAGTTGTTGAGCCCAAAAGCCCTGGGCAGACAGAGGGGACCCAGGTGGAGCCAAGCAGCCGGTCAGAGGTGGGGGAGGTCCCCAAGGACCCAGACTCCCGACCGGGGGGCAGGCCCAAGGCCAGGGGCCGCAGGAGAAGCCGCAGTAGTAGCAGCAGCAGCAGCAGCAGCAGCTCGTCCTCCAGCGGCTCCTCCGGCTCCAGCGGCTCCTCCGGCTCCAGCAGCTCGTCCAGTGGCAGCTCCAGCAGCTTCAGCAGCAGTAGCAGCCGGAGCCGCAGCCGCGACGGAGACAGCAAGCGCAAGAGGCGCCCCTCGGAGCGAGAGCGTGACCGGAAACGGGCCGGAGGTGACCGGGGCCGCCGCTCACCCAAGGGCAGCGGCCGCGACGCCAAGAGGCCCAAAGACAAGGGCTCCGACAGGAAGTCTGAGCAGAAGCGCTGCGTCACGGAGGGCAGCCGCTCGGGGCGACGGGCCTCACGTGGCGAGAGGGATCACAAGTCGGAACGAAAGGACAAGCGCAGGTAAATCAGCCCCTCCAAACCCAAATTGGGGGGAATTTCACCTCTGGTCATCCTGGAAGGAGAAGCCAATGCCGTTTTACAGAGCAATTCGGCCTTAAGCTGCATTTGGAGGCTTGATCTGTGGGACTTAGACGTTTCTTGGTGTCTTTTTTTTTATTATTATTTTTCCCTTCTCCGTAACCTTCCCTTGGTGACCTGTTTTTAGTACCAGCTCTGATCTCCAGATCATCTCCAGAAAACGCTTCTCGAACTTTTTACTTTGTGTTACTGGATGGGAGGAGGAAAAAAAATACAGGAATGTGCCTCTCTGCGTTTTAAACTTGGTCATTGTGATTGTGTTTGATGAAGAAGAGCTTGATTGTTATCGTTTCCCCAAAACTTTTATATTCAGATGCTTTTAAGGTGATGTGAGTACTGTTCCGGTTGTGATTTTTTTTTTTTTGGATAATTGATTTTCTTCAGAGCAGGGAATGTGGGGTTTTATATATAAAAATATGAATACATTCTCCAAACCGCAAGGCTACCAGTTATACAGCAAGTGGAGTTAAGTGCAAGGCCTCTTTCAAAGCTGCCCTGTAATGTAATACTCACACTTCAAATATAGCAGCGGTATCCATTTTTCTGAGCCATACTCACTGTGGTCTCACATGTAACAAGTTTTGTTCAGCCTCAAGTGAACCATTTTACCCATCCAGTCTCGGAACATATAGTGTAGAAGACTGAAACTATGTAGTAAAATTGAATAGGTAATTTTTTTTGTACCACTGAAATCAAAGCACCTAATAAAAGCAGCTGTTTTAAACAAAACTCCTATGGTGGTGGTCTCTCCAGGTTGGGGATAGGATATGGTGTTTCTAGAGTGGGGATAGGATGGTCTCTCTTACCTTTTGGGCATTTAAAAATCCTTGTCTCACATTTTATATTCACTCTTGTTAGGGTTTGTCTCACTGTCATGCCATTATGTACCTTTCTGCCCATTATTGCTATATTTAATCAACTGCTATATCAATATTCAGCTGTAGGTGTAGCTGTAATTTGGTCCATGGGGGTTTTGACAGTAAGATATTTGTCTGTTTGGTGACCTTTGCACGTACACTGCGATTGCAGTGGACGTCTCCAGTCCTGTCCCTGTGTGACTTAGAAGATCCTTGATATGCTCTTCCCTGTTGTTCACTTTGCCATGATGGACACCCCAAGAGTAAGTAAGAGTAAGTCCGCATAAGCATGCAATGGTTATTCTGCTGTCATGGATTATGAAATTTCTCATTTCATTATTAATAATCATCCATCCTTTTTCCAAACCACTTATCCTTCTGGGCCAGCCCATCGCAGGGCACACTCACACACCATTCACACTTATGGGCAATTTTTTATTTTTTTTTGTAACTCCAATTAGCCTCAGCATGTCTTTGGACTGTGGGGGGAAAACCGGAGTACCCAGAGGAAACCCCATGATGACACATGGAGAACATACAAACTCCACACACACAACCCAGGCGGAGACTCAAACCCGGGTCCCAGAGGTGTGAGGCAACAGCCCCACCACTGCACCACCATGCAGCCCATAATAATAATAATAATAATAATAATAGGAATTTATTATTTATAATTAGTGAAAACAATTCAGTCATATTAAGTAATAAAATTATTAGTTTTACACTTGCTAATGAAAGCCAAAAATGTGATACGGCAGGAACACTGTTCTGACCGATCATCTGGGGTCATGTATACATTTGTAACGGCTAACGAAGCATTACATCACCCGATGTTTATCTCGGGTAAAATTTTTTGTTTGCCTCACTTAGTGACACAAGCGCTGACAACAGCCCAGGAGGAGACAGAATTGGATAATGATACCATAATGAAATGCAATGGCGGTGAGAATCCATTTAAGTAATTCTAATAGCTGCCAGTGGATGGCAGCGTAGCTTTATTAATGCTTATTGCAACACTGCCGTTAATAATAATAAATGTAACTTTGCTTTATACAGTTTCATGTCGGAAATTTTCATTACGATATTACTGCTGTACCATATTACTATGAACTTACATAATGCCTTAATATCGTGGAATAAACGCTTGTTTGTTTTCTCATTATAGAGCAAGAAAAAATGGGGAAATTCTCATAATCCACATATTTTATGCATATTTTAGGCTTGGCTCCAAACTTTGGATTTTTCACCAATTTATGGAGCGTTTTGTCTTTATGCTAACTTATTAATCTTGGATATCTACGCATATCCCCCCCAAAAAAGAAATGGTCTCTCCGTCCAAATGCCTCTTAGATGGCAGAATAAACCGCATATCCCCGGAAACGCAGTTCCTGATGGTGAAATCGGGGAGTGCATACCTAAAGCTCTATTACATAAAGAGAAGAAAGTCTGGTTAATGTTTTTCACTTTACGGGTTTCCATGTAAAATCTACGCAGTGTTTTTTATCGCAATACTTAGCGAAATAATGTTCACCGATGATGGGCATTCGTTTTTATTTTGTTTGTGGTTTTCGCAGATCGGACGTATCATGCCAAAGCTATATATATATATATGAAGTAGAAGTAAAACCACTGATGCCAGGGACATCACCGTGGCTAATTCAAAGCTAAGGTTCCTCTAGTTTTCATCAGTAGTCTGCGATCTACACATGCATTTTCTGCCTTTTAAATAATTTCCTTGGTGGTCCCTTTTTATCTGATGAAACAGCGTTTTGGCTGTTAATGTGGCTGCGTTTTAACTAAAGTGTGCTGTGAAGCTGCCGTAGAGGATGATTCCCTCCTCTTGGCTTTTACAGTCTTCACAAAGCACTTTTTGACGCAAAGTATGGGGAAGTACGCCTGAGGATTGATAACTGCAGTTTTCTGTGTCCACAGTCTTTTAACATAATTCTCTGTATTCAGATACAGGCCTTGGGAAAGTATTGATTACATGTAGACACTTATAGTCTTTCTTCTCTGTCACCTTGGTGTGATGGATCTAATTCTTTTCTAGAACTGCAACTGAGATTGCTGGTAAATTATAATTTAGATTTTGATCTGTCCCCCCCCCCCCCATCCATGCATTTTCCTAGAGATGTATCTTCCTCTTTTATCCCCTGTGTTTCTCTCCCTCTCTCGTGGCTCTGTGAGTCTTCTGAAGCCTCACTGCATCGGCCTGACCACCTCCTACTGAAAAGTTAGACAAGCAGTGTTAATCTGGAGGCCTGAAAGATTTCAAATTATCCAGTGTGTTGTACTAGTCAGGGACACAGACTTATTTTTATTCAAATAATTTAAGGTAATAATTACATTTAATAATACCATAACTAATACACTGATTGCTTCATTTACTTGTGGAACAAATATGGTGCGAGAGATTCTTTTAAAAACTTTTCACCCTACACTGAAAATATCTGCTCACAAATGCTTGGTTTTTAGTACACTCAGGAGACCTCGTCAACCCCAAGTATTTTTAAGAGCATTTCCTCCTCAGTAGCAACCAACATTAAGTCTTTCTTGTTCCATGGCCTTTATTCTTTCCAGACAGGAAACGCTTCTCTCCACTGTGGCCGAAATGCTGCAGACTATTGCTTTCATAGACGGCTGCTGCACCGATTCGTGAATTTGATTTGATCTGAAGGAAGACTGTGAGCCACATGACTCGCCGGTGTCCCTCTATAACCCCCCCCGTCTCTGTCAGACACCGACACTTCTGTTTTCAGATTGTTCACTTCAAATAAAACCCAGCAACTGTGCAGCACACAATTCAGCAAGACGGGAAATGTTCGTGCATTACCACAGTCGTTATCTAAGAGGAGAAACTGAAGCGGGTAATAATCTGTTAGCATATTTCCAGGGAGGGGAAAATGAAGTTTGTTGAAATGCTGCTCAGCATCATGTATCTGTGGTTTGCTCTTCTTGTCTATATATCAAAGGTCACCTTGGCTGCACTCAGATAGATGCCGCTGTCCTTTGATATATATATA
>JAODJW010000039.1:14517861-14533186 GCA_026777045.1 Hyperopisus bebe | reverse complement strand
GCCATGTGATTGGTTGATTAGATAATTGCATTAATGAGAAATTGAACAGGTGTTCCTAATAATCCTGTAGGTGAGTGTACATTGAATGCTACAGCCATATGAATTTAAATTATATATGTATCTGTGTGGGGTGACATGGTGGTGCAGTGTTGTCTCACACCTCTGGGACTTGGGTTGCACTCTCCAGAAGGGTGCCATTTGTGTGGAGTTTGCATGTTCTCCTTGTGTTGTTGTTGGATTTTCTCTGGGTATCTTGGTCCCCCCCGCCCCCGTCCAAAAACATGTTGAGGCTAATTGGAGGTATCAAATTGCCTGTAGGTGTGAGTGTGCCCTCTGATGGGTTGGCACCCCAGCCTGGGTTGTTCCCTGCCTTGTGCCCGTTCCTCTGGAATTGGGTTTCAGAATATGGATGGCTGTGTTTGTGTAGGTAGATACTCCATTCTGTAATAACTCATTTTAAAAGTAATAGCGTATATGCCTACATGTATTTGTGTGAACCATGTATGGTGATTATGCATGACACAGTCACTGTGAGGAGGATACACAGTCACAGACACACACTGGTCTTTACTTTACTAACAACCAAGTTAATAAAGGAGGGTGTTTAACAATTTTAATTAAAAAACAAAAAAACAAAAGATTTGTTCATCAGCTGAAGAAAATAGCTGAAGCCTGAAAAATGTGACTTTACCATGTCATATGTACTATGTCATAAAATCCATCCATCCATCTAATGCAGGGTGACGATGAGCCGGGGGCCAGTCAGGGAGCATTCAGGGCGTGAGTCCAGGGAAGGCGGGTGCACATGGTGGGCTGTTTGGAAAGCCAGCAGAACCTGATGCATGTGTCTTTGAACTGTGAGAAGAAACGGCCAAAGGAAATTCACAGAAAGATGGGAAGAACATACATACACACACACACACACACACACACACACACACACACACACACACACACGCAAGCACATGCAGCCTGAGGCAAGATTCAAACCATACATGAAAGATCATGCATTATTTCATCATAATTGTAGCTGGAAACCCTGGATACTCTTCTAGGCATGTTCTGAAGCGCTGTATGTCCTTGGAAGATGTGAAGAATGGGATTAATTTCAATAGGCAAATTACAGTTTGGGTTGGGTTATGGCATGTCAATCATGGAGGCAACAATGAATATTCATAAATGAAATTATGCCCAGACATCAGACTTACAATGGGGACACCTGGTCTATTTTGGCTTCTAATCTGGAAACTGAGATGAAATTGACTGCTGGACTGTGCTCTCTTCAGATGTCCAGAAAAACTGTCAGGATGTACAACTGAGAGGGGCCCAGTTTTATACTACAGCCTGAAATACCTCTTTCTGGACAATTTGAGGCCATTCGAATTAAGCCATTGGCTTGTTTTAGTGCAATTACGATTACTATTAAACCTCAGTCGACAACTAACATGTTTGGGCTAACATGATTTACTCTATGCAATCAAAGCAAAAGCAATGACTAATTAACAGCTTTGCTGGACTGGAGCAGGACATTCATCTCTCAGATTACATGGATGACTGCCAACTGACTTCTCTCTGTCATTTTTAGTAATTGCATCAGAATAGCTTTCTAATTTTCATCTCTGTTCTTGTTTTATATGTAGCTTACTTCACATTCTTTCACTGCTATCTCTTATTTCACAATAAATAAATAAATAAATAAATAAATAAATAAATAACAGTTCAATCAAAGCCAGAAATCAGACAGGCAATATATGTGTTCCTTTGATCCTGGGTTGAAGACCCCTGTTTTAGGAGGCCTTCCAAAGCTCATGGGAGTTTTTCATTTTTTACACAAAAATGTTCTGAGGGCAAAATAAAAAATGATTGGTGCAGAGAGATAACCAGTCAAATTGAAGACATCCGATTGGTTGGTCCCACCCCCTCTAGTTGCTTGGACCCGCCTGCTCTACAATCTGACTGGTTACTCTCTGAACCAATCATTTTTCTTACTGCCCTCAGAACATTTTTGCGTAAGTAAAACTCCCATCAAGCCCTCAAAAGCCCAGCAGACCCTGAGACCCCCGTCCCTGCTCCCGTTCTGCACCCATATGAGGTACTCCTTGCTGATACGCCCATCTCACAGCATGTCGGCACAGAGGACAGCAGCCTCTCATTCTGATGTATCCGAGCTGACAACAATCGACAGCTCTTATCGGTAAGTGACACCGAACATAAAAATGTGCTGCACGTCTGGCAGCTCCGTCGACATTGCCTTAAAGCACAAATAAACACTGCTCAGATAGCAATGCACTTCCTGATAGGGAATGAGTGTACGCTTAAGGATGCCTGTCATTGTCCTGCCTTGGGCACGTTATGTAACACCCAGCCTGTGACACATAGCGTTGTATAAGAAAATGTTTAAGGACAAGCAACACGATGTTAAATATTAATACACTGAGAAGACTAAGGAAGAAGATACAGGTGGTGCTTTGTAGTGTTCATCTCTGTGTAACTCTGAGCTGTTCATACCCATTCAGCCACTGACATCTTACTGGGGGGAGTTACTAGCCTTCACTCTGTGTATCTGGCATCTGCACGTTCTCTCCATGTCACATGGGTCTCCTACAGCAGTACTAAGACAATCACTTAGTGTAGCTGGTGTCTATATTGCCCACAGCGTGCTCTGTGATGGACTGGCATCCCGTCCAGGGTGGATAAGTGTCAGGCCACCCTGTGACTCTGACCAGGACACTTTGGATGGATGGATGGATGGATAGTTGGATAAACTGATAGTAGTGTGTGTGTGTGTGTGTGGCCTGTAATTGGTTGGAACATTATCCAGGGTGTACTTACATACTATTACAGTATTCCTATATATTATTCATTCAAAGTAAGTAAACTTTCAAAATATTAAATTGATAGCTAAATAACTGGGGTGACTTTTCCAGTGTTTCATGGTTGACTATAATCCTGGGAACAATTTCCCCAAAATAAATCCCTCCGTACTCTCTGGTCAGGTGCTCGAGTGGTGACTTTAGTCATTATGCAAATTCGTGTTACTCACCAAGTTAATATTTGATTATGTTTGCAGACATAGAAATCCCCTCTGCGTATTTTCCAGCAGAAATGGTGGATTATCTTTCTCCTCTTCATCCGGAAATCGTAACACCGCATTCATGACAAAAAACCTCAGTAAGCTGCTAGTGAATTGCTGTTGGAGGATTCTGGTAAAGAAAAATCTTTATTTTGGTTTTGTGTGCTTCACTTTTAAGTGCCAGGGTGTGCTCAAGGTAAATGACAGATTAATTAGGAGGTCAGACCAACTGAAGGAAACGAGCTATGTTCATTACCAGCCTCTTTGTACTGTGTGCTGACATGTCATATTATTTTTGTTTGACAGTGTCCCAGGTCTGCTTAATGAAATGATGTCAAAAACAATAAAAAACTTGTGCCTGCTTAGATTGGCTTCCTTGTTCTCTTAATTTGATTGTTTTGTGTGAGGGTTGGGTTTGATAGATGGCCAATGATTTCCGGTCAGAATTCTGCATCCTGTCTTTATGTGACTGTAGCCTATTTAAAGCAGCTTACTTTCTTTGCTGAGTATCCTAATCCAGTGTCGTTTTAGCGTTCAGTCTTTGCTCATTTTCTCTTTCGCTCACAGTGGCCCTGTCTAAGTTTTATGGCCTTCTCAGGGATGATCGACAGGGACGGATCTGACCTCCTCAGAGGTCAGCGTGTACTGTGAGAGAGAAGAAAAACATGTCTACAAGTAGTTAAACACCACAACAAAAATTATGATAGCAGTTAAATAACCCCAAAATAACTAGTGCCTGTATAAGTTTCGGGTAGCACAGTGGTTGTTGTTTTAATGACACACCTCCAAGGTGGAAGGTTCAAATCCCCCCCCGTACTTCCTTGCTTGTTTGGTGTACCTCCTCTCCCAGTCCAAATATATGGCTAGATGATCTGGTATCTCTATGTTGTGTTGTGTCCTGTCCAGTGCATCCGCTGCTTTGTGCCCTGTGCATCCTGGGATAGATGGATGGTGTAATTAAACACACTGAATTACTTGCTTGGGCTAACAAATAATACTTGAACCAAATCCTTATTGCTGATTACCTCTTACGCTTCACGAGCAGAGACAGCTGCCTTTTAATAAGGTGCTTAGTAGGGAACAATAGGCAAAATGTGTTTGGCAGATTCACAGAAATCTACACGTGAAAATGATACCTTCTAATAAAGAGATTACTTGCTTTATTCTCAGTATTTTTTTAGTACAAATTGTTTCTGCGATTATGCAGATTTAACAGAAGGGTGGCATTTAAAAAACCCAAATTGAATTTATATTAAAATAACGGTATAGCATAACAGTTTCACATTTATGTGCTTGTGTTGGAAGGTTTTGCTGTTAATGCCATTCCTGCTGTACTATATACCAGTCTGCAAGATGCCCCGGACAAAACGCACCCAGGAGGTATGTGGAAAATGTAAATATAGTATTTGCATAAATACTTGGCAAGGCGGTCGTGCGGGTTTCTTGAGAAAAATAAACACAGTATAGCGTCTGACATTTCTATGGCTTGTGGGTACAAGGCTAATTGGTGGCTCTAAGAAGGTCCCCTTTGCTAAGAAGGGAATGCCGCACTGTCAGCCTGCCTCCAGGGGGCGCTGATACAGCAAACCCCCCTCCAGTTAGTGTAATAAAAGGCATAATATGAGTCCATTCCTGCCGGCTGATGCCATCCACCACTGCCAAGGGTGACGAGACTCAGGTGCTGGGCAGTCTACGGCTCTTGTCACATGGTGGGTTGGATGGGGGTGCTGGAGTTAATGGCTGACACCCTTCCTCGGCTAGCTCTACCCCTCAGCGGTGAACAGGTGAGGCTACTGGACTCCCTAAACTTTCATATTTACCTCCTGTTCACTTAGCTAGCCTGGAATACTAAGTGACATAATCCACAGTGACTTACACAACACCACTGATACAAGAACATAAAACTGCCCAGTGCCACACAAGTCATGTTAGATAACTCTTCCTGTGTCCTCCTCCCAGAGCTGTGAGCCTGACATTTTAGCTGTCCGCACTTCCCTGCTTCCTGTTATATATGCTATGGATTTTACAGTGGTCTGTACACGCGTGCTGGTTATTATCTGCAGATTTGTTCTGGTGCTGTGCCCAGGGAGAGCAGGTTTAAAGACGCTGCACCCTGGAATTTAATCACGGACGTCAATATTTCCTCCGATTTCAGCAGGCAGACTGTAGCATTTCCGGGAAACATGGACAGCCGGTCGCTACAGTGGAGAGGCGTGCTTTTGCTAAACCCCCTGGCTGTAAATGTTCATCCTGCTGGCCAAACAAAGCAATTCAAAGGAAAATGGTAGCGTGTTGCTATCTAGCGCTCTGTGCTTCCGGAGAGAGAGAATAAAAGATGGCTATGGTTAGACACAATGCGTGAGCATTGGGGGACAGAGCCACAGGCGGAGAGGCGAGAAAGACCTTGGGCTGCTTCTCTGTTTTGAAGTAAAAAAAATAAAAATAAAATAGGAACAGAGATATAGAAGAAGGGATGAAACGGCATGGAGGGAGGAGCATCGGCAGCTCCAGGTGTCACTATCGGTCTTCCCTCCTTTCTGGTTCCTCACCCAAGTTCATTAATTGAGGATAAGATGACAAACGTTAATAACCAGCACACAACAGAGAAGGCAGGGGATCACTGTTCCCTTCATAAGAGGAATAAATTATTGCATACATTATTTATGAATGCCATTTTCATCACACAAAGGCCTGTCTTGAATAGTGGGTGAACAGGTATTCAGGCAGCTGAGCGTAGCTGGTATAGGGTGGGTCGCCCTCCTCGTAAACCCTGCCTCATTTCGTATCCAACTGATAGGAAGCCCTGGAGAGCGCAGTGCATGCAGGATTCAGCTGCTTTCCTAAGAAAGTAAAAATAATATGTGTTTTTATTCAACGATGGCTGACACTGTACGGTGTTGTCAGCACAAAACTGCTTGGATTTCTTGTTTTTAGAAAACAAGTTTCCTCTCTTGCCTCTAAGGGATGATAATAATAAAATAATAAACGTTCTCCGGTCACTCAGCTTTACAGGTATTCTACGGATAACGTAAAAGAACAGCCTGAAGTAAACAAAACTAAACAAAAACGTACGATAAGGATAAGGATAAGAAGGGGTCCGAAAATGCCAGCAAACCTTGGCAGTAGCACAAAATCAGATCCAGAGGACCTTCTTCTGTTAGGTCACGCTGCTGTAGCTCGGCTGAAGGTAACATCATGTCGTGCATGAGGACCTTCTATGGTCAGGCCGTCTCTGACGTACCCCCAGAACTATTTTGAAAGTAACATTTATAACCAGTCTACATCTTCCGTGAACTCTTCAGCCAGCTACATCATTTATCACCATCGGGATGCAAACAGATTTTTAATCCAAATCTGGTCTTGTTATCTATCAATTTTTAGCACATTAGTCTTCAAATGTGTGTCCTATGAAGTGATTGTCGCACAGCTGACATGATAAATGTCAGGTGTATCGTGCAGTTTAAGCCAGAGGTGTAGCAGTTGAGGAGCTGCACTTATGACTAAAGAGTGCTGCCGAAAATGACTTCAGTGGTGCAGCTAGCTAGCTGTATAAAGTGGTACAATGAGAACACTGACATAATGATTGTATATACAGGGGCAGTGTGTGGCTCAGTGGGCTAAGCTGTGTGCTTGTAATCAGAAGGTCACTGGTTCAAACCCAACCTCAGTGCATCTACAGCTCCTTGAGCAAAGCCTTTAACCCCCAGTTCCCTGGGTGCTGCTGCAGGTGGCCTTTGCTGATAGCATGCTCTCTACAAAGAGCAAGTTGAGGGAGACATAAAGACAATTTCCAAGATTAATGAAGTATGAATTATTATTTAGTATACAAAATGTAACCACCTTTTCAAAACTGCTTATTATACATGTATTTATTGTTTATTTATACTACATGTACAGGTTAAACATTTACATTGAACATTTAAAAAAGTGTCTGTATCCATGAAGAACAAGTTTCAGTTGATTCCACTGGCCACTGACATGCATTAGAAATAATGTAAATGTGAAAAAAGAAAATTGAAGAACTGTTAACATGTATTTTCCAATACAACTTGAGAAGTTAGCAATTATTATCAATGCCTGCTTCCAGGAATTATGTTAATCATTAATCACATATCAGCCATTATATAACACTAACTCTTAATGATTACTGCTATTTGTCATTGAGATTATGTCCATATCTGATTCGTTAGTAGGTAATTCACAGCCTGGTTGCAGAATATTGCGGTTCCTCTTTGTTTTCCCAGGTTAAGTACGAAATATTTTGTCTCCATTTTCTACCAGCAGATGAAGTTTTGTGCTGTCAGCAGCTTCAGTAGGCAATTGTACTCACACTTAAAAAAAAAAAAGAAAAAAGAAACGAGAGAAGCAAAAAGAAACATCACAAGCTTTGCTCTGCGGTTGTTCGATGAAAGCTGGCGGTAAGAGACTGATGCAATGGGACATGAAACAGAGAACGTGGCGGAATACAGTGGCTGGCTGTAGGAGCCACTGATCAAACCTGTCTGTTACCATTAAAAAAACAGCAATTAAAAATATTTAAGGCGCAATTTGCCTCCTTCAGACAGCCAAGGGCAGCTAAAGAATGCATCATTCGTATGCTTATTTCAAGCTCAATTGTACAGAGGAGCTTTACATTTCTTATTATTTAAGCAGGTATAGTGATGCATCTTCAGTATTTTAAGTATATTCTCTGCCTTCTGGATCTCTTTTGAAATGTAGCTATTCACCATGGGCTAAATTGCACGGCAGAAACAGCAATCATCATCACCGTCACCACCATCCCCATTCATGGCCATTCGTATAATTGTCCGCAGTGGTTTCCTTTATTCTATTTTGATCCATTGTGAACGCAGCTCTCATCCGCCGCAGATGACTGGCGCCTGAGAATCACGGGCAGGATTGAAGCGTGACTCAAAATCGCGCCATTTATCGCCCGAGCGGTGGTCCGTGATTTCGGAAGCACAAAGGCGGGTCGCGGTGGGGGCCGAGGACCCGGGGCTGCTCACACGGACCAGCTAAATGTCTTTCAGTTTCACAGAAAGACTCGTGTTGCAAAAAAGGATAAGGGTGACGTGTAGCTGAGGATCTATCTGGAAAAGGTAGGTCACAGTTTTGATGGCCATGCAGTAAACTGAATTCTGGGTAAAAGTTTTCCCACTGTTTGCAATTAAAAAAGTAATTTAAAATGTACCATATATATATCTCCCTATGTCATCTTGGGGTTTCCTCTAGGTTCTCCAATTTTCCCCCACAGTCTACAAACATGCTACAGAAAAGTGTAGTTGCCAAAATTGTCCGCAGATATCAGTGGGTGTCAGCAGGTATTAGTGGGTGTGTGCCCTGTGATGGGTTGGTACCCTGTCCTGGGATATTCCTTGCTTTGTGCCTGTTGTTTCCAGGATAAGCTGCAGACCACAGAGACATGTGGTTTAGACGATGAATGAAAATATAGAACGCGTGTTGTGAATGGTTTCATAATACAGTCTTTTCTGTAGTGATCATCTGGATTTCTGCTTGCACATGTTATTAAGTACTCCAATATGCTATTTGCAGGTTGATTTCACTCCATTACAAGCAGATTTATAATAAGTTTTTGCAAAATTTCATTAATCTTAGAGTCACTTCATTTCTGAATTATTATTTCAGCCACTATATATATTACTGCTTTAAAATAGCATAGCTGTAAAGCTGGGCACATTGGATTGCTGAACCAGGACAAACCCCTAGAGCATACTTACACATTCAGAGAGACACAGCTCATCAAAACTGTATTAATCCTCTGAAGTAGGCTAAGGGGAACTGGAACCATGTTCTTTAACAGTCTGGAAAGACAAGAAGCATTTTCTCTTCAGCCCCATAGTGTCTGGGGGAAAAAAAGAGCCAAATAGCATGCTTGAAGTTCATAGCAGCAGGCAAAGTATGGTGCTGTGTGGCAGCGTCACACTCTGAGGAAGATCTGCTTCATCAGGACCTGGGTGCCATCATGGATGGAACCATCAGTTCTGGCCTAGAGAAAATTCCACAGGAGGATATCAAGCCCTCTGTCTGTGAGCTGATACTCATGAGCAGTAGGGTGCTGGTGCAAGACAGTGATCCAGAATATAGCGTGAGAAGTGCATGAAGAACTGAAAAAATAAGTTTTACAATATTTTGGCTCTACTGGTAAAAGTCTACGCCCTACTGAGATGTTGTGGCAAGACCTGCGACAAGCAGCTCATGCATATAAAACCACACACACCACCATGCCAGTGCTAGATGCTGCTATGGGATGTTGGGGGGCGGGGGTGGTGGGAGGACTTTTTCAAATAAAGCCACTGGATGCCATGTAATATCTATTATTAATTAAATCACATTAGTAAGACTGTTCTGTTTGTTCAGTCAAGTTCCCATTAATGCAATATTTGGTTTTGGTTTAAGATCTGCAAACATTCGGCGAAGCAAACAAGGCTGAGAAACAGAGGGGACCCAAAGATGTTTCACAGTGCTGTAGAAAAAGGGTTTAAATTTCCTCAATTAATAAATGTATGATGACATTAGGTTTGCCTCAAAAAGGCAAGAAAAGAAAGCTATTACAAAATACAAGTATGCATAATCAAAGACATACCTAACGTACCATCATATTTCATATCACCTTAAGCGCTTCATTTATAAATGAACAGGTAGATAAAGTGCTCAGCTATTTCGACATGTTCCTGTATCTAAAATAGATAAACAGAACTCCAGCTCCAGCAGAGGCTCTGTGTTTTCTAAAACATAATAATGGCCACTGATGAAAACTGTCGACGTGTATATGCGTAGAAGGGCGGTGATGCAACACTATGCAAGACAGGAGACAGCACACTGAACAGAGCTATAGGTCTCCCTTCCTGTGATGCTCCTTTCAAACGGTCGCATTATTCCAGTGGCTCTTCAGTAAACGGTCAGTGACATGGGAGAGGACAGGCTGAGGATGTCTGAACATTACAAACATAACGGAACGCATCTCTTGATGTGGCCTGGGGCTGTTCAGACCCTGCAAAGTGTGTGACAGTCGCGGCTTTCAACAGTACCCCATGATGCGATCCTGCGATTCGTCATTCTTATGATTGATAATGGTGGTACAATTCTGTGGACACACCCCATCAAAATCAGTCTGATACCAAGCAAAGTTTAAGGTCTTTTCAGATTGATCATGTTAAATTGTATTTCTGCTATATCCATTCTCATTTTTTTTTCTTTTGTCACCGTCCCACAACCTGAGCACCCACCTGCAGCTATCCCCTTGCTCTCCATTAGCTGCTCTGGCAAAGGTCCTGTTTGGAGAAGCGTGTATTGATTTCTACCTCCATAAAATCCATCCATCCAGTCATCCCCCATAACCACTTTTCCAATACAGCATCACGGGCTGCTTGAAGCCTAGCCAAGGGAAAGGAGTTAGAGGGCACTCTGGACAGGACACACACCCTGAGAACAATATCAAATATAAAATATACAATAACTACTTGTTTTTGGATTGCAGGAGAAAGTATTCAGGAGTGTTCAGAGGAAACAAATACAAAAATAAGAACATCAAGCTGGAAGCAAGAACCGAAGCCACTTCCCTGCAGTGCTGACCACTTAGCCAACATGCTAGCTGAAATGACTCTATGCAGTGGCCCTACAGTGACAATTTATTGAGTGTTTACATCTCTATCTGTTTACTGCAGTAGTTTTCAATCCTGTTCCTGGTGCCCCCCTTGCCAGAATGTTTTCACTCCAACCCATGCTGCTTTCAACCTGCTACACGGATTATTAGCCTATTAAGGACCATATTGGTACCCATTAGGGTAGGGCTGGAATGAAAACATTCTGGCTGGGGGGGTTGGGGACACCAGAAAAAGGATTGAGAATCTCTGGCCCACTGTCGCTAGGCCCCTGAAAGAATATGTTTTTATCATAGATGAGAATGCTAAAGATCAGAAATCACGACCAGCAAATGGTACCTCTAAATACAACTGGAAATAGTGCTGATTCTATTAACCCAAAATGATTCTGAAATCACATTAAAGTGGAGTAAATGAAGATAAAATGCTTTGTTTTTTGGTTTATTAATAATGTGAATCCTAGGTTATTTTTATAATGCATATTTTTGACAATTTTGATAATATTGGTTGATGTTATAAAGTTTATTGCTCATGTGCTGGGCTTGGAAGTTTATATCATCACAGTAAACCTTTAACAAAGTTTCAGTTGGTTCAGAAAAGTGTGCAAGTAGTCTGGAAACCAAAATTGTTTTTGGCCGTAACCGATACACATTTTCAAAAGTGTTTTTATGAATGTAACAACAAACTAACACTTGCTTGAATGTTTTTTATTTGCCTGGAGTCTTTCCCAGACAGCAGAGAGTATGAGGGGTTACACACTGAAGAGGATGCAATCCACTGCACACACACACACACACACACACGCACACACACACAGACACACACGTAGGGTAAACATATCCTTATGGGGACTGCTCATTCATTTCAAAGGGAAAAATGCTAACACTAACTATGACAACCTTAACCCCAACCCAGCCCTAACCATAACCATAAGTCTGGAAACCGGTCACCATAAGAGAAAAAAAACAGATGTTTATCACATTATGGGGACATTGTGTCCCCATAAGGATAGGTATACCCGCTCGCGCACACACACACACACACGTACCTGAAGGAAGACTTCGTCAAACATGGAAAATATACAAACTCTGCACATATAGTGGGAGCAGAATCTGAAAAAGAAAGAATATTTATTTAGCACATTCTTACCTTATCCTATCACTTTCCTTGTATATCTATATATACTATACTGGTGTCATGCAATACATATTGCAATTAAATAGTTTTTCAAAGCTCATAGGTTATTCAGATATTACAGCTGCTTTAAAACTTAGCAAAGCAGTGATTTTTTATCGCAAACATTGATTTATTTTCATGCTGCAAAATATAAGAAAAAAACTTCATGACTGAATCAAAAATTGTAGTTTTCGATTAAAAATGGTTCTGCTACTCTTTTGGCCAAGATAGTGTTTTATTTACATTTATTGTCCCTCAAAGCAAGCTAATATTTTGCTTCCCTGCGCACATGCTGATTTCAGACATTTATAATGAAAACTGTGCAAGAAAAGTTAACTAAAAGGAAAGTGACTCAGAAAAAGCAATATGAAAGAGTTGATTCTCTGAACCCACCAAAGCTCTGTATAACAAATTCAATTTGTGTTTCTGTTATGTAAATATTTTGTAACATTATGCTGAACATAGCTTGGAAGAAAGTATAAGAGTAGGAAGAAAGTCACAACATAATTTTGAAAAGTTCTGATTAAAACAGCTTGGCTTGCAGCTTTGAAATAACCCTGTAAGCGATGCAATGTCCCGTTTTTTGTTTTTCTGTTCATTTTTTATTGGTGTTGAAGAAAACACGGTGTTCACTATGTTTACTGTATTAAGCAATGTGAAATTTAATTGTACACAAGAAGATGTCTCCCAGCTTTTGTTGAGCAAAACTTTAACAATGATATAGTCCCTTACACCCTATGCAAATTACACTGCTTGTTCAAGGAAAGAGATGTAGGAATATGGTACACACTCGAAAAAGAAAGGAGTTATTCAGACAGTAATTACCTCAACTCTCTGTTACATTCTCATCTTACTTTGTATCAAGAACTTGTAACTGTCACATGCAATGTCTTTGAAATTTAGTTGATTAGGAGAACAAAAGCCCACTCAGATACAGTTTGGCCTTCAAACTTCCACACTTTCCTAAGCCCACCCAGATGAAACACATAATTTTTATATCTACCAAGAGAAATGTGGCAGGTCAGATTATTAGAGAGAAAAAAAATGGATAAAAATGACAGGGTAAGGTAAAGTTAGGAGGTGAACCCATTGATGCTGGCTGTTCATTGGAAGCTCAGTCCAGCTGCTCTTATGCCTAGTGGACTTCTTGGTAGCTGTGTGCTTGTGTTATATCACCTGCAAGGCTTATACATCACATTGGACAAAACCATCTGCTAAATAAGTAAATGTAAATTCACTTTATTTCCAGTATAACAAACTGGCTTCTGTTTTGTCTCTCAGTCCCTACAAAACACCCCCAGGCCTGGGTGCTTGATTCTACACCCCATTGCAGATCCTCCTGTCGCTACGTCTGATCCGACCGTGTTTCCCATGTACTAAAGCTCAGACGGCCATTTCATATTCCTCTCCAGCATTCCGTTAAACCATCCCTCCACCCCCACACTCAGATCCCCATTACCTCCACCATCCCTGTGTCACAGGACTCTGTTCGCTGTCCTGCCTGCAGCAAACACTTTTAACAGACAGAGAGACATGCATCACACCACTACGAAAATGACAGGCTATGAGCTCTTGCCATATAGCAAACCCCTGAAAAAAGGTGGAGGCTGGATGATGAGCAGTGAGGGGAATAGTCTTGGATGGGGCCTGGTGTTATTTGGGAACACCTGTGCACCCCGTTACCAGGCAGGTGGTCACTTTTTCTTACTTACCACGAATTGGTTAGGGCAGAAATCCAATGAATTCCTCCTTTCATTAGCCGTAAATTTCTCCTGTGAAACAAGACACTGCACTCAAACGAGTGAAAAGTAAGACAAATCGTCGGGAAAAGCTCTGAAAGCTAAATTGAGGCAATTTTATAGCACCAGACTATAGATGAAGACCATTTTTCATAGACTTCAGTTAGTTATCAAACAATTGATCGTCTCTCTAATGATCAAATGCTTACTGGGTGACATTTCAACCACACAGGACTGAAACACCAACTTTACAGTAAAATCCTTCAATCCTTCAATGTATTGGATGTATCAAAATATACTTTATGAGGATGTACATATGACCAGAGAACTGAAAACTTATTTTTTCGTAGTTTTTCTTTAGA
This sequence comes from Hyperopisus bebe, assembly GCA_026777045.1. NCBI lineage: Eukaryota > Metazoa > Chordata > Actinopteri > Osteoglossiformes > Mormyridae > Hyperopisus > Hyperopisus bebe. Next base: position 14,519,214 of record JAODJW010000039.1, on the reverse strand, counting down.
TATTTCCAGCTGACCAGCTCCATTTTTCTGTCACACTCTTTCAGACTTTGCTACCCAGCCCAGAAAATGCTATGAAATCTCTGAGTATAATTCACATGCCATTTAATGTTGAAACTCTGTAGCAGAAATGACTAAAGTAAAGACAAGATCATTGAGAGCAATGGTTGTTTGCTACTTGACTTTACTGTTAAATCTAGCTTTAGCATCTCATACTGGAATGGAATGTAGAACATTATATAAAAAGGTAAAAATAAAGACCAGCCATGTCATGTGCGTTTCTAAATCCATACTTGGTGTGTATAATATATAAGCTGCCATGGATTTTCTCTGGAAAAGCATCATTTTTAACTAATAATTTCAGTAATATTTCTTTAACAATATGGACATTGCTCCTCCTTTTTCTACTGCTCAGAAAATTGCTCTGGTCAGGACTGCAGAAGCAGCTGTGCATCATGGGATAGGAAGGATTTGAGAGCTGGGATTTCTGGGCCACAGGGATTGGCCAAGGGCTGGGTTATCCCAAAAAGCAGTAGGGAAACACAAAGAAATGAATGTTATAATGAGAGAAGGAAATGTTGTTGGCGCTGGGCAGAACAAACACGGGAATGCGGCCTGGCAGCGGGACCTGGGCAAGTTTACTCTGGGAAACGGAAAAACATCCAAGCGGAGTATTTAGCAATCAATCAGCACAGTGCACTTTAGGCATAGGACTCCATTGCCTTTGAGACAACCAGCCTATTACACTCATCTCATAATCACGCACCATTCTTGGCATAAAGGCACAAATTAGAGCTGCACAGCGATGTCATTATCTCTACCTGTATCTGTCTACCCAACAAAATCATCTACACTACCAAACAAAAGTTTCTGCACACGATGAGATTTTCTACATTTGCATATTTCTTAACATTAACAAAAAAATATACTCAGTATTCTATGCTAACAAAGAAATGTACAGTATGTACCTTTATTAGCAAGAAAGTGTCATATCTTTGATATAAAGTAACCTCCTCTAGCAGTTATAAAAGCAGAGAAAATGTGAGGCATTCTTATGCAAGGGATACTAAGTGCTACTGAGTTTCATGGGAAGAAACAGTTAACTAGTGGATTTAAAGTAAAGGACAGCCTAGAATTTGACTGCGCCATCACCGCATAACCAGTTAATAAGATGTCAGACATGCACTGTTACAAACTACAGTACTGTGCAAAAGTCATTGGCAGTCCAAAAAAATGTTTAAAGCTGTTTATCTGGGTAGCAAGTGTACTTTGGCTTAGTCAAAAAACACAATTTAACATTAGAACATGTGCAAATTAAGAGTAACACAATAAAAACTAGTAATAATTTCTTCTGTT
>JAODJW010000039.1:14472033-14515122 GCA_026777045.1 Hyperopisus bebe | reverse complement strand
TGAATTCAAATTTCAGGGAGATTTAAATTCCAACTCCAGTTCCCCTTCCTGATTTGGATTGGAATTGACAAATGCATGTGGGGACATTTGGTATACCTGCACACACACAGGCACACAGGTACCCACACACGCACACACATATCGACTAAACGTATCTTTATGGGGACCGCTCATTCATTTCTATGGGAAAAATGCTAACGCTAACTATGACAACCTTAACCCATACCCAGCCCTAACCACAACCATAAGTAACCAAGCAAAATACAAGAGTTGCATTTTAAGTTTTCTCATTGCAGTCACAGATTTTTATTAAATTGAGTTTTCAGGAAACAGGTCCCCATAAGGGAAAAAAAACAAGTTATTCAATACATTGTGGGGACATTGTGCCCCATAAGGTAAGGTATACCCGCTCACACACACACACACACACACACACACACATATATAATATGGCTGGGAATCAATTAAAAAAAACTAATTAATCATCCAGTTTTGTGTCATTAATCTTGATTAATCATACCTAATATTAGAACTCATTACCATAAATATTTATACATTGAATTCCCATATTAATGTAGAATTAACACAAAGGGGAGTACATGGGTTATTGTCATGAACTCATTACTACAACATATTAATTTTCTCTAATCTTAAAAATTAGTTTGAAGAGAGAGTAAAGTTATACAACTTTATTGTCTAAATTGCCAATTCTGACTCTAGGGTAGTTAATCAGTTTCAAATCAGTTTCAGCATTAAATATTAAATATCTTATACTAAGTGATTGTTTATAATAGGATACATGCAATAAAGGTGAAAGTTTTTAAATTGTTTTATGCAGTGATGGGGAAGCTACTTATGTACGGGAGCTTTTCAAGATACAAGCTACTTGTGATTAAAAGTAGCTCAGCTGCAGCCAAGGTATTATTTTAATATAGTAGTTAGCTACACTACAAGCTACAGAGAAAAAGTAGATAACTACACTTTGAAACTATTATATCTGGTAATACTTAATATTTGTGCTGTAGGATACTCTTAAAGCAAATAAATTTAAAAATATGTGAAACATCATGTTAAAAGAAAGATGAAAAACTCAAATCACAATACGGTTTCAAAAAAGTGTCTTTATTTGGTGTAAACTAAGAGTACCTCATAATTTCTTTGTGAAAATTAGAAGGGCTGCAACAACAAAAAAAGAGATTTTGATAATCGGTCCAAGAACCAAAGCGCTCCTATGCATTTTAATGAAAGTGCCTAAAATATTGTTTGCTGTAAAGTATCTGTCAACCCTTTAACATCCACCTACAGAGTAATCAAGCAAAACACACCAATCAGAAACACCTGGTGGTTGAATGTACCCGTAAAGAGGGAAAAATAATACAGGTCGTCATCAGCTTACAACTGCGATCGATTCCGACTGACTGGTCAGAAGTCAGGCCTTTATTTTATAAGCAGAAATGATCATAGTATGGTGCCGGGCGGACCGAGGCATCGCAGGAGCAGAGAGAGACACAGACTTGGTTGCTCTTTATTAGCAGCCCTTAAAAGGATCATAACAGGTATCCAATGAACACCTACCCCCAAGACACAGACGGGAATCACAGGGTTGTCAGATGCTGAACTGCAAGATGCACACATGGGGCAAGATTTACACACGCTAAATACACACGAAGATCGGACCAGGTACACACAAGACACGGGCAAACACATGTGTGACAATAGGGAAATGCAACCATTAACATTAACAACAATAATACAATAAGGGCTATTTACAACCTTTTTATCGCCATTTTCTTAATTATTGTTATAAACTTTTTAATCACCATTTAAGCTGCTAAGACACAAATGGATACAAATGTATACTGTACTGTCTATGACAGGGGTGCCCAATCTTATCGGCAAAGGGCCGGTGTGTATGCAGGATTTTGGGAGAACCTGTAGGTCAGCTGTTCAAACCCAGGTGTGAGGACTCTTCAGCCAATCAGTCCTCTAATTAGTAATCTAATTATGGAGTTGCAGCGAAAACCCGCATACACACCGGCCCTTTGTGGATAAGATTGAACACCCCTGGTCTATGACAAAGTAATATTTTTTTTTAACAATGTAACGTTATTCCACGCTGCATCACTATTTGTAAAAAACTGTTACTGGAAAAGACATAGTGTTTTAAAGTAGCTGCGCTACTCATAAGTTACAGAAAAAAGTAAAGTTAGTAGCAAAGTTAAGGAAATGTCAATTACTTTGCACAAAAAGAAACACTATTTCACCATGGCACTTTCTTTTAGTTCTCAAAATTGTTAGAATGACTGATATTTTAAAAATTGTTTAACTTTAACAGTTGACATTTGTCAGGATCGGTGCCCTTCTGGCCCTGTCCCATGTGTTTTATCCCCATTTGGCCAGTAGGTGTCGCTGGCCATCTTGTTCCCTCCTCTGTCTTGCAGCCCCTTAATCCTTAATTCCCAGGCTGATGCATGTCTTAATGGGCTAGGTGGCTAGCCATTGCTCACAACTTCCCTTTCTGCTGAACTATTTTTTTTTTTGATTTGTTGTTCTCTTGGTTTCTTAAGTGTATGCATTCCAGTTACAATCCCTTATGTTTGAACCTACTGTATCTGTTAATTGACAGCACCTGCTCCTCATTGTCCCTATTTCTTTATAGTCCACACCTGCCCCTTGTTAGTCCCGATTATTTGTGTATTTAAGTTCCTGCCTTTGTTCTATTCTTCCATCAGTCATTCTAGTGGTTACTTTGTGTTTGTAGCTGTGGTTGTTTTCCTGTTTTGCTCCCAGTTTTGCTATGTTCCTTGGTTGTGTTCAATTGCGTTACTTTGTGGTTACTTATAGTTAGTTCTTATTTTTCTGTTTTCTTTTTGACCCCTCATGGTCCCTTTCTTTTCTGGTTCCCCCTTTGTGTTCTGTTTTGAGTTTAATAAAGTGTTCTGGTCATTGTGAGCTGCTCCGTTGATTGTTCCTCTTTCCCTTCACCATGTTCCAACATAGAATAGTTCAATTCAATTCTTGATCACCAACACCCGGCCAGCTCCTTACTTGTAACACCTGCCCTCATGCTCGGTGAGAGCCTTTGTTGACTCATGTGACACACTGAGCGGTTTTCCCTTGTTTCTTGTGTTACCCTGACCCTTCCCCGGTGTACTTACCTTTCACTCCTCGTGTCTTCATAGGACTGATTCCTCCGGCTAAGGACTTCTCTAGCTCCATCACCCCGACCATGATAACCTACTCGCTGAGTCCACATCTGTCGGCATTTGCTGCTAATAAATCCCCCGTGTTTTGCATTTGGGTCCTCGGGTCTCTATTCGTTACTCAAACCGTGGCGATCAATGGCGTATACCACATGTACATATAATCGCATGTACTCAACAGGCGGATCGAGACACTATTTAATCCTGGCAGCATGATTGAATGAAAATCTTAAATGTATTTGGTACATGGCTCTAAAAAGAGAAGCCTGACAACTGCTGAAACCCTTTATAATGTAAAATAGCATTTTACGGTATAAGCCTTTCATAAAATAAAACAAATATAAGAATAACAAATTACAATGACCGTGTCCTACGTATATCTCCATCTGTTGATTTTTAAAAAAGGAATAAACAAAGTAATGTCAGGTTCCTTGTGAGATGCTGACTGAATATTTAAATTTTAGCTCTGAATGCTGTTCAGTGTGATGACCTAAACTCCCCTGTTGTTTACAGCTAGGAATATTATATGTTTGTAATAAAATCTATGTTCATACTGTTTTCCCATTTGGGTAACAAAATGCTGCATGTGATCAAAGAAATAATAACTTTAGACTTTAAAAGTAACACAGTTTGTTAAGGCATTTCCCATACATTTATTTCCACACACACACCTGAGAAAGAGAATACTATATATACACTTTTCTTATATCAGTCATATTGTTACATGCTGCTATCATATAATGTTTTTCTTTACTTCAGACTTACACAGATATCCTTCTAACTGAAATAATCAATTTGTTATTTAGTTTCTATGCACGATTGCCTATATATTTTATATATTGGGCACAATACAACACACAATACACAAAAGAAACAAAAGCACCACTTTGGAAAAAAAGGCTTTTTGTGCTTCCGTTAGTAATTACTGTGTTAAGGGCACCAGAAAACTGTGTTCTCGTGCTGGCATTTGGCTATGCAAACAAGCCTCTCCAACCTGAGTAGATTCGGGTGTAAAGTATTAGTGAATACCTTGCTTGAGGAGTTTCCTTCAGTCTGGCTCAGCCTACTGCAAACATGGAATGCAAATGTAATGATCTTTGACACATTTGCCATTGAAAGAGTGAATACATAAGCACAGTCTTTAAAGGATCAGAAACAAAATATTCAATAGTGGAACGTGTCCTGGAAGCATAGCTAATCTTGGGTTAATATCAGAAATACTGAAATTTCACACATCTCTAAAGTTACCGATTGGAGGTGGGTTGATCCTTACAAATTTTCTTTTATGTGAAATGTTAGCTTCAGTCAGCAAATTAGAGAAACATATTTTTACAGTAAGTGTATTAGGATAATAGGCGCCATATATTGGAAGTCATATACTTCTGTTTCTCAGGTTCAGCTAATGTGCTTTAGTATCTTCAAAATGCTCTACATAACATGGGAGATTTATTCACAGATCCGAATGTAGTAACTCTCAAGTCAATGTACAGCTGGAAACATAGGATTTAAGTGTAAAAAAGCATTACTTCTCATCCCAGCCTCACAGCCGACAGAAGTCTGATTTTTTTTTCTGTAAATGTACTTTTTTTGGTGACTTGTGGGAACAGCGCAATTTCTCTGAAATCTAGAAGTCATGCAAGAAGCTGACCGGAGATGTGTCTCTTAATGCAGTAATAGCCTCCCTTTTGAAGCCAGTCATTTTTCCTGGTGATACATCAGGACATCAAAGGGAAGCATTTAAATGATTTGTCTAATTTGGGCTCCAGCAGATTGACAGGAGAGGGCTTGTTGAGTGAAGGTGTTGCTGTTACACTGGGTCCATAAGACACCCTGCCTGGTTTACTGAGGCTTTTTTACACATTATGGCCTCTCTTTGAACATCACTTTGTCGCCCCTAAAATAATCACATAAAATTACACGTATTCTCAGTACACGAAGCTTCTTCCCTGGCTATGGTTACCACCAGGATGTGGTGATATGTTACTATATAGCAACGCTGTGTGCTCGACACAGTTGTGATCATGTGTTGCTGTATAGTAAGGTTATATATTCAATATGGATATGCTGATGTGTACTCCAAAGAGCTGATGTGTTACTACGCAGTAACTCTGTGTACTACCCAGAGCTGTGCTGATGTGTTACTACGCAGTAACCCTGTGTACTACCCAGAGCTGTGCTGATGTGTTACTATATAGTAACCCTTGTACTCCCCAGAGCTGTGCTGATGTGTTACTATGCAGTAACCCTTGTACTACCCAGAGCTGTGCTGATGTGTTACTATGCAGTAACCCTGTGTACTACCTTGAGCTGTGCTTATGTGTTACTACACAGTAGACCTTCCCATGCCACAAAGCTGAGATGGTACATTACTACATGTTAGCCTTGTGTACATAGCAGACAGAATAACAAAAAAACAGGGTCTTTGGCTTCAAACCAAGAACAATTACATTTTATTAAGCAAAAGATCCGACGGCAATAGTGCTAAAACTGACATTTTATCATCAGGTTGCATTTTAAGCCTGAAACAAAATTAGGAACGGGTGGTATGTTGGGGCGGTATAATTAATGTGGAGGAAACTGCAGTTAAATCATCAGTGTCTAAGAACCTTCAAAGATTTCCCCAGATCATTCAGTTTGTTCATGATGTTATTCTGCCATGCACAGTGCGTCCTCTTTGTAAGTGGTTGCTACTGGCAAATTTTTTTATTGCCAGTGAACTGCAAGACTAAATGACCTCCCAGTAATGCTGTCCAGTGATGAATGATACATCAAGATTCTGGGGGGGGAGGGTGTTCTCGCTGCCCCATTATGCTATTAAGTTCCTCAGATAATGTGATCAGCTGTGGTAGGCTTGTGGGAATTTTACTTACACAAAAATATTCTGAGGGTAGAAGGAAAAATGATTGGTTCAGAGACCTGACCAATCAGACTATAGAGGACGTTGGTCTAAACAACTACAGGAGGCAGGGCCGAAACATCTGATTGGTTGGTCCTGCCTCCCGTAGTTGCTTGGATCTACCTCCTCTACAATCTGATTGGTTATGTCTTTCAACCAATGATTTTTGTTTCTGCTATCAGAACATTTTTGTGTAAGTGAACCTCCCTTGAGCTGTGGGCAGGTTTACAGTGTACTGAAATGGGCCAGCCGCCTCCTTTTTGAATAGCACCAAGGGAGTCCCTGATCTGCACTGCACCTCTTGGAGCCCAAACTTGACATGGAGGCTAAACGACAGGCAGGCTGAATATTTGGCCTGTGAAGCAAGCTTCTGCCTGCCGGCACCCTTCTCCTCCTTAGTCAAGGAAAGAGCCACTTCCGAGAGGCAGCCCGGCTCTGAGTGGTCTGCTCTCCCATAGAGGAGTCATTTCGCTCTCTACAGCTTAAAAACCTTTATTCAATAGCTGTTCTATTCCACCAATTCAACAACTAAGCAATTCACAGCACATTGGTGAGGGTGTTTTCAGTACAGGAGGCCACAAAAACACAATGGGGTTATTGTAAAGCGCAGATCCAAACACAAACTCTATCACAAAAATGCCTGTAAGTAACCTACAGGATTAAGGAACACAAATGGATTTATTTCAAGGTGATAACCTCAAACATCAAAATCAACTGAGAATGAGGTGAAGTGACTGACCACATTTTTTTCAGCGACCTGTAGTTTGAATTAAAAAATTTAAAAAACGGTCCACAAATAGGACATATCTAAAAGATAAGTCAAAATGTATTTTTGTGGAGTATTTTGTACTTGGAAATGTAAAGGCTTATAGAAGCAGTAGTTATTATTATACTTTACAAAAGAATACCGACATAATACTAACATTTTATAAACAGAAAGCATAACACAGTGCATGTTAAGAAAAAGGGATAGCATTGTGCAAAGTATATAATGCAGGAGTACTACAGTATGGGTGGTATTAAGAAGAGAACCAAAGCCCAGGCAATGGAAGAGAAAATGGATGAGGAGTAATGTATTTACCAGTTAAAATAGAAACACAAATCATCATTCTTATTTGTCATCAATTCAAATGGGTAGGCTAATAAGACAGGTTCCTATTCAAGAGAGGATAATACTTTACATGGAAGGGATTGCTCATTCTGTAATGGAAAAAGAACAAAATTAACCTTTAAGCACCTGAATATATGTGGCGTCATAAGATTCCATGGATGGAATGGATCTGTCAGAGGCAATTGTGTCACTGGCCATCAAATCATTCATTAGATAAAAGGGCTAAGCATTGTGGTTAATGTCACCTAGAACTGGAGAGCTCCCCGTGGATTTATGTAGTATAATAAAAATTTTATGCATTCTGACTTGAGAATGATGGGGAATTCAGGCATTTCGTAGTAAAAATGACTGAAGAAACAGTGCAGTATAAGAGTGGGTCAAAATCATTTGAAGTACTACTTGAGTGCTTCTCACTGTGTTTTGGTTTCTTGAAAAAAGGGCTCTAGACCGTGGATTTGTGGATGGGGCCTTTAAATCATTCCAAAGGATTTGTGCTGCATATACTGACAGCCACAGAAATAAACAAATTATGTATGAAAGAAATAGTTCTTGGAGGAAAGAAAGTGAACCTGTCATATCCCATAACCTTCTATTGCTGCCTCTTATTCTGATTTTAGTTGTCGGTCATATTGTTTTGATCTCTTACAGTGTATTGAATTGAAAGGAGGGTTTGAATTAGCAGAACAGCAGATTCACAGCACAAGTGCTGTGTGTAAACTTTACCACAACTAGATTAATGTATTAATCGTATTTGACTTCCATTCGTTTCGGGCAGGATGCTTAAAATACTCCCGTATTCTCTTCCTATTTCCTCTCTTGTGTTAATTTTGGATGCGCACATCCTTACATAACTAATCATGTACTCTTTAGGTTAGTGATTTATGCTAATTGGTATTAGCTGGTAAAGCTTTCTGAATTCAAGATCAACACAAAAATTGCCATTACTGGAACATGAAAATCCAAAACAATTCACTGCCAGTATGATCACTAACTACCAAATTCACTTTAGAGATTCAAATGATGTTTCTTTTCATCAGTGAATCTTCCCTTGTTGTATGATCCATATAAATGAGTATTGAGCCACAGACATTTTGATGGTATGATTAAACATTTGGGACAGTACTCTCTGTTTCTTCTGTTTCTTCTTCAAAGGTAAGTCTTCTAGAAACATAATTAGTATAAGGATGGTATTCTGTGCTCATTAGGAAGATTTTACATGTTGGTAAAAGGTGTCCGGAACTTCAGTAACACAGGTAGACACTGAAGTTGTTCTAGAGAATCATTAAAAATAAATACACACATACACACACACACACACACACACACACACACACACACACACACACACACACACACACAAATATGATTAAATTAAAGAATGATGTAAATATACAATAATTTGCATTTACATAGTAATCGCCTTCTATGGTGTACCAAAAACCTTGACCTAAATCTGAGATCAGTGTGGTGTGGATCAGTGGTGAGGAGTTGCGCCCTGTAAAATGAATTACCCTGACATTATGCAGTATCCAGTCCTGGAGGGAAGATGATGTAGATTAACTGCTAGGAGAAGATATCTGGAGGTCACCGAATATACTGTTTGTATGCGCCTTGCATTGCTGGCTAGATTCGTTTCTGTAAAAAGAAATCCGTCTTCATTGAAACTGTCACAGGCATGGGGCTTGGTAGAAGAGAAGACTAATTGTTTAATCATCCCACAGAAAACAAAAACAAACAACAGATTTAGCGCAGTCGAGACAGCCAGATGTGGGACAATAAAAGTGCGGGAGGCAACAAATGCATCTTCACTTTATGCAGCCCAGTTACTTAAACATTTCAACATTTACTGGCTTTCAGTAAGCAAAGACAATTACAATGAAGAGCAGCCAACACAAATATTTTGTAATGTGTTATAGATTAGAAATGCTAGTCTACTGACAGGGCAACTTCATAATGAAAAAAAAACAAAGGCTGTTTATTCAAAGAAATTCGCCAAATTTTAATAATCCAGTTTAATCTTTTATGGCTATCAAATAAATCTTCAACAAAATGAAGACACTGGGTGTGGAAGTGAGGGCAGTATGGTGCCCTTATCCCCCTGGCTTCTGGGTATGATTTTGACTCTTATTAAGGTATCTGGAACTAAAAATACTGGCTGGTTAGAAATATCTGGCAATGCACCCAGTTGGACTACATAGAAAATATTCTTTTTAACTTTAATGGAGACTTGAGAAAGTTTTCAAGAAAGCTCTGTGTTTGTATGGTTGATTTGCCATAGTCAAGTTTCTCATTGGGTGAGTGAATGGTGTGTGTGTGTGCCCTGCGATGAATTGGCTTCCCATCATGAGTTGTTCCCTGCCTTGCACCTGTAGCCTCCAGGATAGGCTCTGGAAACCCCATGTCCCCGAATAGGATAAGCGCTTACAGAAAATGGATGGATGGCTTGAAGTTTCCCATTGGCTGCATATCTCTGGGGAAGTGGTCCAATAACAACGGGAAATGGGCGGAACCTGCAGGACACTGGCTGAACAGGATAAACCACATGACCTTCAGCACATTGACTCTGTAGGTAATTTTTTTCTCACACAGTCCAAGGAGGTGTGCTTTAGGTGGATTAGAGTTGGCCTGTGTGTAGACGTTTTGTACTGCGTTGGCATCCCAACCAGTATATATTCTTCCCTATGCTTACCAAGGTTTATCCGACTTCCTATTGGATAATATTCAGATAGAATAACCAATGGTATGTCAAAAAGCAAGCCATGAACTTCCACGTATCAGGCCAGTAGGCCTCTTGGTATGTATGCTAGTGTAAATGGCAAGAGAAACGGATTAGCTGTTACTCCCTGAAAAAAGTAGACAATTGCAGGAGTTAGCACTGGTTAAGAAACTGGAGTGAAGTGAAGGAGCGGTATGTCAAGTGGTGTGAGAGGGCCTGCTGTTTTTCCATTAGGAAGAATTCTAGACTGTAATTACACTACTAACAATATCATGCTATATGACTGGAGAAACCTGCAAGTGTTCTCACTTAATCGAGTGATTTGATGTGTGTAACAACGTGTTCTGCAATAACACTGTCATAACTCAACAAAATCAAACAGATTCTCATCACATAATGCAGCGTTATTACATAAAGTGTTGTTATGTTTCCTGTAACAATGTGTTATGTAATAAGTCAACAAAATGTAACAAATTTCCATTAGATAAATTTAGGTAAATTTTCAAGGGTGTGTTTCCCGAAAGCTTCGTGACGCTAAGTAGTTCGTTATCTCATCCTTAGGATCATTCATCGATTAATGAGCGTTTCTCAAAATCCTTTGTAACTAAAGTAGTTTGTAACCTCATTTATACATTAACAAGTGATCCAACTTATTAATTATTTGCTATGACATTCTTTATTTGAACTTTTGCTTGCTATTATGACACAGAGACACAGAAGTCACTCGAAATAGATCACAAAAGCATGCTGATGCTCTTTTTTGGACATTGTAATAATGATGATACTAATAACGATGATGATGATGATAATAATAATAACAGGTTAATGTTGCAATATAAAGTAAGTATGAAGGCTATAAATTTGTTACACTTTGTGAAGTTGTTACATAATCTTGTGTTGCTACTCGGTCTGTGATAATTCAATATGTAATGAAACCGCATTATGTAATGAAAATTTGTTAAAGTGTCGCGTTATTACATAATGCAGCATTATTACATTCAGTGCTATATAAAAGTTTGGGCACCCCTGATAAAAATATCACGCTAAGCTTTTGAGGCAGAAAGTTCATTGAAACATATTTTATACCCTATGAAAACAGCAACATTTGCACTGGACTGTGGAACGATGTACAATGACAGCATCAGCAGCCAGATGTTGTTGTAGCTCTCTGGAGGTGGTCTGTGGTTTGTCTGTGATTCTAACCAGCCTTCGCCTGTGCCTTTCAGATATTTTTCTTGGCCTACCACATCCTTCCTTCACAAGGACTGTTCCTCTGGCCTTTCATTTTCTATCTACATTTCTGACTATGGAGACAGACAGTCAAAATCTGGTGATAATCATTCTCCTAATTCATAACGACAAATTATCTTAGTTTTTAGGTCAGTAGAGAGTTCTTTAGAGGTTCCCATGTTGCCACTCTCTCGGAGAGAACCAATGACAAGTACAACTAGAAATTACCTATATTAAATAATCGATTTGTTGGGAGGTATAATAAGCTAATCAAAGCAATTTTGTGCTGCAACCTGACAGCATTGAATCACTACAGGTCTTCAAATTAACGCAATTTAAAAGGGTGCCCAAACTTTTGCACATCCCATTTTTTACATTTGACTTTATTTCATACAACTCAATAATGCTACACTGAGAATTTTGGTCTGATAAACATCCCATTGTGTACATTTCCCTATCACAAAAACAGAATATTGCTGTGATCTCTTATGAATACAGAGCAAATTATCATGCAACTTAGGAAGGGTATCCAAACTTTTAGATAGCACTGTAATGTGGCTGAAGTATCTTCAGGCTAATGGTAGCCTTTGGGTAGTGTGTACAGAACATGTAAGATGGTCATCGCATGGAAAGGACGGGGTCTCAGTGAGCTCTGCTCAGCCACTGATACACTTTGTATCGAGCTCGAAAGGCAGCTGATGGAAAAACGGCCTTATTTATCCCGACAGACAGTCACCCCGGGGGCTGGGATTAAGGATGACCTGGCAGAGTGGTAGTCTGCTCTGGCTGGTAACCCGGCTTACCGGTGGCGCCTTTGCTTCAGTTTGGTCCTGCTAAACAGTCACCTTCAAAGACCTGGCTCCTGTCGTTTCTCCTTCTTCCTTCTGCGTGCTGACATATTGTACCCTTTGCCTCTGGAGACTTCAGAATATTGCAACAAACATGAATTTTCAGCTGAACAGTTAACTCTTCCTGCTCTCTGCCGCAGGTTTGACCTCATTTTGCCTCCATAAATGCCCCCTCTCTGCTTCCTCTCTTTTCCCCCTCTCTCCCTCATTTATGTGTGCTTCTCCGGCATTTAGCATCGCCAAAGAAATGGGTGATGTATGAAAGAACCAATCAAAATTATAATGAGTAAGGACTGTAGCAATAACAATTCAGTTGCCACGGAACCCAACTCCACAGAAAGAGAGGATTCTTCAACTTAAAAAATAAATAAATAAGCACTTGGTGACCCAATTATGCTGACTGAAATAAATAGTACCATCCATTTTTAACCGAAAATAAATTCCCATGGCCTAGATGGACACAGTGTAAAATTGTAACATTATTCATGGTTTTGTTCTTACTTCAGAATCAAATTTAAATGCATTTTTCACTAAATTGTTTCTTTTCTTATTGCTACAATTCATTAAAAAACACAAAAGTCAACACTGTATAGCAATGCTGTCTTATTTTCTTGACTATTGTGGATGAAAAACTATTAGAAAGTGGCATGCCAAATGTAGGAATCATATGGAAGAGACCCTGAAGCTTTCATATTTATCCAAATGCAGAATATGTTGTGCAAATGCACACCAGAAATACACTTAAAAATACACACACGTATTTATGAAGTTTTGCATGATTACACTTGTACATTTTGTTTATTTGTTTTTGCCCAGCAGACAGAGGAGAAAGTATCCGACCAAAGCCAGTCCGTGAAGGCATGTTTAATCTTGCACTGAGGGCACAGATAAGCTGGATGTCCATTCAAACTGTGGGACAGTCAACTATTTTGTGTTAGTCGCTAAAAAGGCTTTAGAAAAAAAAATAATTTACATGGCCAATATCGTAACATCTCATGTGTTAAAACAGTTACCATAAACTATAATACCTTTTGTGACATGGTTTAAATGTTTATGACAATTTCATGACAGCAATATGGTAAATGCCTCATGTGAAATGTTCCCAAGGGAAGAAAAATAGAAAGGAACAACCAGAACTAAAGTCAAATGACTTAATCATTCTGGAAGTGTGTGTGTGTGTATGTGTGTGCGTCTGTGTGTATTTATAGGCTGAGTGTGGTGTGAGACAAGAGCAGGAGCTTGCAGGTAAGGGCTGCTTTTAAGCCACTTCCTGGAGAGCAGAGCGCTTTAAGACCCCAGGCTAACACAGCTGCTATCATACACACACAGCGAGCCACTGGCCTTTTCTTCATTCATCCTATTGTCCCTCATTTGCCTGACTGCAATCTTAAAACAGCAGACAGTAACCTGGTAGCTAAGGGGGCCTTCATTTCTCAAGCTGTCAGACGGAGGAAGTCGCTACTCCATTCCCACCGCTGCATACGTACCTACTAGATACACGTTTTCACGAAAGACCATATTATTCTGTTATTGGTGCCCCAGTTTTTTTTATTGGATGCATTTAGTTCTGAGCCCAGAGCTTCAGAAATGTAAACAGTGATTGTTACCCTCATCAGTGAAAAAAAATGAAAATGTTCAGAATGTTTCTGGCTGATTCCTTGCTCATTGGAAGTCTTCAGTCTGCATTTTTTAATTACTCGCTAATTTTACAAGAATTCACAATCATTCATTGTCTAATGGAGAACTAATTATCATATTAAGAAATTACATATATTATAGAAATAGTATCAATTGATTTTCTTAAATTTTAATTTTCTTTTATTTTTTTTTTGTGCATTTATATCCATAGTTACTATGTTTTGATTGGCAGAATAAAACTGTGGTTCTTCATAACAGCAAATTACAAATGAAAATGAAAAAGTGTAGTAGTAGTCATATTGTAATGTATTTTGTTATTTTTCATGAAATATGTATGTGAATGCCTGTACATTACAGTAATACAGTGACAGATTGTTGCAAGTGATTCAGACTCGGCTTCGCCATCTTTAGCCACTTATGTTGTTAATAACAGTTTGTTTTGCACGTAGAAATAAAACTCCAGACACATTTGCTATGACAGTGGACACCCACACGAGACAGTCATTGTGCAAAATGTGAGAGCAGTACACGGCAGCTGCTTTGAATGTGCGCCCCGAGTGAGAGAATTCTGGCTAATTTCAGAATTTAGTGTCTCATATTTAGTAGAAACAGTCTGAACTACCAAACTGCAATCCTTTTTTTCATATCAGTGGGAAAGCTTGGACTTTCCCACTGAGGGACAAAAAAACAGATACAGTTTTAAAGGAATTTTAAATCTTCAGAGACAAGTTTTTGGTTGGTGAACATTCTCTGTTCTCCACAGGACTGCTCTGTATACACACTATGGAATTAAAATACTGTACTTAATCACACCCATCAATAACCGTATTGGATCTGCTCTTGGATATACGATGCTCGGATGTATCAGGGTATTTGTTAAGACTGCCTGTACCAGCGTCGGGGTCATGTTGGGCACAAATTGTATATTAATTATTTACATACGTAAGTCACTCAGATCCTTGTTCTTCTTTTGTTTCATAGTTGAAGCACAATCTAGAAGGTCTAATTAAAAAAAAACATTCAGCTGGTGAGGGCATGATCTCACTTCACCTTGATAACCTTGTAACTAGAACACTTGATGTGGCCAGAGTGCTGCTTCCCTTCTGGGGGGGGCGGGGGTTATTTGGGAGACAAAGCATAAGAAAGCAAAGCTTCAACCATAAAAGGGGTCCCTAGAGGTACGGTCAGTGCTGGGGGGAACAGATGAATTTGGATGAATGCCAAAGATGCGTTGCTTTGAAGGAAGATTGTGGCACNNNTTTTATTGATTGATTGAAACTTTACTGATTCTGAGGGGGAAATTCTGGAAATATGGTTTGCTAATGCTTTGATAGTTGTTTGATAATTAGAATAATTACAATGATCAGTATAACACCACTGATAAAATAAGCACCTGACTGTCCATGGGGAGGTTCGTGAATTTTCCCGATGGGCTGGTTTTGTAAGGATTGCTCTTTCTTCCCCAAGAAAGCTGTTGTACTTGGGGTGCCGAGCCCGTCGGTAGATCATGGCATGTTTCCAGGTTAGTCTCAGGAGTTGGTTGATGGACAATATTTTCTTTCTTTGGTGGTCAGCTGGTTATTGGCAAAGTACACCAAGGGGTACCCCAAATTTCCGGGCTGGTCTTTATGCCAGTCCGTCCCTACACCCAACCATCTCGGTGGTCAGAGCTATGCTATGCTAAATAAAGACCATTTTAAGGAGGAGAAACAGAACAATGGAAACAAATGATGGGTTCAATGTATACTACCAGCAGTCGTCTTCAGCGTACAACTCAAAGTATGTGGAAGGTCACCAGGTTTTAGTAGCTCACGCAAAGCTCTGTGATTTGCCTTGCCACAGAGCCATTGTGCTGGGCTTGCTTTGTTTTCGCTTGTCGGTTATGCCTAGATTTAAGCAAAAGCACATTTCAATTGCAGAGCTTAACAAAGTGGGCGGTATAGTAGCTCAGCGGGGTAGCACTATGGTCTCACACCTCCAGAACTACAAGTGTGATTCCCGCCCCCGGCACTGCACGCATGTAGCTGTCGCGCCTGTTCTGGCAGGCTCTCTGTCCAGGGTGTCCCCTCCCTTATGCCCTGTGCTACTTTGGATAAGCTCCAGGCTTACTGTGACCCTGCAATGGATGAGAGCATGTTGAAAAGAGATGGATCTTAAATCACGTAGGACCTACAGAGCAGCAATATGTAAAAAGGAGATAATCATTTCAGAGCAACAGAAGTTCAACGATGAAATGAAATCTAAACATACGCCAACTTCTACAGTTCAAAAATATAATTGTGAAGAAGTGAGCTCAGTTTTATTCATGTTCCTGGCAAGGAACATATGTGTCTGAGCGGGTGTTGACTTTTGTCTGCTGTGAAGATTTAAATATGTAATTGCCAAGGGGGACACAGATTTCCCTGTTAGATGAAAGGCTGCTATTTTTACACTGGGAAAGATGGAGCACACCCGCTTGTAGGAACAGAAAGGCGCTGACCCCTTGTCACATGACTGGCGGAGGGGAACACGGGACTCCAGAGAGAGGCATAGCGGGACCGTTTTTCTGATTATTACTGTGTGACCTTTACACATTCAGCAGCAATCATTAATCATCTTTTTTAAGATTCTTAAGACCCTATGAAAATACACCCAGAGTCTTTGTGTCATTTGGCTGTTCGTTGTGTGTACTGGAAGCTTGATAACCGAAATCCATATACACATATAAAAAAATCCACATTATAGACTTTAGGGGTGTTTTTTGGTTCTTCTGAAGTTATGAAGTTTAGTTAGGGAAATAATATGACTGGCCAACTATCACCGAGTAGTTTCAGTCATATTTCTTACCATCATAAACACGAATCATTCTTCAGAACACTCACTGGGTCCCACAACTCTTCCCCTAAGGGCCAGTTTATACTTGACGCGTTCGCTTGCCCGTAATGGCTGCCACATGTTTTCTGTATTCATTCCACATGCCGTTTGTGCACCTACATGTGGAATTAATGCTACGCATATGCAAAATTTGAGTACCACTAAATATTTTGGGGCCAGTATGGTCACCTTTTGTCACAGGACTATGTTACATACAATACACTTAGTATTAAAGTAGCATCTGATTTGACTTTTCAGAACAATTGGCTGGAAGGGATTCAAAACTGAATATTCCAAACACTATTCTGAGCCTCTGTATACAGCACAAAAAAAATAAGAAGTGCTGAGTGATGTGCGATAATAATATCGACCCTGAAAATTATGCACATGCAATTCTCACACTGCAGCTGGGTTCAGATCATGCTTTTGCATACCTGTATGGACATGATATTGCAGTATAAGGTATTTTCATAAACAACATTGTTTTTCAATACTGTTCTGGAATTTAGCAATCTTGGTGATGAAAAATGCTAACGCTAGGTTTCACTAGATGACTAGAACATTTACATTCTGCCATAGGAAACAAAACTTAGCAAGCTTCCCAATTTTGATGATCGTTCATTTTCAGCATAATCTAGCACAGGTTTACCATTAGTTTAAAGCAAGGATGTTCTTTCTTAATTCCACCAAAAATGATTCAGCTCAAGTGCAGTGTGGTAATTAGCACAAGGAGTTGAATCTGGTGTGATAAATGAGGGTAAACCCAAAAATGTACAGGGCTCTGGCCCCCCAGGACTGGAGTCTGACATCCCTGGTTTAGTGTTGACGGCTGCTCCTTTTGCATTAGGTCCTCAGGCCATTCATTCATCCTTTGCATTAGGTCCTTAGGCCATTCATTCATCCTTTGCATTAGGTCCTCAGGCCATTCATTCATCCTTTGCATTAGGTCCTCAGGCCATTCATCCTTGCTGTTTAAATCACTCATAGACACACTTGTTAGAAATTGGTTTATTTTGAACTCCTTTTTGCTTTATAAATATTGCAGTATTTATTGCAAAAATTGGAATTTTTATTTCCAATTTGTGCAGCCGTAATATAAAGTACATAATACTAACTACAAGATATCTAACAACATACAATGCAATAAACTTTT
The DNA here is from genome assembly GCA_026777045.1 of Hyperopisus bebe. Classification (NCBI taxonomy): domain Eukaryota; kingdom Metazoa; phylum Chordata; class Actinopteri; order Osteoglossiformes; family Mormyridae; genus Hyperopisus; species Hyperopisus bebe. The sequence goes on along the minus strand of JAODJW010000039.1, from coordinate 14,497,474 downwards.
AATCCTCCAGGTTGCCGTAAACTACATGTATGAGGTTGAGCAGCAACACTGCTTGTGTAGCAGCAGCACGAATAAGCATATGTCCTGCAACTGTGCCATATAAATCGTCCCTAACACGACATGGTTAAATAGCACTGTGAACTACAGGGAAGAAATTCTCCAGCAGCATAGCCTGTGTACCGCTTTAAATACTTCGCTTATGTGACCATAGAGTGACTCAGGATCATACGTTACAGGTGAGGCTGATGGACACCATGTGACAGGCAGAGCAGATCGCAGACAGAGGTGTCAGCCCCGATGTCAAATGGGTTATTGCTGCCACTGCCATGGTTCCACGGTGGGCTAGCAAAGTGGTGTTGTGGAGAAACATCACACAGAGATTTGCAATGGGGCTCAGCAGCACTAATGAAGCCACATGGTTTGGGTACAGCACAGGTATGCACAGGGACTAGCACTGATTAAAATCGAGCTTTGGCTGTGTTGAATATTGAACAGGATGGTTCCTAAATTCTGGGTACCATGGCAACTGACAGAGATGAAAGAGATATATCCTTGATTGATTTTTACATGGAAAGTGACGGGGCTGCAGGATCGTGTGCTGGTGAGTAAGACCTGGTGAAAGTCAAAGCAACTATTTCTCCACGATGAAACCTATAGATGTAAAAGGCAGGTGATGATTTTCTGTTAGGTCAAAGATAGGACAGTTAAAACTCTATGTGCAGTCACACATATGAACAAGTTCTGAAGCACCCCATGTTATATGAAGACATGGCCATAGATGAAGAATTAAATACAATATATGGAAATTATAAGTCACCCAATACACATTAAACTAAGTCTTCGATTCCTTAAAATGGTTCGTCTTACTTAAAAGGGTGTACTATTTGGTGTAAACAATGATGTCGAGTGATACGCTCAGTGGCAGTTTATGTAAGCCAGGGAACATGTTCACAAGTGTTATTGAGTACATATGTCAGGATTTATTTAGCACTTCTGCTGAGGGGATACGCATCTTTTTCACAGAAAGCGCACTCAAGGGTCTTCTGGCACGTATCTGAAGAACTGCAAGGATAGAACTTGCCAGAATTCGTAAGGGTTTACCAAACAAAATCAGTCATTATAATCCACATTGCCTCAAGTCCCTGTGATCCTAAGGACCACGTTACATAATTCCGAGTAAGGTGGAACGTCCCGGCACTGATGCAAATCCATTTAGAAGTGATTGTTCAGAATCCGCTCTCAGCGTGGATTTGGCTAATCCTCAAGGAACACCTTACTTGTCTTGCATAATATGGAGTTTCTTAATGCTTGGATCTGAATTGGGGGGAGGAGGCGGGATTTCGAATAGGTAGCTTTGAAATGCCATGAATCATCGACTTCAATGGAGGGCGCAAAACACTGCCGATGAACCACAGGGAATCGTGAGGAACTAGCGACGTGGGTTCTGTATTTAGGATTAGACTCACAAATTAAAATGGTGCCCTCCAGATCAAAAACAATCCAGACTATCAGGACATGGTGCCCAGCACTGCACAAATTTTTTTTTCCAGAGAACTAAAGCCTTAAGACTCAGGAGAGACACAAGCATGTTTGGTAGCTTAGTAAATATGCTTTCAGGTGCTATATTTATCCTCAATTTGGGACTGATGTATGGCGCCTTGCATGAACCGTCTGAATTTTCCTCTCGTGGTGCGGCACATCAATTTCTTGTCTTGACAGCTTCTGCCTACCAGCCGTCGCCCACACAGAGGAAGCACACAAGGCCTAGCAGTCTTTTTTATTTAAGCAGGAAGCTGATGTAAGATGGCACTTCGGTCACGAGAAAGCCGCCAATCAGCACCTTTTTTTGTCAGACCTCGGTCGGAATCTGTGGGGAGCTACGCAAGCAAATTCATCAGCGAGGAGTATCAGAAGGTCAGCGGCTATGTAAAAGCGTTATGGTGTGCAATTTGCCGGAGGAGGGAGAGAGCAGGTGTGGGAAACACGAGAACGGGAATTATCCAGTGCATTGATGCTACCTAGTCAGTCACCCTGAAATATCAGTTAAGACCGAGCTGCTAGTGATATTGATTGGCACGGTGCTATTGCTCATTATGTGGATGGTCTGATGGGTGTCATAGGATCTCTTTATCAATGCAAATTTGAGAGGAGGAGTGGCAGCATTTGCAGCTGCTTCAAGTGGTACGCATCCTCGACATGCATAAACTGGCACATCCAACTAAATCCACCTAGACTCAAGTGCACCTTAATGCACAAAGTTCAGCAAAACCTTGGAAAAACAATGCTAGCGACATCCGAGATCCCCGAGTAAGTGCATTGCACCTGGAGATACGGATTTTGTTTTTATCGCATGTAGATTTATGGTTGTAAATATAGATAGTAAAACGTGAGCTCTGTGATTTTAAGTGTTTCGCTTTGTAATAATAAGTCATTGCAGTGTGTCTGTCTTCCATGAGTCCATAATAGAGAAACACGGGCTAACACAATTCCATCTCCCCTCCTTTAGTGCTTTAGCCATTACAACCAATTCATTTACTGAGTACAGGTTAATAAAAAAAATGTGTGTGTGTGTGTGTGTATATATATATATATATATACACACACACACACACACACACACACACACACAGCTCAATTAATACTATGTGAGGCCAAGGGAATGCTTTTCTTTCCTACACTGTAATGAGAACAACATTGAGATTTTTCAGGTTCCATCCTTAGTGGTGCGTACTTCTGTAATATGGCAATACTGAGTCATAAATTCAGATGTTCGTGTCAAACGACTGCATTTGCAGTACTTGTGAAATATTAGGAGACAGAAAAATGGAAAGGAAAAAGGATGGGAAAAATTACCTTGACGCCCTTTAATAACTGGTAATTAACTCTCTCTCTGAGGTTTAAATGAGCTCAGTTCCCTCAAAGCACAATTTATTATAGTGACAGTCTTGCTGTCTCAGGCAGCCACTAAATGTGTACTCAAAGCCTTCAATAATCTTTCAAAAGCACCGGAGCTCAAACAGAGGCAATTACACATGTTCACTAACAGATATGTCCTGTATATATTTTCTGTGTCAGAATTCTATATATTTACACTGTTCACGTTAGTGTTTTGACAGTTAGTTAGGTAGTCAGGCATCTTAATTGCTTGATCATTTTGAATTTGCGTCTGATGTTTTAATGAAAACTGGTACTTTGTTCTGTCATTGCCGGAAGTGATTTTTATCCTAATTTGCAGAGAAGAGATAATCTACGATTCTTAAGTGGACATTATAAGCAATAATTTAAATTTGAATTAAACACTGGCATCAAATGAATAATTAAATTTATGCCTCACTAATGGTATATGGGGTAAACTTGTAATATACCCCCAATGGATCAACCATTTCAAAGGTTAAATTATTGAGGAAGAATGTCTGTTGAATATTGTCGTTATATGTTTTATTTATAAAAACATTATGAAAATACATTTACGGAGCTGTTCACTGGTGGCCTTCCTGCTGGTCTGAATGGACATGCCCATTCTCCTCTCACCTCTTTTTTACAAGGTGTTTTTCCCCACAAACTTGGCAGCAACAACCACACAACATTGACTTAGGTCAGACATTTTCTCTTCTGATGCTAAGTCTAATCGTAACTGCACACTGCACAGGATATGCGTGTATATATGTACACACACACACGTCGGGTAAACATATCTTTATGGGGACCACTCATTCATTTCTAAGGGAAAAATGCTAATGCTAACTATGACAACCTTAACCCCTACCCAGCCCTAACCATAACTATAAGTAACCAAGCAAAATACAAGATTTTTTTTAGTTTTTTCATTGCAGTGACAAAATTTTATTGAATTGAGTTTTCCATTATGGGGACCTCGTAAGGGGAAAATATGGGTATTCATCACATTGTGGGGACAAGGTAAGGTATACCCTCTCGCACACACACACACACCCCTGTTGATTTTGGCTTCGTATAGTAATAGACAGAAGTATTTAATCAATTCCAGGGCACAAGCTATGGTTGATGACATAGCTAACTAAAAATTGAGTGAAGAAAAATGTATATCTTGTCATACAAATTGTCTCTTTATTGTGGGTTATACGCAATGAAGTTGAAAATTGAAAAACATTTTATCTAGTTTTGTGTTCTTTAATTTTTTTGCTACCTAAAGGGTAGATGCACAGATGGCAATAAGAAGAGATAGCATTGTTTTATAAGTAGGGATGATTTTTTTTTTAATCGAACACCTTGGCGGTTAATGGCATTTGCCACATATAGCTATAATCACAGGTACTCAACAGGCGGATCAAGACACTATTTAATTCCATCCACATGATCGATCCAAAATCTAAAACCCATTTGGCCTACAGCTCTAAAAACAGATGCCTGACAACCACTGAAAGAGCACTCAATATTGTAAAAGATCATAAGAGGCACAAGACCTCAATGAAAGAAAAGAAATACTGCAGATTACAATATTCCTATCCTATGTATGGCGGGTAATTTTTAAAAATTTAATAAACCAGTAACATCAAGTTCCCCGAGAGACGCTAACTGAATATTTTGACTTCAGCTCTGAATCGATCGCAGCCTACAGCGGACATGTACTGCCACTATATTTGAGCTTATGAACTACTACAAAATTGGTTGCACCATGCAAATAGTTTCAACGTAACACTGATAGTAATAAATTAAAGTTTTTATGTAAATTTTATAATTCTCTTTCACCTTTTCAGTTCAAAAGTGGTGAAAATGGCACAGATGTAACTAACCTAACAAACCTTCTTTGTTTTTAACATGCAAAACCATAACATTACCAGAGATCTTTTTCATAACCATCTTTTCCACTGATACAGTATAGAATAAAACCCGCTTGATATGTCAACCTTAAGGCCTTTTCACACTGAACAGGACACAAAAAATGATTTTGTGAAAAAAATTTGCAAAATATTCTGATGTAAATTTGATGGATCAAGAACTTTCACACCAAACACAATGCAACATTTTCACAACAAATTGAGAAATGTTTGCATACTGAAAGACACTAGCAGCAGTGATTATGAGTTTTTCTTGGTTCTTTTGAGCAAACAAGTGAAAAGAAAAAAACAAATATACTGGATACATCTATACAACTATACAGGGGGTATTCCAGAAGGAGGGTTAGTTGTGTTTCAGGATAATTCAAAATTATTATTAAGAATATGACAGCAACATCATCTATTAACAGTTTATTAACTACAGGAATAGAGAAAACAGAGCTTATTGATTGTTTTTGCTGGATTGCTGAATATTGATTGTGTATAGAAAAATATTTATAAATAGCCACAGTTTAATATAATCCAAGAGACGTATTACACAACTTAAAAAATAAGGAAAAACCAGCATAAACACAATCAACAAGAACAGCTGCAAACAGCTTAATGTTGTAATTTTGATCAGTCCCATAGAAGCCTTAATGAAAAACTATACAAGCTAAAAGGAAAAAAAAACATACAAAATACATAAAATTTACAAAAGATCGACTTCTATGTGGAGAGCTTTGGGCTGCTGCGTCCGTGCGCACTGCCACCTTGCAGTACTACTTTAGCTAGTTATGACGTGTGATTTAAAGTACACATTGTTAAGGGCAAGAATGTTGAGAAGTGTGCAACATAAAAAATTAAATGAATCAAATAGAAAGTCCTTCATATACCATGTATACCACAGAGGTGTGGGACAGTATAAACATTTCCTATTCATATATTTGTAGGGTGATTATACGTCCTCTTTTTACTGGACTTGTCCTCTTTTTGGGACCTAAAAAGGGTGGGATTTTGCTTTGTTTCATTGTAACATTTGCTTTATACAGTCAGAATACGTTGTATGTGCATATACGCATAGCTTTGACGTTCTCTTTGTGTTTTATCCCTGGTGTCTACTTTTTTGCAAAGAAAAATATGATTCCCTTAAATTATTTTTGAGGCTTAAAGAATGAATTATTTGAGGCCAAAACAATTGTGTGTGAGAGAGAAAGCAATACAAATTTTCATCCGGGCATCTCTAACTGTTTAGTGTGGTCATAGGTCACACAGAATATAAATTTAATAAAATGATTTTTTTAGGGGTACTACAGTGTAATTAATTAAAATTACTAGTCCAGATGAAAGAAATCATGCATAATCTCGTGGCTCGTTTAAGTAGTGAAGTAAAACCTTTCCCTGATTATACTAATTACTCAACTACATGGCTGGGGAGTCGCAAAGGATATCAACGTTTAATCACTGACGAGCAGCCAACATCAGAACGTTATTTGTGAATGTATTACATGTAGTACATCAATGTATACTATGCCTGTTATACAGAGGTACCTCTAATAACAGAAAGGTGGCACTGTTTGTAGTTCATGTCCATATCATAGCCTAAGGAGGATTTACCCTGCAATTTCATCAGCTCATTCAGCTCATACAGTGCAGCAGACCCTCTAATCGTGTCTATTTTGTAATATTCTGTATTCTATGATTCCAGAATCACTTATGATTCATTTTCCTCTCAGAACCTGAATAAGATACATGGTATATGAAGGACTTTCAATTTGATTCATTTAATTTTTATATTGCACTCTTCTCAACATTCTTGCCCTTAACAAAGGAATACAAATATATTTGACTGAAATAAAATGAGGAGAGTATAAGAGGTAGACATAAGAGCAGGTAGTGTCATATACGTCTAAAAGGATTTTTATATAAAAAATGGGAGAAACAAACTATTTATTTGGTAAAAACTATATATTTCTCTGCCAGCAACACTTTACTTAAGGCCATGTTCTCAGTAATTTATAAACAAATTCATAACAAATAATAATGCATTCATACAGAATTATAAGCATGGCTATAAATATTTATCAAAAGGCATAACACATTATAGCCATGTTTATTATGCATTATGACTGCCTTATGAAGCTCTCATCTATAATACTCTATAGATAGCTTTGTGTTGTGCCTTTTGATAAATATTTATAGCCATGTTTATAATGCTTTATTAATGCATTATTATTTGTTATGAATGTGTTTATTAATTACTAAAAACACGGCCTTAAGTATTACATTCAGTATACAGAGTGTTACCTCTGTAACTTACTCTCGCAATCCCTTGATCTTTAACCACCCATTCAGTTCAGAGTCACAGAAACACAAGAGAAAATTAGAGATGCCAATTTACTGCATATGTTTGGACTGTCTTCCTCATAGAATTCAACAATGCTGGAACAGCCAGACACTTGGAAAAAAAAATCAATTCCCAATGGTCTGAATGTAGATCTTGATAAAAATGCAGTATAGCAGGCAGGAAAACTTGTGATGTGAAACAGGAAAATGGAATATTCAGAAAATAGAGGAAAGAAGTAGGGATAAGAAATCTTTACAGATCGTCCCAATCATGAAGTAAATTCCTGAAAACTCAGAACAACATGGGCACAGTCGGATAAATCTTTGAAGGTCAGCTTTACCAGTATCAGGAGAGTGGCAGAGGAAAGAATTGGGAAGCTGTTAATGGAGAGTGAGAACAGTGTTCATATATGTTGACTAATCAGGTTAGTTTTTGACAATGTGTGATGGCTAATTTTAAATTGAGTTTCATAACCAAGTGGGCTTCACTGACTGATACGATCAGATTACTGTGACTTCTCCACCTCGGTGAATTTACCACTGAACATCATGATGGTCTTAAGCTTCAGTAATGTTCATCTCCAAACTACAATTTGACAGTGTAAAAAAGTCCAGATCTTGTTTTAGATGCACAAAGTTTCATTTCTTTTGATCTGGATTGCTAAAAAAGGCATCACTCTACAAGAATTTACTGCTTTGCAAGTTTTTTTCCCACCTTTGCCCTTCGCTCTGGCTTCCTTACCTACAGCTGCATACAGAAATGCTGATGAACCAGCAGGTTCGTGCACAATGCCATGCCACCTATGGAGGACTTTTTGCAGGTTAAACAGCATGCTTAGCAACAGTAGCTAAGGCAGGGACAGGGTCTCAGGAAATATGTATACGGGAACACGAGAGGTGAGCGTCCAAATAAAGCATTCCTGCCATGTTCAGATGCTGAGTAAGATTCAAAAGCCAGTGACTAGGTGTGGGCTGGCTACAGGTCCCTTTACCATGGTGAATGCGAGCTTATTAACCACAGAGAAAGGGCAGGTCAGATCTGAGAAGAAAAACAATGGGTCTATTGAGATCAAACATAATATAATATAATATAATATAATATAATATAATATAATATAATATAATAATTATTTGGTTTATATTCATACTAAGATGACATGAATTCAGCACTTTGCCTCTCTCGTCAGACATCCACATACTTTTCCTGCTTCAGAATAGTAGTATGGGGGGTGAGGGGAGGGGGATGGGGGGGAAGCCTTCATTCTGGGACCAATGCTTGTTGTCTTGCAGTATGCATGACTGTTTTTCTGAGTTGTCCCCCCACCCCTCAGCTCCAGCTGCTAGTGCCGTGGCCTGAGTGTTCAGTGAGTCTCATCCACAGCGAATCAGCATATTTTCCTATGATCTGGTTTTCCCCTGAAGATTGTTTTGCTTTCTCCCATTCTGTGTGAACCAAAACCCCCAAGCTCTCCTCCTGCCTGCCCTTAACAGAGAAAACATCCATAATAAAATTTGGAGCTCCTTCTCCAAACATGCTTCTGTTCCTGAACTGAACTGACTTTCCGAGCAAAACTGTCAAATTACTGGCATCCTATTCTGGGGTGGATCACAGAAACTCTAAACTGGATCAGGAGTTCTCTGGATAAAAATGATTCACAAATACAGTACAATATGTTATTGTACACAGGTAATTATAATGCTGATTAAGGGTTGCACATTGTGATATTTTATTAAAATAAAATCACCCATGCTAAGGTCCAACAGAAGGGACCACTCCTGGAACTCAGTGGACTGAGAGACCATATGGTCACATGTCCAGCTCCTTAAGCATTACCCTTAGCAACTCTCTGCTCTTCTGCTCTTAGACCTACCAGGATTGGAAAATGCAATGTGCATCACATCAAACTGGCAGAGGCTTTGACTTCTTTCGCTTAGTGAGATGCATTAGTAGGAAACAGTAGGTCTGGAAAATCAGTGGAGGGCTTATCACTCTTGAATTCTCTGGGGGGGGGGGGATCAAGAGGCAGGAGGATCTGTCAGTAAATTTACAGCTCTGCCTATAAGCGTTAGTGCGGCTGTTTTTGCCCCTGCTATTGTAGGGTAATTAAAAAAGCAACAAAGACTTCACAGCTCATTGAGATTCACTTGGAGGTGCAACTAAAATATGTGCGAAGGCAGAATCTGCAGAGTCAATACACTAAAATGCAAGTACAAAACTGAATAATTACTAACATAGCTTCAGATTCCTTCTGTATTTAATCTGTAATATATTATTGTTCCTTTTTGATAATTAAAAGCAATAAGGAGGCAAGATATACGAATGCAGAGGCAGGACTGTTATAACACATTATGTAATAATGGCACATTATGTAATAACTTGACAAAATGTAACAAATTTTCACTACATTATGTAATAGCTCCTGCATTTTATAATAATCTGCCATATTTTGTAATAGACAATATGTAATACATTTTGCTGCATTTTGTAATAAATTATTACATATTGCTGTGGTTATTACAAAACTTCAGGGGTTTTAATGATGAAAATGTAGTACTGTGCCTTACGTAATAAACAAACAAGATGGACATCTTCATTGACACTTTGTCAAGTTATTACATAATGTGGCATTATTACATAATGCGTTGTAGCAAGGACTCATCTTCAAAAATGAACTTTTAAACGGGGATGGGGAAATGCATAATTAAAAATGTTTTCATTGCCAAAGTACTACATCCTGAAAATTTTTATTAGGTATAAACATAATATAATGTAATTTGAGAGATGTACGGAAAATATAGGCAGAAGTATGAAACGACAGACACAGGTTGGTGTACAGAGACTGCCATCTTTGAGGTGTATTATGTTTTCTTTATTGATTTCAGAAGCAAAAGGACAACTGAATCCATGATGTAAAGAAGCAGGTTTAACCCCCAGCGCACTGATCTGTACAAGGTGACACCTTCTGTGGAGAATTCCGGAAGGATGAAAAAACAGCAGTCTTTCATAATGCTGGGTCACACAGAGTGTATTCTGTGACAATGAGCAGCTTGGAAGGAATGGAAGGATCCCACTACGGATCCCTGCTGAGCCTCAGGAGTTTCAGTCTTGGCTCTGAAATTCTCCCACCTTCACATTAACCCACGAGTGAGTGACCTGTCATGAACTCAGGAGTGCAAGCCGCCTACACTGCCACTTTATCCTGCAAACACCGAACCGGCAAGGTAACGACATTCAGGGAAGACAAGCGAACGTGCAGACGGAGCCCATCCCCTGCTGGGCCGGCACCCCCCCCCAAATTGAGGTCTCCTGTTGACATGAAATATGTACCTTTGTCTGGTAAGTGGCAGAGATGTCAATCAAACTTTTGATGAGTGATGAGCCAGGCAGCCCTCCTTTTACTACAAAGGGTGAGTTTAAAGATCTAATCTTTGAAGGATGTAATCTGATCTGTCTGTGTATTAAGATTAAGTGATAAAGCAGGTGATAAACATTCTGTGTTGCAGGCTAGCATCCAACAAAAATGAATTATATTGAAATGCAATTTACTTTTGGTAGCACACACAATAAAACAAAATATATATATGTAATGCAGCATATGGGAACAGCGACTATCCGCTGAGATACACTGGATCCACAGCTTTATTTTCAGTGACTTAACACTAATGCTTTTTGACAAGTAAACAGAGGAAACCCCGAGGTGTCAATCGGATTGGACGGAGGGTCGGTGGGACTGCCTGTCGGAGTGGAGTGAGGGTGATGAAGACCGGCCCTTGAACGTGGCTGCGGGGTAGCGGAGGTGGAGAGTTTCACAGACGATGTGAGGACTTAAGCAGCAAAGGGATTCGCGAAGACATGAAGGTTCACCCCTTCGATTTCTCAGCTGGCAGAGCGGAGGAGAGGACTGTGGGACCTTAAAGATGGACACCTTCATGTTGTCTGTTCACTATGGGCTCAGACGAGGGTATACAGTGCAAGGATTCCATTGTATATATGTATATAAGTATATAAGATTTAATAAACCCCTACATTTACAAAGATATTTGTCAATTTCCTTATTGTTCACATTAACTTTTATTAATTAAATAAAATATTATTAAGACATACTTACCCCTAAATATCAAAATAAAAGATGAAAAGTAAAAATCAAATTTTTTCCATAATTCAAGTGTTTTTTGTTTCAGGATTCATATACTAGTAGGGACCCCAAGACATATAATCAAAAACACCACAATCAGAAGAATTGAAAGTGTAATTAATCACAAATAATGAGTGATTATCCCAGAAGCTATTGAATGTCAGCTGCTGGAATCAATTGTGTTGCCAAATGAAAATGCCTGGACTTACGGTAGGAAAGGTCAGCTAGAAGAAGCCTTTTTTATGATAGGGGAATAAAGGTCCATCTTACAATAAAAGAAATAAAGTATGCTGTCATATTTTGACCAGAAGCCATTATCTTACATTTGTCCCATATATGTAGGGTTAGTGACCCTACTCTGTACATGATCTATATTCTGACCCAGCGAGACTTACGTCCCTATTTGGTAAAATAATAGTTCTTGCCTCCTCATACGCTATTCAGTCGTTCATTTCTTTCCATCCTCTACTCCGATATTTCTCCCCTATAATATTTTCTCGGCGCAACTCTCTCCCCTGAGATCATCCACTGGGAGAATCTCCCATCTGTTTATGCTCAGATATCTAATTCTACCACCCTTTCTTCTCCCCTGAGCTTCTCAGCAGTGGAACAAACCACAGATCTAACTGATACCCTCTATTTCCCCCTAAAGAGATACTGTTTCAAGTGACGCACCATGCCTTCTCCGTTATCTAAAATATCTCTCCACGCTACATCACTGTCTGTGCCTTTCAATGGGCTGTTTTGCATAAATACAGCATCATCTGTAATTTTGGACAGGAAACACATATCTTAAGGGGTTTTCAGTGATAACAGCCAATGCTGTTTCTGAAATGACCAAAACAGTCAATATTAATCTGTACTGTATCAGCCTCTGTCCTACCAAGATTTTCTCTGCAGCACAATAATAAAGCAATCATAAAAACACGATGATAAAAGTATAAATCCTGCGCACGTAAGAAAGAGACTGCAGATTGCATGTGAAATGTATGGACTGTCTCCAGGAAAAGCAAAACATAATAACAGCAGTAAAAATGTTCACAATCAGGACTGCCACCCCACAGTCAAAATCTATAAATATCATTTGTACCCCACAGATCCCGTTTAGCTGTACGGAGCGCTCATTCACATTGCTCTTCACGTTCATTTCTCCCTTGCTTCTGATTCATCTTTTACACACCTTTGACAATGAGTTTGATGTGTTCCAGGCTGGGGAAGCTTCTCTGTGCCCAATACCTGCCCTTGGGTCCTTCAAACTTGTTCCCTCCAGCTGTAGCCCTGATCGTTGCTCCACCAGGCTGCCTCTTCTTGCGTCTGCCCATTCAGCAATCTGCCTTCCTGCTGATTTTGATTCTGCCTCCTCTTCGCCCCCCCCGGGCCTCCTGGTCTCTCAGTCCCGCTCCCCACATCACCACTGCCTCCGGTCTCCATTCTCAACACTCATGCGTATGGACGCGCATCCTTCCAGTCAGACATAGCACCTCACCCGTCACGGTGTCCCCCCTTTCCCAGATCCCTCGGCACGCCGCTTTGTTGTGCCTCCACCTCATTGCTGCCCTTGGCATCATGCCTGCTGCTCCTGCCTCACAGTCTGTGCCTGCTTCCGCAGTCCTGCCACTTCCTGTTTCATCCTGGTCGGCTAGCTGCTCCATCGGCGGTGCCCTCCATGTGGTTTTGGGGCTCCTCGGCCCAGGTGTGTGGCACTACTCGCTCCTCCCTCTTCCTGCCACCTTACCTCTCCAGGCCCCGGTCCCTTGCCCTCCTCCTTCCTTGTCTTCTCTGTTGGCATTATGTTTGGCATATCCCACACCACTTTAATGCTTCTTCTCACCCTGCTTCTCCCTAGTTTCCCTCTCCCTTCATTATTCCCTGCACTCTTAATCATGCCTTCCGATTTTGCCAAATTCCAATGCGCAGCAGCACCCTCATTTCGCCCTCTACCCGTTGTACTGACTGGCATTGTTAATGCTCAGTATTTTGTGCTCCTGTCTCGTTCGTACCTCCCTCGATCACCCGCCGGCCTAATCCTTGCCATCTACTGTGTTTCCTTACCATCTTCACCTCTTTTCCTCCCTCATTTCATTGGCAAAGTATTCTTGGTAGTGATGTCAACAATAGTGCAGGCTTCTCTGCTGACAGCCCTGGTGCCAACCTGCACATGTATCATTGACTTTTTCAGCTTTCCAGCTTTTCTCTGGCCCTAAACTTCTCCTCTGGCTATTGCATTGATGTTAGTTTGCCTGTTTTTCTCACAATAATGAGAGACCCACCTGGAATGTTGATATTTCTACTTGTTTTGGGAGGCCTCACTTTGACAGCTACCATAGACACTTTCCAGCTATTTCACAGCCAATTTCTGTTAGCGTTGTGACTTCTTTGACAATTCTATTCCCCATCTCACGCTAAGCAAAATATAACATTTCTGTTCTTCTCACCTTCCCGGCTTTAGTCCACCTCATCCATCTCATGTGAATGTCAGACCATTTATTCAATCAAGGTCATCACCTTTCATACAGTGGTGGGAGGTATTTGTCTTGCATTCTGATAACACTGCACTCCTCTCTTGTTGTCATGTTTGACATGTATGATCATTGTGGTAGGAGCCCACGACAGACTGCTGGTAAACATACAGTCCTGTGCAGAAATCTTAGGTAGTCAAAGGAAATGTTTAAAGCTATTTATCTGGGTATACAGATCCAAATTAAGAGTAACACTAAAAAACTAGCAAGAATTTCTCATGTTCTCCAAAAAGGTACTGATATCTTATTGGATGGCTAGATGAACACCACTACAGTCTCCAAACCTCTCCCCGTGGACACCCAAGCCATTCTATGTATTTGCTAAATTTAACCACTAGCTCACTTAATTAATTAAATAAATTAGTTTTAAAAAGTCAATGAGGTATTAATTCACTGTACAAGGTGTGCTGGTGGTTTGGTCAAAAATTACATGGGCATATTGGACGATTGCTGCAAATACTAGGGTGACTTTAGGAGAGGTTTTGAAATGGCTAAGCGGACACACTTTCACAGAAATAATATCATAGTTTTACACCAACATGAAGATCATTTAGATGTCATTTGCTTTGACTGTCTAACTCCATAGTGCAGTACTCTACAGGGGAGTATCTAGCTATTGAAAAGATCTGAGGTCAAGTTTACCCGAGGTTTGACTTTTTTTCTGAAGGAAGATTGGCATCAGGGCTATAATACTCAGGGCTATGCTTAAAATACTCGGGGCAATGCTTAAAATACTTGGGTTGATCGGCCCTAACAACACCCATGGTACTGTCCATCTCAGAATACAGTGTAACACGAGCAGCACCTACCATCCACTGGCAGTGGTATGTCCTTTTTTCTCGCATTTCCCACTTTATTTTTCACTGGTTTAAACAACAGAAAAAATGTCTTTTTTACAAGCGTCCCAGGACACCATATTTTTGGCACAACCTTTCATGTGCTTTTCCTGAACATGACATGGTCAAAAACCTCATCAAGAAGCGACTCTGGTTTCATGATTTTTCTATTCACATTCCCTCTGCTCTAAAATTTCCTCATCATCTCGCTGTGAATAGATTTGTGCAAATATTCCAGAAAGAATCACCCTATAATTGATTTATCAGCCTTTCATAACTGCTCCGTTCCAAGTATTAAAAGCCTAATATCTATAGAAGATTGGTCCCTTAATCACTTGGCTGTAGACCACACCACAGCATTAATTAAACTTGCAGAATGTGGCGTGTGACTCCCAAGCTCATATAACCAGCACCTTCAAAGTCATTTCATTAGACCCTGACTAAAACCATTTATTCAGAACCTGTTGGTGGGAATTTCCTTTTGTGACTGATGTTGGGAGTTGAAAGCAGACCAGAGATGTTTCGCACCAAGTCTGAAGCTCTGTGTAAGATCCCTAAGGATGTTCATCACCATCCTAATACACCTTAAGCAGCGTCGTTACGCAGCTTGCCTAACTACCTGCTCCATGCTGTAGTGCTCTTCATTCTCCTCTATAGTACCCTATTCACCTCTCAGAACTACCTTTTGCTTAAGAAAAAAAAACACTTCCAGATGAAAAATCTTCACAGTTTCTCTGATGAAAAAAAAGCTAGACCACATTTGTACTCCTCTATTGTCCTACCTCCAGTTAATTGTTGACTCTTTATTCTGCCCTGTCTGTCTAAATTTCTTTTCCATGTGTGACTGCACAACCAGGTAGAATTTAGCAGGCAATTTGGGAAGACCACACAAATGCGTTTCACCAGAGATGTGATTTCCCCACATAAAAATGCAGAATTCTCCCCCGCTGTTACATAGCATCACCTAGCCCCGCCCACCAATCTAACAGCCCTCAGGCCAATAAATCCTAATTGAAGTAACATTAGGTACACACGTTCATATAGAAAGCAATACCCAGCACTATTTCTTAACAATATGTTTAACAATAGAAAAGGGCAGGTTAAAACAATTACGTGACCATACTGATCGGCAATGCCAACATCCGCCCCTCACACACACACTTGCACAAAGAAAATAAAATAATTGTCACACTTAATACATTAAAAGCCAATTAGGCCATTTAAATAAGAATGTATACTGAGGATCAGCACTGGGTCTCACCACGGCTGGCTGGAAAGAGGGCACCTTCCAGACGCTACAAGCCACTCACGAACACATCTCTCCAGCAGAAACCAGTGCAACACAAAGAAAACCCTCCACCTCCTACAACTCAGCCTGCTGCCCACTTCAACCCCACTGCTCCGGTACAATAAAACAAAATGACAACATTAATTAAACAAAAGAAAAAGAATCTGCCCCACCGCCGACACACAACAGAAGTATAAACGTGATCGCGGTCCTCCCAGTTGCACAGTCGCAATGGCCAACAAATGATGAAACAAAACTTTAGTGTAGAGTCTGTAGACAAAGCGGCAGCATCGCCGAGGCCTGCAAGATGGAAACCAAGGGAGCAAGAATCACTCCCGCTGCCATATGCAGCCAAGCCTGCGAAACATAAAATGAAAAAAAAAACAACATTAGACACAAATGTATGCAATAAATGGCAGTATACGCTCGCACATACCCACCAATACGCTGAGACTACTGCCCTGAAAGCAGAGGGACGGGAACGCCGCATGCTCCACTAGGAGGAGAACCGCAGGCCAGAGACCAGAAATAGCTTAAGGAACTGCAACTCAGTCAGGGCTCACGAGATGCAATAAGCGACCTACCTCAGCAAACACCGACCCCGCAAAACGGGAGGCACACCGCGACTAATATACCGCCAATGTGGCACAAGCTGGGTGCGCTTAATGACGGACAAAACTGACTTTGCCCACGCCGCCTTAAACAGCCGCAAAACCACGGCACCAGTGTGGAAACTGAACTTCCCGGTACCATGTAAACATCAGCAAAGCGTATCTCCTGAACGAATTCTCCCCCGCTGTTACATAGCATCACCTACAGTAGCCCCGCCCACTAATCTAACAGCCCTCAGGCCAATAAATCCTAATTGAAGTAATATTAGGTACACATGTTCATATAGAAAGCAATACCCAACACTTCGACCTGTCACACATGGAAGAATTGCATCCCTGGAGCCTGTTCCAACAGAAGCTGGAATGGCCTCCGCTTCTTTCACAATGACTATATGTGAGAACGAGTCTTCTCGCTTGTGTCTTGGAGGTCATTATCAAGGCCGTTCGTTTTCTGACTGTTGGCCCTTTGACTCCACTTCCCCTTTCATAACCTGTTCCAGACATAGATGAATTATGCTGTGCAGTTACAATTCAGGTCGTGAAAAGACCCCCCACCCCCCCTCAACCCCCACACACACTGAGCTTAGTAGCCATTAGAGAAAGCAGGCCTGGCTATCAGTGCGTCAAGAAACGTCTTCACGCATTAACACTTCAACCAACTACCAGTTTACTAAAAGAAGTACAAATGTTGTATAAGAACTATTATCAACAGCAGGAATTTTTCAGCTTTCGGTTTTAGAGATTTAAGTCCTTGTCCATGGACACATACAGTAGCTGACTTCTTCCTGTTTCTCTGGATTGATAGCTTACATCCCTTAAACCAAATCCCAGTATCTTTACTTCTCTAGCTGATAGCCATCTCTCCTTCCCAAACAGTACTGCCCCACATACCACTCTCACCACAAAGCTCTGTTCCATGGTCTTCCCAGTCACCACTCCCAAACACATCTGCATGTTCAGATCAGTGCTGTCCCATACCTCAGTATTACACAATATATACCCATAATACTGCTCCCACATTGTTAACATAAATCACCACTAATTATAACTAACCAACCAAATTACCAATTATCTCAGACTTGCTGACATTGTGCATTCTTTACACTGGCTGTGTTTTTACTCCTACATTAATCACACATTAGGAATAATGTCCACTGAAGCCTTCTATGGATTCTTAATGACCCCCGAATTCAGTATACCCACCAGTTTGTTCTACCCACTCATACATACACGTACCTCTAATCCACAGCCTTCTCAGTCAGAACACTATCATTTGTTTAACTGAATATAATAACTGCAAGTATTTCTTCATTTTCAAATTTACTTCCCTCCTTTGTCCTTGTACGTAACACCCCAATTATTCTTAAAATATCAAATAACCTAGGTGTGTTTTCCACCAGAATCCCTTTTAATGCAGAATATGGACAAATTATTTCCAGAGACCGACAGCAGACGATATTCTAATGCTTACCACACATTCCCAAAATACTGTGACTCAGTAGGTTGCAGTTGTGATTACAGTAGGTTGCAGTTGTGATTACAGTAGGTTGCAGTTGTGATTACAGTTATCCCCAGTGGCTCCTTGTGAGGAGATCTCCATCAGCCTAATAGCAGTAGGTACAATCCTTCCAGGAAGGTCCCAGCATGACCTTAAGCTGAAAAAAAGGAATTCATACGCTAAGAAATAAAGTTTAAAACTTCTAGATACCGAAATGAAATAGTTACACAATCGGACCTTTCCTGTTTTGCTCGTTTACAGTTTACACTCCCCGAAGTTAATGGTGACATCTCATTGAGAATAACTCAAAGGCAAGAAAATCAATAAATCAGAATTGACTGAAGGAAGAGATATTTTCAGTGTATTTGTTCCTTCTCCAGAGAAACTGATTCAGTTCAACATGCAATACAATGCTTTAGTAGTATTAGATGTCAAACACTTTGTGGTGGCTCAAAACTAAGGTGATATATTTTTGCACAACCTCAAAACTATTAAAAAACTTAATGTAGATAAAAGCTGAAGCCTGCTAATTGATATGTAAAAGGTTCCTGGTGATAACAGAATGAGAAATTGAGTCAAGTCATGGTTGAGTCAAGTCAAAGTATCTTTATTTTCATCTTCATCTATATGATCCATGCGTCATACGTTGAGATGAAATTACAATCTCTTTGGTCAAATTCAAGATACAGTGAGAAATATAATATGATTATGAATATGAAAAATATTTAAAACTGAGAATCTGACAATTTAAACAACAACATGCTGAGACGGACATTAGACATAGACCCAAAATACAATCAAAAATACAATTAAAAAAGAGTTAGAAAAATATAGTTATGCAAATGGGAAACAAGTTGTATGAGTAGGAATGAGCAATAAACAACACAATAAGGCAATAATAGACACTAGTCACTCAGCTAATGCATTGTTTGTACATCATACTGTTTTGCTTGTTACTACATGCCTTGTACCTTATAAGTGATTAAAGCTCAAATATTGTCAATATTGAAGAAAGGAACCTGGGCTGGTATGCATAAAACTTCATTTTTACTTTTTTGATTGCATTTACAGATCTTTGTGGGTACCTGAAAAATGGTATACATTATACATTTCACCAGAGAATCTCACGATACTACTCATTTACACTCCTGTACATTTCACCAGAGTAACTCAGGTTAAGTACCTTGCTCAAGGGCAAACAGAGAAGATCATCTCCAGGGACCAGAGCAACATTCTGGCTCTGACACCATGTTCTTAATCACCATGCTGCCCTTAGCCATTTAATGGTGGGCATGAATGACCTAAAAATCACCCTTGATGCATGCAAAATCCCTTTATTTCTATCCATTGCATGTTCCAGTTCCATGAATAATAGGATTGCCATATAACACCGTATCTTTTGGCAAATTTGGGTTTGACACCTATTTGTCATGCGAAAGGAATTCAGGTTAAAGGACTGACATTGTCAGTGGCACACAAAGCCTCTTAAATAGCCTGCACATTTGCCCATTTTTAAAGTAGATTTGAATGAAGCAGTCGGCAGGTTCATCTTTTGTTCCACATCATGCTGGCAAATGGCCTATAAACAGTTAACATTTGGTGGGACTTATTGGGCAGGACTGCACTGGTTATATGAGGAGCTGTGACTAAAATAATGTCGCCATTTGAGTCTGAGAAAAGACATCATACGATAGGGGCTCGTATTGGGCAAATATTCCTCAACAATAAAGTCCAGGCCCTACTTTCAGATGCAAAGCAGGACAGACAAGTAACTGCAAGCAAAATTAATTGACTGCAAATGTCAAACCAGGGCAAGAGAGCTGTTATAAACTTTACAGACAGGGATGCTATGCTTGGTTCGCAGCGCGTAAATCTGTTATTGCAGCTAAAAAAGACCTTTTGTGAAAGATGTCATGTTCTACTAAGTAGTGCTTAAAAAAGGACATGGCCAGATGAATCATCCTTAAATCCAGCCTTGGCAAGTGGTGAGTTTGTGGGCAGTACCGGCTAAAAGTGGCCTGCGGTCGAAGCGGTTCTGCTGGAGTATGATTTGCCGGCATGATTTAGGGTGGAACATCAGCTGAATGCCAAAAAAGACAAAGCCGCCCAGAGCGACTGTGGTGAAGCTTTTCTGGGATGATGGCAAGTGGTCTTTTCCAGGATGGCCATTTGTGGTTAGCGGACAGGTTAAACATACACTCATTGCTGAGAGACGTGAGTGTCTTCAATCTGCATTCGTCGAGGACAGTAATTATGAACAGTAGCCTGCTTTCATTTCCGACCTTTGATGTTGTGTTGGTATTGTTATCTCCACTTTATCCACATCGGAAAACAGTTCTTTGATATTTCATTTTGGTATTGATGTATATTACACAACCACTTATTCAATACAACTAGCCCGGAGCCTATCCCAAAGCACAGGGCAGGGTATATTTTGGACAGGATACCAGTTCACCACAGGACACATAATGAGAGGCAGTCAATGAAAATTATGTTCAAATGATTTTCATGTTGGTGTAAAACTATGATGTTTGTCAAAGTGTGTTAGCTTAGCCATTTTTAAACCTCTACTAAAGTCACTGTGGTATTTGCAATAACCAGCCAATATACCCATGTATTTATGTCCTACCGAGTAACCTCTGATCATACTTATGTCAAAGGTCCCCCAAGAACCTTGATAAAATTTATTAGGAGATGTCCAAAGCAGATGCACTGGACATTAGTGCACCTTCTGGCAGGACCCAAAACAAACGAATTGTACAGTGTATATTGTGTGTGTTTGACCTCTCTCCTATAAAGACTGAGATCCAGAAGTCCAGATTGAACGTGACCTGATCGTAAGTCGATGGACACCTTTATATACTTACACACTTTTTACACTTAATGACAGACAGACAGACAGACACAAGCACATGTAAAATCCTTCATTCATATATGTCAAATGGACAATCTTCTAAAACTGTAGTTTTCTTTAACAATAAAGAGGTACTAAGGAAAACAAAACAAAAATGGAATGAAATAGAAGCATGCTGTGACCCTTAAATGCATAAGCAGACAAAATAAGAATAGAATGGATTTTAAAGCATTCCCTGAATTAGAGTGTTAAAGCATGTTTGTGAGAGACACGCAGATACTTCTTGCCCCAGACAAAATTGCGTCAATGACAACTTGAGCATGTTCCATTCTGAGTGCCCCATAAGGCCTGTGACCCTGGATGGTGCTTTGGACTGTTGACCTTTGATCCCTGCTGTTGACATTGGGAGGGTCTGGGGTCCAATTCAATAAACATTGAACAGAGAGCTAACACCACAACTTTGTCAACGACTGCTCAGAAATAGCCTATGACTGCCACTAGTTTCCAATGGATCTAATTAATTATATGATAAGAAGACATTAAAATGCCACTAAAGATGGAATATCAGTGTTATGGTCTGGTAGTGTGGGCGGCGTGAACCTGCCATTGTGGAGTAACGAGGACGGAGTCATCAATCAATTAAGTAATGATCCTCCCCGCCTAGGGTAGGCCTAGTTAAGCCTAGTGCCCCCATTCGCCATTGCTCAGTCCTGAGCAGATCTCTGCCAAGACTAAACTGTTCCAGCTCAAGCTGTGGTTCAGCACTCCTTGTGCAAGAAAGATTCTAGGTCTAGTTTAATTGGGTTCTTACACAATAAACCCTTACAATAGCTCTGACCCTTGCGGTGCCTGTTTGACCCCTGTGGTCCCTGCATTAGAGACTAAGGCCTGAACTGCAGATAACAATTAAAAGCTGCTACTTTCTGATCGTGGACGGCCATCTCCAGAAAGGAATTCAGTACGTCGCCAGTGCAAGATATAAGGTAATAAAGCAAAATATTCTCCTCATTTGTACACTGTGTTCTTGTGTAAATTACTTTTCGGGCAAGAACCCAAAACAAAAGTCTGGCTCACACCTTGGATCTCCAACGTATGTTGTATTTATCACAAAAAGCTGAAAATAGACTTTTTGTTAACATTCCCACGACAGCAGATTTGAAAGCACTTTGTTGAAGTAGCATACAGCGCTCCTTGATATGGTCTAGTACAACCTGAACGCTCCACATTTCCTATCTCGGTCCTGCAGTATTGATGAAGGGTGGTGTTAGAACTATGGACTCAGAGATTTGATGCCGCAGGTTTGATCCCGGCCCTTGACTGGAAGCTATGCAGTTAGCATGTTCTCGCTGTTCACTTCTGGATACCCTGTTTCACTCTGGCAAGTGAAATGGAATCTCTAGACTGTCTATAAAGTGTGAGTTTGTACTCTACTATGAAGTGCCATCATTGTACTGGATGGTGATGCAAAATTAATTGAAAGAAAATCATTGTGCATGCAAAAATAATGTAGAAAAGACGAAAAAAAAAAAAAACATTGTGCATGTGATGATGACCTGTTGACGACCTGTCATTTCTGAACATATTCCCCTTTGTTTGTTGAATGTGAAACCTGACATTGTGGGTGCATGAGCATGTATGAGTACATATGGATGAGAATATGAACAGGATGCCAACGATGGATGCCAAATGGATATTAAACATTTTTGATTGTATAATATGAACAAAGCCAAATGCATTTATTACAATTCTGTACAATGTTGTACCCATGACCCAAACTAGAGTAAGCATTAGAAAGGTGGATGGATTTTTACAGTGCTGTGGAATTGCTGGGATTTACTTACATCGGTGTTGGTGTTTAATGAGACGGTTGCATCCTCCTGCCTATTATCAGTAACTCAGCTAGCATCACATGGCCAAAAATACTGCTAAACCATGAAAGCAAAGCATCCTTATGAGCAAACTCACAGGTCGCCTTCAGAGTGACTTGAAGCAGCTGCTGACAGCTGGAATCATCCTCTCAATACACCTATCTTGGCACATTCACCACCCTGTGAAAAACATGCAGTGACCTCCAACTGGGCCGGAGCTTCTCACTCCCTCTCAGGAGGGCCGAGGAATCACATCTGTTACGGAAATCGATACACAGCCAGCTGTGATGTATTGGTGTGGCGTTCGGTGGGAGAGCGCTCGAATAAAATGGAGCATAATTTCCACTAATGTGTGCAACCTATCACATGGGCTGTCCGGTGGATGACAGCGCTTCAATGATTTGGACTTGCCTACCAGAACATTCTTCTGATGATTATTACATGCCATCTATATCCCATAACGGTTTTCTTATGTAGGGTTGTGGTGAGCCTGGGAAATATACCAGGAAGCACAGGGAATGAAGACGTCAGTCCATCACAGGAAACATACTCACCGGGAAACTTTGAGACACCGGTCCAAATGTCCTGGGATAGTGCGAGCAAATAGGAGTGGCTGGAAGAGACTGATACAAACATGGCAAGGTGATGAAATTTCTACTTTCAGGTTCAAAAGTAAGCTACAACCAAGAAATTATGAGGCAACTATTTTACCCACATTCTACCCCTTGATCATTAAATTATTAATTCCATTGTTAATTATTAAAGTGAGGCAGGAATTCTTCTCCGGAACTGCTCAGACAATAATGGACACATCATTCACAGGCATAATCAGTGCCAGATCCAGGCACAGGCAAACTAAGCAGATCCTGTTTCTTTATTCACAGACTTTTTGTTGAAAATAAAAAGTTGCAGTTGCAACCTCCTTTAGTTAATGCAAACAAACAAAAATAACCTTTTTTTTTTTGTATATTTGTAATGTATAAATATTGAACTGGTCCTTTAACCTGATAAAAGGATCCTCTGATTTTCCTGAGGAGGTGCCAGAATATGTGTGAAAATCAGGCATTCAAAAGTACACATTCTAGTTAAATTTGTACCTATGTGATGTACGCTAGCACCTCTTTCACCTGGGTCTCACACTGGCAACTTGCCTGCAGACACCAAACTTTTTTAACTGCAATAGCTGTGTTGGAATCATTTCAAAACCAGTAATAGGCTTTAAAGCTTGTTTACAAAGATCTATTAGTATGGCTTTAGATTTAGAAGCTATGTTACATCCAAAGCTTAGTATTTGCAGTTTGTCTGAGGACTGGGGGATGAGATTTTATGATTACTTTAGAGATTTAAAAGACAAGCCCAATTATTAAATACTGTCTTTATACTGCAATGGACTGTACACTTTTTGTTCATCTTTCTGAATGAAATCAGAAATCAGAAAGCTCTTCTTTTTAAGCTAATAGAGTCACTTGGGAAATTGCCTTAAAATTGTGCTGACCTCAGATTTGGCACATTGAAGACTTTTTTAGACAGATGGAAAATATGGATTTTTTTTTTTTTATGTCCTGTTTAATTGGATCGCGGAGTGAAAAAAGTAATTTTTAAACAGACATTTGATTCTACTTTAAATGTCACCTTGTGAAAGTTAGAGAAATTGTTTCTTGGCATAACTTCTCAAGCAGACTTTTTCCCGCCTCATCTCCTTCTATGGGCTATGTTCTATTTTTTACCAAAAGCAATGAAAAGCACTCGTTTTGCTGGGACTGGATTCCTCTGAGCAGAAGTGGGACATGCAGCCTTGTGACCCAAATAAAGCAGACATCTTCTCCCTCATTATCCTCTTGACACATACACATGAATGTTGTGCTTTTAGATCCCCAAAAAAAAACAATCTATGGGGAGATTTAGCTCACTTTGACCGCAGGTGATGTGTGACACTGTGTGGTCTAAGCTGCGAACTGCAAAACACTTAATTAAGCATCTCTAAATGACAAGGGGGGGCTAATATTCAAACACCATGGGCCTTTGATATTATAAGCTTAGGAATTGATTCTAGGTAGTATAGAGACTCAGTCTGTGGCATCACACCTTCATACATGTCAGCCTAACTGTAGTGAAAAGAGTCACATGGGTGATTAAAAAAAAATAACCTAGACAATTTCATGAAAAATCTCACTGTTACTCTAATTTCCTCCCATGGTCTAATACATATAGTACATTAGGGTCTTGAAATTGGCTGTTGTAGGGGCGTGCCCCGTGAGGGAGAGGCGGCCTGTGCAGGGGCGTGCCCCGTGAGGGAGAGGCGTCCTGTGTAGGGGCGTGCCCCTTGAGGGAGAGAGGTCCTATCCTGGGGCATACCCCGTGAGAGTGAGTTGTCCTCTGTAGGGTCGTGCCCCATGAGAGTGAGGTGTCCTGTGTAGGGTCGTGCCCCGTGAGAGTGAGGCGTCCTGTGTAGGGGCGTGCCCCGTGAGGGAGAGGCGTCCTGTCTAGGGTCGTGCCCCGTGAGGGAGAGGCGTCCTGTGTAGGTGCGCGCCCCATGAGAGTGAGGTGTCCTGTGTAGGATCGTGCCCTATGAGAGTGAGGTGTCCTGTGTAGGGTCGTGCCACGTAAGAGTGAGGTGTCCTGTGTAGGGTTGTGCCCCATGAGAGTGAGGTGTCCTGTGTAGGGTCGTGCCCCATGAGAGTGAGGTGTC
>JAODJW010000039.1:14434661-14450004 GCA_026777045.1 Hyperopisus bebe | reverse complement strand
AGATAGATAGATAGACAGACAGATAGATAGATAGATAGATAGATAGATAGATAGATAGATAGATAGATAGATAGATGGATGTGTGTTGCTGCTTGTCCAGACTTCTGCTTCGAAGCGTTCTTTCCAATTCTGATGTAAACGTGTAAAGACCACATCCATACATCTTCTGATGGCTTATTCTGGTCAGGGTTAGGTGTGTGTGTGTGTGGGGGGGGGGAGCTTAATGCCTGTCTGAAAAACTAAATTCAATTCACCTGCTACTGTAAGTCTGCACCCCTAGGTATGTAAGCCTAGTGGATTCACTGGCACTGGTGCACCATAGCTGAGATGCCAGTCCATCATAGGGCACAAACACATACCCAGTCACACACTGCGGGCAACCTAGTGATTCCAGTTATTCCATGTGCATGTGTGTTGGACGGGAGGAGGCACCTGGAGAAAATCACACAGGTCTGTAATTATATCTTTGTGGGGACTCTCCATTCTTTTCTATGGGGAAAACGCTAATACTGACATGACAACCTTAACAAAACACAAAGATATGTAAAAATGCTTTTCATTACATTTTATAAATATTGCTAAAACAAGGCCATTGTTTAGTGTTTGTGATTCATAAAAAAAATCTTAAATTATGTTGCCTCTTGCAGAAACTAGGCTCTTGCTGTGCCTTTTAGGAAGTCCAAAAATTCCATTTTGTAGCAAATTCAAAATGCTAAGGGTACTAAGGGCTTTATTTGAAATGAGGAAATGCAATTACCACCGCTATTGTCCTTTTATTGGCTTCCAGTCTAAGTTCAGACTTCAAAATCATAGAAGGTGCCGAGAGACTTGTGCCTGGTGGTCTGGCTGCACTTATTATAGCTCACAAAAGCTGGGACATTTTCTCCCACTGCAGTTTTGTTAAAATTGTGTAAATAAAAGAAGGCAGCAAAAGCTTTCGTCATAAGGGCTCTAGGGTATTGGATTGTCTGTCTACTTGTTCAGTTGCATGTTTCTATATAAAGTATAGACTAAAGACATACTATTATAACTTAAACCTATGCTGATGAGCTGATTCACATAAAATGCCTATTTTGACAGACATCTAATTTTACAAAGTGAGCATGCTGTCATGTAATGACCATGTGTGTGTGTCTGTGGCTGAAGAAGACTGTGGTGTTTCAGTGATGCCAGTTGTGTACATCTCTCCAAACATCTCTGTGGTCCTGGATCTTCTTTCCCATTGAGCATATAGCTGTGTCTCCAGTTCTGGCCTATGTGGGTGTGTACTGCTATTTCTCTTAGAAACCTCTGAAATATTTATGCAAAGAAATGACTCTTACCCAGTCTGAGCATTTCCAGCTTAATGCTTACTAGATGAAATTGTGCCATCTGTTACACTTTGCTGCTAAAAGTTTACATATATTTTCCTTAAGAGTGTTTTGCTTTTCAGCCAAATGACTGCATAGCTCATATCCTTAGGTTTTCCCAGGCTTCAGGGTTTGCACAGAGCTGAACCAAAACTACAGTTTAAGCATAAATGCATCAATCAATTGATCAACAAAATAATATTTCATATAGGGCAAATTTATAAATAGAAATATATGTTTTTCCAGCGTGCAACAAGAAATATGACAAAGTGCAACACTGAAAAAATGGAAGTCAAAAATGAAAATTTCCTGACCTTGTTGAAAGATGACACTTGAAAATATGACAGTTTTGTTGTAATTATATTCATAAGTTCGTATTTGGATTCTGTATAAATTTAGGAAGGGATAAAGGGCACAGCCGCCCTCTTCATGAGGCGACACGGTGGATCAGTGCTTCGCTTTGTAGCTCTGATTCCTGCCTGCAGCTCTATGCGCCTGGAATCTGCAGGTTCTGTTTGTGTCAGAGTAGCTTATCGTTGGCCACTCTGGTCCCCCCTCCGGATGTTAGGCTTGCTGGCGCTGCCCATGGCATGTGATCCTGTCTATATCAATGCACCATATTCTCCCTGTGAACCTGTACTGGGTCAGCGCTTAAGGATGGATGGTTTCTTTATGCACCTATGCATTGGAATATGGTAAATCCAGCCATGGGACATATGGGAAACTAAAAAAAAAATCTGACTGAAAATTTGTCCGGGTTTCATGCGATGTGCAGGCAATAATGAAATAGCTGCTAATAACCAAATTATCATGGAGTCTGTTTGAAGGAATAGTGTATTTCCTTAAGTAGTGGCCAGGGGCTTTATTTACCTAAGGTGCACAAATAAAAGACCTTTATTTTAGGCAGGCTTATATTAGAGGCTGGACTTCATTTCTAATTCCCTCTCTTACTGCATTGCGCTGTTAAAGGTGCTATAGAATCAATTTTTCACCTAATTGTTCTCTGGTGCCTACATAGAAGTTATGTGTTCTTGGTTTGGTCGAAAAATGTCCAGAAGTGGTTTTACATGCCCATTTTCAACTCTGTAATTTGACCCTAGAATAAAACAAGCTGTTTTTCCTTATTTGGTAGGCTCATTAATATGTTCATGAGCTTTGCTCTGATTGGCTGGGTCAGAGTGAGGCACTGCGATGGCTCACACAGAACCAACATAGAGTGGCATGTTTTATCATTTAATGTTTCCTAGAACAATTTGCTGCATGTAACTGTACTAGTCCCACTTCAGCCTAGGCACAATGGTAGCATATTCATAACTTTGTTTCAACATTGTAACAAGAACCTTTAAATTATTTTTAATCTCACACAACAAATTATTTCGCAATGCTAGCTTTGTCATGCAAGTTTTATCAAGAACTCCAAACAGCAAGCTGAGCAGCTTGTAAATGTGTTGTTTGTAATAGAGGTCTGCACTCACACAGAATTCCTGCAGGACCCGCAGCAATAGAGTGCAGCGAGGGACAGATTTTCATTTCTGAATGCAGGAGCAGGTGGGAAGTAATTGATCTGTCTATGGGTGCGGGATGATTGAAATAACAAAAGGAATTTAAATAAATAAATATTAGCTCATATATATGTGTATATTTGTATAATATTTTGTTGTATTATCACACTGTTATTCAAGTTTGTGAGTGTACAGAAAATTACATTTAAAAATTCCCCTAATACATCAAAAATAGACCACTATGCCTAATTTGGTATTTACTCTGGCAGTCCGTCCCAGAATTTCTGTAAGGGTTTTAGCTTGCTCCCATTTTGAAAGTCCCTCATCACTCTCTTGGGCGATTGGCTAATGATGGCAGTACATTTGTAACATCTGATGATGTATGTGGCAATTTAAGGAAAGGTGAATATGAAGCCATTAATAATAACAAGTAAGGGAAAATCAAATATTTGGCAGCCATTTTCTATTGTCAGTGATGACGAGGGGATTCACTTGCCTCTTGCCCGTTGTGATAAATGCGACAAAGTGTTATCATACACTGTGCACAAGTCGGGCACTTCAGGGCTAAAATGCCATATGTGTTCAGTAGGCAGACTGCACTGATATTCGTGGCAACCGAATGAAAAGTGACAACTGCACAAAAAAACTAAATGACACAAAAATGTGCGGATTTTGTTTTTGCTGACCTACGGCCTTTTGATACTGTGTCTGTTGACACAGCAGCCAGGATAGGAAAGTTTGATCTGCAAGAGATGTTGTCCCATCAAACAACTATATCACGCCAGCTAAATGAAAGGGCACAGGTTTATGGCATAACAGCAATTATTGCGAAGTACAGGTGTGCTGTGACAATTGACATCTGGACCGAAAACCATCGGAAGAGTTCTTTACTGTCTGCTACTATACATTATTTAAATATTGACTATGATTTGATGTCGCTGGTGCAATTTGCTACCCCATTCGAGGAAGGCATTGCAAGGACAGGGAAAGGTTTCAGATTTTACGGTTTCAGAAACTCAGTCTTTGGAATTGGTTGCCAACATCTGGAAAATAGAATAACCTTTGTCACTGACTGTGGTGAAAACATGATCACGACACTGCATGGCTTGACTGAACTGCACTACTGCAATGCTCACGTACTAAATATAATTGTTTTGCATGCATTCTCATCAATCATAATTGTCTACAAACATGTCTCCGAGACAATCAGTGGAGACACGGTGGAATTCGGATGTTGATATGCTGGATTCGGTTTTACAGCAGGATGATGATCTCACAGCAATCCTGCTGGAAAATAACCACTGTGTTAAAGTAGAGCACATCAGCAAAAACAACCTTGCAAACCTGGTGTCTTTTTGGAAAGCGTTTAAAGACGCAATAAATAATTTTGAGTCAGACAATACTGCCTTAAGTGTTTTATCTTGTGCTTCTGTGGTCAGTGAGACTTAAGAATCATTGTGAGCAGTCAAAGTCAGCTCTGGGCTCAATCAAATTGCATCAGTGCGTGTGCAACATTGACAGTTTGACTCCTTGGGAAGGTCATGAAAAGTGCCGACGACATCCCCGTCACAACCTAGAACAGCACAATTATGCATAAAGCCTTCAATTTTTGCTGTTGTCCTCCGCATTGTTCTTCACAATACCTGCAGAACTGTTAAAGTCCGAACATGCAATGAGCCCAATGAGCTTGAAAGGGGGCTAGCATATGTTATGTCTGGGGCCGTGGTTAGGACTGTTACATAACATTCTAGAAATTCGAAACATTCCATTTCACTTCCCCTTTTCATGAATCATATTTGAAATAAGAGATAACAGTGTTTGAGATTCACTGTATGTCATTTCCATGTACCCTGTTCCATGTTAGTCCTTTTTGAACTGTGCCGAGGTAAAGTCAGATTTTCATTCTATGGCACCTTTAATATGAATTCTACATATGAATGAATCAAACCTCACTGTTGTGCTTATTTAAACCGTGTAAAACGTAAACTGTATAACGACAGATTACAGTATTGCACAGCTATTAAAAGAGCTGGCTGGGACTAGTAATAGTACTAATAATTGCCTTCTAAAAGTATATTCTCAAAAGTTAACTTTTCGTCAATGGCGTATAAATCATACATGTGATCAATTTACCTTTGTGTAGTATGACCAGTCACATACCGTAAATACACCCAGGTGTCATAACATAAAAGTGAAACAATTCATGAGTTTCTCCAAATATTAATATTAATAGAGACATTCCATTTGTTGCAGCACAGTTAAATATCTATCAATGATTAGAAGTAGCGGCTAGCAAAATCTGAACTGAAAAACTACAATATTACCTAAGTTCATAATGCATAATAAACATGGCTATAATGTGTTATGCTTTTTTTATAAATATTTATAGCCATGATTATGATGCTTTATCAATGGATTATAAAGCAGTATAAATGTGTTTATAAATTACTGAAAATTTGGCCTTAAGGAAAGTGTTACCCACGTTTCTATCTGAACTCTAGATGTCACTTTTTCCTGTTTCCACAAAAATGTTAGTAGAGCTGCTCTGGACAATTCATAAGTTTAGGGTATGTTTTATCTGTGTCAAATCCCAAAACCTAGAAACCCATAGAAATGTGCGTATGGATGTTTCTCATCTATTTTGTTCATATGAAGCCTTAATATAAATGAACCACTTGGAGTTTTACCCCCCTTGATATATTTTTCCCTTCTCTGTATCCGTGGCCCGGCCATTATTTGTGCCTGTTTACCATGCCCACAGCCATTATCTGAGACCCAGGATTTAATTGAATCATGGTTTTTAATTGAGGAAATGTGGTATTACAATCGGCCATGATTCTGGTACTGTCACACCTGCCCTTGATTCCCTAATCACTACTCGGTCATCATCACTGTTTTTGAAGCATAGGGCTTAGTTGCTTTCTGTTCACAGGTTTGGTCTTTATGGGGCTTAGTGGTGTCCTGTCTTCTGAAATTTCTACAGTACTACTTGTGTAGCTCTGTTTCCTCTATTCTGTGCCTGTTACTAGTAGCAGGCACTTGGTGGTGTCAGTAGCTGGGGCTTCATGGTCCTTGTTGATTGACATTTGGCCTTTGGCTTCTGAATGGCCAGTTAGATCCCAAGTGGCCAGTATTCCACAGCTGGTGTGCTGTGCACACACACACACTCAGGCTTGTAGGTTTTAATTATATCTTTGTGGGGACTCTCCATTCATTTCTAATCCCAACATGACGACTTTGACCCCTACCCAACCCTAACCTTTACCATAAGTAACCAAACTAAATATGAGACTTTTGCCATTTTTAGTTTTGTGATTGCTTTCACAGATCTTTCTGGGGACCTGAAAAATGGTCTCCACAATGTAAAAAAAAAACAGGTTGTTATCACACTGTGGGGGACATTTGGTCCTCACAATCTAATATGGACCTAATTCGCGTGCGCACACACACAGACACACACACACACACACACACACACACACACACACACACACACATACACACACACCTCTGGCTAATAGACAGGCAGAGCTCTGAAAGCTAGTGGCAGAGAAGGGAAAGTCTTGTGACCACGGCAACAGGAGTCAGCAGAAGCGCAGCGTGAGTGAACAGATGGCAGCAGGGAAAATGTGGCAGGAATGTGAGGCGAGACCCCCTCTGGGCTTCATACAGAGCATTCCTGTTGGCAGAGCAGCTCTCATTGTCAGCTGCTTTTAACGTGTTTGATCACATGCATGTGATTTGTGGCAGACTCGGGTTGGGGGGGGGGGTGAATGCTTTTCATATGACTATGCGAAGATGAGGCTGCTTTCTGTGAGGAGCATTTCACTCATGTCCTATATTCTGGTACTTCGGCTCGTCCTGGTAATTTTTTGTTATTTCTAAAGCTTTAAAAAAGCATTGTTTAAATCGGCTGTTATTGAGCTGGATGACGGCTCAGTGTGTAGCTTGATAGCCTGTCAGCCCTGCGGTCGTGCGCTCAGATGGTGCCCCTGTTCGCTGTGAGTGCTGAGTTTGCGTGCTCTCCATGCGTTTGTGCAGGACGCCTCTGCGCACGGTTTCCTCCCACAGTTCACAACCATGCATTTTGAGAAATAACACCGCTCACACCTATATGTTTATACTTTCAGGCACAGGTGAAATAAGGCAATGCTGTCATCACCTGCCATCTGTACCCGTTATCTTGTAATCTTCTGCTTTCCAGTGTTGTTACTGACTAATGAGCTTGTTGCAACAGTAAGAAAGGCATCATGTCCTGAAATATATGTCGTTGTGAAGAAAAATGTAATCCAGTTAATTACTTGTAATTTTTTTGCATTCGGTTGTTAGGGGAGGATTTTAATTCCCCTGGAATTTGACTCTGTCTGTCACCCCAAGGAGCACTCAGGCCCTATAGGCCCCATGGTGTAATGCCCTTAGGTATCTGCAAAGCCCACAGGACATTGGACTGGAAATGCCAACGTGAGCATTAGCCTGCAGCTGCATTAGCACCCTCTGCCTGTACATGTACTAGCCTTTCTTGGGGTGTGACTCTTTTCATTCTTCCGACTGACCCATCACAGGTCTCCGCTTTTTACATTTAATTGATTTAGCGGACCAAAACATCCAAAACAACATACTTTTCTTTGAGAAAGCAAAATCAGCCAGTCCCTGAAGCAACTGAGGGTTAAGGCCCTTATTCAAGGGGCCAGTGGTGACATC
This sequence comes from Hyperopisus bebe, assembly GCA_026777045.1. Lineage (NCBI taxonomy): Eukaryota > Metazoa > Chordata > Actinopteri > Osteoglossiformes > Mormyridae > Hyperopisus > Hyperopisus bebe. The sequence continues at coordinate 14,442,452 of JAODJW010000039.1, read as the reverse complement.
ATTCAACTGATACAGGGATTTGAACCAATGACCTTCTGATTACCTGCCATAACCTGTTGAACTACATACTGCTCCGTAATTAAGATATTTGCTGATGTCTCCTGTGTCCAAGATGACATTTTTTATACTCATTTGATTTGTACTGTATCAGCACATTTACTTAGAGTACTATGATAAACCAAATAGATATACTAACAGAAACCATATTTACTGTATTTAATATATACACAGTATTTATCATTTATATTTACTGTTTTCACTCCAAGGTCTAGAATCCTGTTAGGTAACAAACAAGGGTTGCTGTTCACAGAATATGAGGATGAACTGCAAACGTTGCCTTCCTGGATCGCGACGCAGCTTCACCGTCGTACAGTAATCAAACCCAGGCCACGCTCTTTCCAGGAAGGTAATCGGTTGCAGGTTTGGCTGTGTGAGAATGGGGGTCACCAGGCTACTGCAGCTTTTGTGAGAGGGGCCAGAAAAATAAAGAAATTAGCCAAGCGCTAAGCCTGAGGAGGCATCTCCTAACGGAAGATAAAGGGAGAGAGCGCCAGGCATATCCAGAGCCAATCCAATTCCAGCATCTGGACTAGGTGTGGTTTCATTGGTTACTTTGATTAATATGACACATTTGCATATTCTCAAACCTATAGGTTCCCCAGTGCTCAGAACAAATCTTACTCCTCCACAAATCGCTCAGAATGCAGCATGTGAATCATCTCCTGCTCTCCTTCATTGCCGAGCTGTCAGCTACGCTCTGCCGCAAACGAGCCAGGCGTTCCCGCTCCCGTGGCCCAGGGGAGTTCAGGCTCGGAGCCTCGCTACAGCTCACCTCTGCTGGCCGCGAACCATTACGGCAGCTGCTACACTACCGCCACTGACCTGCTTTCCGCAGGGCCTTCTGGGAGGCTTCGGTCACACGGTGCTGCCCAGTAACGGGATAGCAGAGGAGGGGCTGGGAGCTTGCTGGAATGCTTCCCCTTTAATATCCCTGGGGCCCCCACATGTCTGAGAACCCAGTAGCAAGTGTTTGCCAGAGCATGCTCCCTAAGCCATTTTACGCGTGCTGAGTAGCCGTCACCTCTCGCTCGCTGCTGGTGAACACCACGACCCTCCACATAAAGTATTACGTCACCTTAGGATCCTATGTGCTATGAGAAATATATGTAAAATTTTTTTTGTGCAAATTTAGCCCCTTAGTAAGATACACTGGAGTCAGCAAAGAGTGGTTTCAACACTGTGTCTGTCCTACGTGTAGGCAGCAGATATGGCTATGTGTTCATAACCATAACAGAATTACATAAAATTGATTTAAAAACCCTTTTATTCAAGGCAACTGGCAGATTATAAACATTATCATGTGACCATTTACAAAGCACATTACATTTTTTACAGAAAAAAGGTTATTTTCCTCCACTGTGTGAACGAAACGATTGAATACAACATACAGGTGCACTAACAGGAATGTTGATAATCAGTTTGGTCCTCATACAACTAAGCAGGTGGACTCTACAGTGAAACAATTTTAGCAGAAGCAGCCATGTGGACCATCCAAAAAAATTACCTAACTGACTTCCCCCAGTGAGAAAACACCAGTACGGCCTGTTTTTACACTTACTCTATTGGGTATAGCACCACAAATGCTGTTTAGCACGGTACCCTCACACACACCAACAGTCATGCCTCCGGTGGTGTGTGTGTGTGTGTGTGTGTGTGTGTGTGTGGTAGGGGGGAGGTCCTGAATTGCATGCTGTGTGTGTCTGTGATATACAGTACTTGCATCCTATCCAGTGGCCCCGATTTCTGCCACGTTTCCTGCTATGGGCTTCAGACTCACCATGACCCCACTCTTGATGAGTGGTAGAATGCAGATGGGAATATTTAAACCATATTTGTACAGATTGCTATTCCATTAATCAACTTTCCTAACCATCCTTATACAGTGGTACCTCAGAACTCGAATTTAATCCGTTCAGAACTCCGGATCGAATCGGTTTCCAGAGCAGCCACCAGCAGATAAAAGCAAACAGGCAAGCAAAAATCCTAGAAGATTTGATGTCAGCACACGGGGACTTTTCACCGGACAAAGAACAGAGATGTTCTACATGTGTGTAGGTTTTAGGACTGCAGAGGAAAGCAGCTAGAGTGGCCCGCAGGGGCTGATCCAATGGACATTGTAATTCCTTTACTCCTCACGGCCGTTATTATCCTGTGTTGCACTGGGGGATGGATGCTGTCTGTTTACAGTAAGTCAATGGTTCAGTTTCACTTTACTCTGTGAATCCAAATTTCATGCAATTATGCAATTCAAATACCTTGCAGCTCTTACCTCTTGGATATTGTATTCACCCTAGATTACGCCCCCCCACCCCACCACCAAATAAATAAAATATCCTTATTTATATTAGAATTTTCTTACTGCTTACTTTTCTTTAAAATCTTTACAGAACAGTAATACTTTTTTTTTTATTATTATTGTTTTTGAACATGTAAAACAAGCACATTTCACCCTCACATAATGGGGTGTAGCCGGGCTGGTAACATGCCTGGACGGGCACCGAACACTGCGGATAGCATAGACTGGGGGGTGGCAAAGGCTGGCATAGTCAGGAATGCTGTGAAGAAGAGGAGAGAGGAGGATGAGGAACTGCCTCATTGTGGGATGGGCACAGAATATGGTGATTTTAATAAAGGTCTGTAAATTGAGGGGAGTATTTCCGAAGCGCCTCTCCTAACCTAGACATATGAAAGCTTATCCTTGTGCTAATGTCCTCTGCTCACAAACCTCCATTCCTGGCTGTCGGTGCTGACATCTGCCCCTCTTCCATTTTTCCACTAAATTGCCTCTGAGGTCTTCAGGCACAAAATAGATAGCCAATAAAATGTTAGATATGTTTATTTATTTGGTTATTTATTTGAAGCCATTGTATGCCTCTTCTAGACTTTATGGCTGGAGACTTCCATTCAACATTCAGTCACTGGAAGAAAAAGAAAGAAATAATAAAATCGAAAGCCTTTTAAATTTGTCCATTACTGCTGATTAATTTGTAAATAAAAATGGCAGAGCTAAATGTGTTTTTATGTAGTCACTCAGTCTCATTGTTGTTTAAATTTTTAATTTATTTAAAAACCTTACCTCACCACTGTGTACTAAACATGCAGTTGGAAGATGGATTTCAATAGTACAAAGTGAATAAAACTGATGTGTGTTTGTGTCTGCTGTCATGTAGGGGCAATGTGTGTGTGTGTGTACTAGTCTGTGTGTGTTTACCAGTCTTTTTTCTCACTCTCTGAGTCTGTATGGATGTGTGTCCCTGTCTAATTGCTCTCTCTGTGTCTACAGTATGTATTGATGTTTGTGTATCTGTCTGTTTGCTCTCTCTATCACCCTGTTTGGATGTCTGTGTACCTGTCTGTCATCTCAGTGTCTATATGGATGTGTGTGTACCTGTCTGATTGCTCTCTCTCTCTCTCTGTGAGTCCATTAATATGTGTATGTACCTGTCTGTTCTCTCTCTCTGTGGATCTTTATGATGTGTGTGTACCTGTCTGTGTTCACTCTGTCAGTCTGTATGGATGTACATGTACCTGTCTGTTCTCTCTCTCTGTGGATCTTTATGATGTGTGTGTACCTGTCTGTGTTCACTCTATCAGTCTGTATGGATGTACATGTACCTGTCTGTTCTCTCTCTGTGTGGATCTGTATGATGTGTGTGTACCTGTATGTACCACCCCTCATGTGAGACAGCGTGGATCCCTGGCCTCTCGGTGGTTACCGAACCACCAGTAATCGCCAGTCGGGGCGTGATGCCCTTGCCCTTTTTTAATCAGTACATGGCGCTGCTAGCCGAAGCATGAACATCTGAGACAACGCACCGAGGTGCCCTCTGGGTATGGCTGCCTTGACATTTTGCTGCTAATTCGCTTTCTTCCACTAATGTGTTGTCATAGTCACGGAAATGATTTCGCTAATCTTTGACCAGAAAACTCAATCTGTATAATGTGTGGCTACAATTTACAACAATGCAACACCCCATTTTGCGTTGGTCACGAAATACATTTCCATGGGTGGCCAAAGTCGCGGAAGAACACCGCTGGATTTAAGCAGGACTTTAAGTGCCCACAGCCCCACAGTAGATCTTGTCAACTGGGAGGGGGGGATTTCATCCATCCATCACCATTTATCCCGTACTGGATTTTGTTGGATCTTGAGCCTAACCCTGAGCCTATCCGTCCATCTATCTTTTATGACCATTTATCCTATACAGGACTGTGGGGAATTTTGAGTCTGACCCCTAGGGCTGCCACTAACTACAAGTTTTCTATAGATTAATCTATTGACTACTTTACATATTGGTCGATTAATCTAAAAAATTAATTTTCCTCCAGAAAAATCAAACTGCTATTTCCTTGAAGTTGGACTTTATTTTCACGACAACAAACTGTATGTCATTGCAGGGCTTTAAATAATGAATGTCGGCCTTTTGGCACTACACGGACTTATGGCTACAATTCAATATGCAGGTCAGTAGCACGCCTGAAAGAGATGTTGGTGGTGTTTAAAATCAGACACATTTTTTTTGGTTAAGATAGTTTTCATTTTTATTTCAATTCACAAAATATTTTATTTATTGTTTAATTTCAGTTTTATTTTACAATAATGACACTGGTCCCAACAAGCCCAGTGCGCACATACACACATGCTGGCACCGTCAATCAACGTAGAATAAGCCCATATTTTAGCCTAAACATTTTCTCAAACACTTATTCAATGAAGATTCTAAGGTATCAGGCAGACAACTTTATGGCTTTATTAATGACTATATTTAGCAGCTACAAGGACAAAAGGTATTAAAAAGCTCTCCTTAGTAATGGTAATTTAATAAACATGAATAGTAGCACATGTGTTGGTTTTGCTTACTCTGGTGGTCCATCATCCAGAATAAGGCCTGACTGTTTCCTCTTCAGGTGCTCATGCATAGCGCTGGTGCCGCTCTAGTATGACATTGAAACCTTGGACAGCGTAAAACCCCCTTTTTTGTGATAATTTGAACTACACCTGTAATTACATAGTAATATTGAAGGAAAACATGTTATAATGAATTGAAGCATTTTAGAAATCAAAAGGATAATTTCACTGAAATCATTTGTAAAAAAACATGCATTGATTTAAAATATTGATGTCAATGCATTTCCAGTGTTGACCTCATTGACTATGTCAACTAATTGCGGCAGCCCCAAAGCCCATCCATTCATCTATCTATGACCACTTATCCAGATTGTGGTGAATTCTGAACCTCAAAAGCACAGGGACAGCCTGGATGGGACTTCAGACCCCTTCTTTGTGCTCTCTCTCTACAACACTATTCATGTAACTGCAGGCTTTTAGATTATGGGATGGAGCAGAGGACCCAGAGCAAACTGTGGAAAACATGCAAAACTCCACACAAATAGAGCAGGGGTGGGAATTCAGCACTAAAAAGTTGAATGTTCATTGACTGATCATTTGACAGGCTGAATTGCAGACAAGAAACAAAAAAGTAAAACATACAGTTTGGAGAACAGTGGCCAAGACTGTGGATGAGTAACCTGTGACCTACTGTAGCATCTGTCAAAAAGGGCATTCAGCTTGAACAACTCAGCTGCGTGAATGGGTAGAATACAGGACTGCAACTGGACAGCAGAGCAACTAAACCATATAATATATAAAACTACAAAGTTATAAAAATATAAACCTGAATTTGCATTTATATATAGTATATTTAGATATAAGAAGGTACATGAGGAAAAGGTCCTCAACACCAGTTAACCAATCATTCAAATTATGGCAGAGTCACCAGTTACTCCTGTAGTGCCTCCCTGTGATGCTTCATTAAGGATAACCTGCTGACCTCAGCTTTGAGTGTCCTAACGGTTCCTGTGCTGTTACTTCACAAAAAAGGAATTTTGGGAATCATTATGTGTTTAATTATTTCTGCCAAATGGAACTCCTAATTATTCTAATGAGATGAAACTGACCTTCCTAATTAATTTTCTGTTGAGTAGACAATGTCTTAAATAATTGGCAAATACCCTGTAATTGAATTAATTCAGACATATATTATATCATTTTATTTCTACTCATGCTATTTTTCTTATGTTCTATGTTGTCTGTGAATGTGTTCACCAATACAGCTAGGACAAATCCCTAGTACATGTAGTACAATAAAGTGGATTCTGATATGTTTATTAAAATATATTGATACATTGACTCCACCTTATTTTAAGACTGACATGCCCACTGGTGTGCAGGTACACATGTTTGACACGACTGTGATTTGATAGGAAAAACACTTGCATCCCTCCTGGTGCAGCTTTGCGCTGGATGTGTTATTTTGGGCACCTGCCAAGTTTTTTTTCTGTCAGACACTGTTACAACATTCAATAATTATGTATCCTTTATGTATGATGCATGACATGCAATGAATTATGTAACACAAGCCACATTTTGCAGCGAGGGTCTCATGTATCATTCAATCAACAGCCCCCCGTCACCAGCAGCAGGTCCAGTCATTCCCATTCGCAGGCAATGACATCCAAGTTTTAGTATCTGCTCTGTTAGTAACTTCTCTGCAAATGTATTCCTAAAATAGAGCTGCGGACATCGTTCCTTCCCCCTGTGTGTGTGTGTGTGTGTGTGTGTGTGCACGGTCATCTATATACTTCATTATGGGGAACAAATGTCCCTACAATGTGATAGAAACCTGTTATTTTGACCTTGTGGGGACATATTTTCTATCCCCACCAGAGGAAACTGAATTTTATAAAAATCTGTGACCGCAAGCAAAAAACTGAAAATGCCAAAACTTAATAGAACTTATGGCTAAGTGTAACTTAACTTATGGTTAAGGTTAGGGCTGGGTAGGGGTTAAGGTTGCCATTGCTGGAATGAGGGTTATGCCTATAGAAATTAATGGAGAGTCCCCACAAAGATATGAATGCAGGCATTTATCTGTGTGTGTGTGTGTGTGTGTGTGTGTGTGTGTGTGTGAGAGACACATTGATTGGTAAAACAGACAATGTTTAACAAGAGACAAGGGGCCACATTTTATTTTGTGTTATTCTGCTCTGAGCAACTGCAACCAGCTCTTACCTTGAACTAGATGACATGGGAGAGCTCAAGTAAACTATTATAATGGGTATCTGATGGCTGGGGGAACATTAACACCTGAGAGGGAGAGGTTGAAACCAACCATATGTACACTGAATGCCAATTATGGTCTCTGTTATGTTTTAAAGAGCAATGGACATGGACACATTGTTCCTCGTTTTATTTATACAGCTCATGGGATCCTGAACGTGATACCTGGTCACCAATAGCCTATACCCCTAGAATGGCATCCTGGGATTGGTGGTGCTGAAGGATGGGACATGTTGTCAATCCCTGAGGGTGAATGTAAGACTGCTTCAAATTTTATTACCACCAAGGGGGAGTGATAAGATACCATAATGGGAATAAAAAAATTAATGTAATTAAAGTCTCTACTTTTCCAGAGCTGCCTGCAGGGGGGACCACTTTAGAATGAGACTGCTATTATATTAGACCAGTTCCTAATGGGATATAGGATAAAGATATTGAAATGATCTGCTTCTCCATCCATGCTGATTTGAAAACGTTCTGTGTCGATTTATCCGGATAAATTTTACTGACTAAGTGTCAAAAAGCGCAGCAGAAGAAAGAAGTCAGTAGGCAGTATTGGGGAAACAGCACTTAGCACACGGGGGGGGGGGGGTGCAGACCGGGGGGGGTAC
>JAODJW010000039.1:14393779-14407981 GCA_026777045.1 Hyperopisus bebe | reverse complement strand
TTGCTTCCGGGATAGGCTCCGGACCCCCCGCGACCCAGTAGGATAAGCGGGTTGGATAATGGATGGATGGATGGATGTATGACAGAAAATGTATTATGTTCTTGTTCATTCAAAAATTCAGATGCTAATGTGGTTATTTTTAAATGATAAGAATAACTGTGTTCAGATGTAGCCCTTATTTTTGTTTGTGGGAATAAGCAAATCAACAACAAACGCTGAGGACATCAGAGCTGCGGCGGTACATAAGATTTAATAAGACACACAACTGGCTTTCATATTAATTATAGTGATGATTTCATGACACTTCAACTTTAAAATTAGCTCAGAATGCATTGCTGCATTGCTTCTGTCCCAAATTTCCAGGGCGCTTATTAATGTCTCGAAATAAATAAAGCATAAGACTATGACAGCTCTGGCAAAGTAATCTGTTTGAAGACATTGTGCTTCAATGACACTGTGTTTGTAATAAAATTGAGACATTTTTGTTCTAATCAGAATAACAATATGGTTTACTTCTTAAATTCCCTGTTGTCTGTGCCTATAAGAACCCAGTTATATGAATTTGCTATTTATTCAATATGTGGCTGTAGGTTATAGGGTTAGCTGTGGGTAATGATGGAAAGAACAAGGTTGCAAATATAACTAGTTACAATGAGGCTTCTCTGCAGGATTGCTAGACTCGCTGTCTATGACAGGATGAGGAGTTTGGAGATGTGGAGGGACCTCAAAATAGAGCAATGGAGCCAGCTTAAGTGGTTTGGACATTTTATGAGGACGCCACCTGGACGGACTCCTGGGGAGCTGGTCCGGAGCGTCCCATTGGGCGGAATCCTGGGAGACCCTGGACATGCTGGAGGGATTATATCTTACAACATCATTTAGGGATCCCCTGGAAAACAAGTTAGAGTATGTATGCATGGAGAAGGAGGTCTGACGTGACCTTCCTTGTATGATGCCACCATGACATTCACCTGGAAAAACAATGGTGAGGTGAGATGACATGAATAAATATGAGATGTACTGTATGTTAATGTGTTGCTATATACATAAAGGCCCACCGGGAATTTGAGAGATGCTAAGAGGACAGCTGCTAATTGCCCTAAACAGAGCGCAGGATTTTCTGCCCGGATACAGTGGAAAGCCCGTGCTGCAGAGAAGGTCAGGGAGATGGTGGACGTTAAGTGAGTTGTTTATGCTTTAAATGCCCAGTATAATAGACACCCCAGACCTACCCCTCCCGGCCCACCCAGCGCCATAGGGTCCATGCCTGCTCACATGGTTCTGATTCTCTGACCACGGGCCCTGTGTATATCTCGCCGCATTCCCTAAATAAATCGTGTCTCTCCGAGATTATTTCCCTGCAGCCTCAGCCTCTGGGTCTCCTTGCTTGCCAGAACATTTACATATATGTGCACGTGTGTGTATGGGGGTGGGGTGGAGGGTCATGTATATATTACTTTGCGGGGACCAAATATGATAAAAACCTGTTTGTGTGGGTAGGGGTTAAGGTCGTCATGTTGGGATTACAGTTTTCCCCATAGAAATGAATGGGCGGTCCCCACAAAGATATAATCACAAACCTGTGTGTGTGTGTGTGTGTTTGTGTGTGTGTGTCTCAAAGGAGGGCAAGATGGGACATGCAAAAAGAAGCATTCCAACATGCAAGTGCAAGTAAAGTCCTGTTTTTCAACCAGCCTGACTGAGTCAGTGCGAATTCCTGCTGTCCTTATATTGACAGATACAGCATAATCAGGAATATGACATTAAAGTGTCAGTACTACCTTACATGTAATTTCATTAAATATATCAGTTACACAAAGTAATAATTAAAAGCAATAAAACTGCCAATGTCAAACTGATATCCTTTTTAGGATTCCCTTGTGCCTTGTGTTTACAGGCCCACTATGACCCTGTAGTGGGTAAGGAGTGATGGATGGATGGATGGATGGACGGAAAGAAGCAAGGAGGGATAACTCATGTTAAGCAAAAACTCTTTACGAGTATGGCTTTGTTTCAACACAGCATGCTGAACTGAGCCAAGATAAAGTGTTCAGAGAGACCTACATCACAGCATCTGTGAATGTTAAAATACTAGGAAAGGAAAAGGAGAAGCCTGATGACCACATACAGAATGTTTGTACAGTGCCATTACACACATTCCCCTGCTCTGTGTCAAATGGTCGGCTCTTTATTAGCTTCCACATAATATAAGTGGAATAACTGTAACGTCCATCAGACCTTCACTGGGTATATAGACCATAAAGAATTCATTCATCAATCATCTAACTGCTTTTCCAGTACAGGGTTGCAGGCATGAAAAATGTTAAGCCAATATCAAAATGACTGTTAATTGCTATGGTAACACTTTGCCTGAGGGGGAACAGTCAACTTAGTAACTCTGGTACTGCTCAAATACAAATCATGAGCAAATATAGAAACTGCGTGAAATACATGAAATGTTATAATTGAATAATAATGAATGAACATGGGATCAGTACATTAACACTTAGTTGCTGGTCAATTAATGCATTAAGTAAGAGTGTACTAGTACATGATTTGTACCCCCTCAAGTAAATTGTTACAATTTCTATTACATGATTAAGTATTATTGCGATATAAGTTCAATTCTTGGTGTTAGTGTTGTTTAGTGGTGTTGAAAGACCAAATAGAAGCTAAAACAAATCAGCAAGACAACATGTAGACAGCTGATTTTTTAGGAATGAAATATATGTAAGTACAGCCTTTTATAATTTATATTTTCCATCATCCATCCATCCATTCATCCATCCATTAATCTACAGGTGTTCCGCATGTCTAGGTAACACTCAAGTCACACAGCTCTGCTGGGTACCCCCCTTCCAAATCAATTCCCACTAATATATCTATTATTAGATTAAATTAGGCTGAAGCAGTACAGCCTTCAGGTATCACTGGCAGCTGCTGTGTCACGCTGAACAGGCTAATTGAAAGATGGGCTGAAATCACCTTTAGAAGTGAACAGTTGCTGGGGTATCATTATGATAATTACTGTTGATGACTGAAGACGTTCTATAGGATATGTACTACAGAAGTTCTGCTGAGGGAAAAAGTCCTATAAGACTTATAAGATAATGAGAATTTATAATTATTAAACCTGGTGGATAAAGGAGGTGCAGGTGCTACAGTATGACTGTGAATTGAACAAGGGGGGCTGATTTATTTATTTTTTTATCATTCCAATTCAGGTCATTTAGCTCAGGTTGCTTAGTTTTCAAAGCAAATAGCTATTTCACATGTCTGCCTAATGGTTATAGACATCGGAGTTGCTTTATAGTTGCTTTGTGTGTGTTTATGCAATCCCAAACATGGGATTAGGGTTTAGGCATTTTGGCCCTGGAAAATGTTCAGTTAAGACAAACTATCTTTTTAAGTAAAAAAAAATCGCACACAAACTAAGTGATGCTGCATATTATTGATCAAGCATCTATCATAAAAACACCAACAGCAGGACTTTGACAACATGGCTAAACCAAATCCTCTCTCTGTCAGCATATCATGTTTTTGATAGCAAGAAACACATGTTCACTATATACAGAAAGGAAGTAAAGTCTGAGACAGCTGGAACGCTGTTCCTGCTGGGTATGACTGAGTATGAATACATCGGACAAGGGTCAGCTAGTTACCAAATTCTTTTCAACAAGAATTACATGCATTTTGAGTGGTAAAATTCAGCCTGCACCATTAAACAACAAAGTCTTTAACGAGTTACTTCAAACCACTACTGACAGTGACTAGAGGAATATCCTGTGTGTAAGACTGAGATGGTTTGGAATTTTGACTGACATTAATTTCCTGTTTAGATAGCTTGCCATATGTTGGCCAGCTATGACACCAATCGCTACCAGCTCAACAAGCACAAATATTATATAAAGTTCACCAAACTCTCAAAAGATTCATTTCTGAGAGAGAGAGAGAGAGAGCGAGAGAGAGAGAGAGAGAGAGAGAGACAAAATAAAGGACTTTCGCTGCATGTGAAGAATCAAATCAAGGTAGCGCAGTGATTTTAGATATGAGAACAATGGACTGTAGGAAATATTTTCACACGGAGGTCTGCAGGCTTTGCTCCCCAAGGCTCTTTGACACTCAGGCGGTAAATAGCCAGAAGGGGCAGTGGGAGCCAAGTTATAAATATGACTTCTGAGCAGGGGAAATGGAAGGGGAAAAAAGGCTCCAGTGGAAATCTTACTCTGCCTTTGTTTCTTGTGAGCTGGTGTAAGGTCATAGGCAACCATTTTAATTATATCAGATGTCATATTTTGTTTGAATGTTGCATTTCTGAGTGTAGTCGTCTGTGGCATTCAGGGTAAAGTGAGTAGCATGGTTACAGAGGTACTATAATGGCATTATCTACATTAGTTACTTATTCCAACATAATTGTGTTCACTTTGTTTATTTATTTTTTCTTGTGGCAATTTGGATCACAGAGCTGGCCATAAAATATAGTTTAGTCTTTACTGCTCCCCAACATCAGAACGGCATCCATGCTTGTCTTGAGTTTCATTGCTTTCTGCACCACATTTCATTCTTCAGCCATAAAAAGCCAACTGGTTAATGATCCTCCCTCCACCCCCCACCCCGAGTTGCCAAGTTGTGCTCACATATCCCTTGAATGCATTGCATAATCTCTACTTGACTTGACAACTTTCATCTGCAAGTGCCCAGATGTGTCAGGCAGGTGGTCAAAAGTGCTAATAGGTGATTTGATAGTGAGTTGATAGTGTGTAGGTGGTAAGGTGGTAAGGCTGCTTCCAACAAGAATGTTTTCACCAGACCCGTGGGGGTGGGGACTAGGGGTGCCTCAGCACCTGTCCCTTTTGCCCGAATGATTGAAAGTGCCCCCTATTGATGTTCTAAGTGCCCCTTCTCGATGACTTATTGAGCCCCCCTACGTTCACGCACCTGCCCTTCAAAAAGTCTTTGCACATCACTGCTTTCTACTTTAGCTTTAATTAGCGATACACAATACCTATAGTAGTAATAGTAATAATAGTAATAATAAGTGTCATATGGGTTTACAAACTAATAGCTTGATGCTAATAAATATTTGATATGAATTAATATCATATAACAGAAAATAATTGCAAAGCCACAACATACTGAAAACAATGATTACATAAATTATTGCCTATTGAATGGTTTGAGGCACTGCAATATAAATAAACAGCAGTCTAATTCAATCATAGAGCAGTGCAACCTAAATAAACAGCACTATCCTCTAATCATACAACAGTGTAATCCCATCATGCATCAATGAAACAATTAAATACATTGCAGTGCCATCCAAATGTACTGCAGTGAAATATAAATATACCACAGTGTAATCCAAATGTACTACAGTGAAATATAAATATACAGCAGTATAATCCAAACAGAGCTATGCAATCCAAAAAACAACAGTGGAATCCAAATATACACCAGTGAAATATACAGTCAGTGACAAAAAAAGTTAAGCACCCAGAAGTAATGGTCCGATTTGGATGTAATTTGGTACATGTGTAGACCAGTGATGGGTAATCCAAATATTGCCCTGCAGTGAAATTCAAATAAAATAAAAGTGTAATCTGATTATGCAGTAGTCCAAGCAAAATATACAGCAGTGCAAATCTACAAGATTATTTCCTGGAAAACTCCCTGGAGGGATGTTGGTGTCTGATTTATAACTAATGCAACTAACCAATGCAAATCAATCTATTAAAATGTTGGACCTACTGGCAGTCCTCTTACTTGTAAAAAAAAGTGTTACTAATAAACTTTTCTATATTTTAAAGCTATCATAGACTTGTTATAACATCTTATAAAATGTACTATATTGTGTATTTATTATGCATTCATGGCTTGCAAATATTCATGACTATATGCATAATATATTGTCCAGAGGGATTTTGTTGTGAACATTTTTCATACCTGTAAACAAGAATCTTAAAAAATATGTTTTTCATTTCACTTCTGGGAATTTAACTGGTGAGTTTACCATCATCAGCCATCCCAGGATGGCTTGGTCGCTCAGCAGGTGACACTATCACCTTGCAACACCACTGTTGGGGTTTGAACCCGACCCCTGCTCTGTATGTGTGGGCTTTGCTGGTTCTCTCATTGTTGTGATTGTTCCTTCTGGAAACTCCAGTTTGCTCTTGTAGCCCAAAAGCTCACGATCAGGTCAGTTGGTGTCTTTAAATGCTGTTTACTTGCTTGGCCTCTAATAGACAGAAAGACTATGTGATGTACAGATGATTTTTTTTTATTAAATAATATTATAAAGTGTATTGTACACTGTAGCATTTTTTATGTACAAGGAAGGTTCACAGTGCGCTGCAGACATAAGCATAAGAAAGTAATAAAATTTATTATAAAATTATTATAATTAAACAATGAACAAAAAAGCAAACACCTTAGATTGACTGTTGCCAAAAACTGGAGCTGATAGCACTTACACTTGAATAATTTTTATCACCCCCCCTCCCCCCACCCCACACACAATTTAAAATTATCAAGTCTCGGTGGCAGCGTGAGTTTGGGTGGGGTAGGTGACAGTAATCACTGTAGATCAGGCAGAACATGCGATATGTTCACTGTTTGTTCCTGACACTGAGTGTTTATCTGAGCTGTCCTACAGCAACCTCTCAAGAGACAGAGTTGTATGAAGGGCTAGGCTATCTGCTGCTGCGAAGATTCAGTCATACACACCCCTGGTTTGGCTCTCGTATCGTCTAACATTCAGCTGCATTACATTCCACTTTGTGAATACCTGCCACATATATTTTTAAATGTAATGTTTACGTAGCGACCAAATGTGCAGGAAAAGGATCACACAGAATAGGATCACGTGGAATGGGATCGCACAGAACAAGATCACATGGAACAGGATCACATGGAATGAGATAAAAAAGGAACAGGATCACATGGAATGGGATCACATAGAACAGGATCACATGGAACAATATAACATAGAACAGGATCACATGGAATGGGATCACATAAAACAGGATCATACGGAACAGGATAACATAGAATAGGATCACACAGAACAGGATCACTTAGACTGCAAGTTGATGCTAATTTATGCAAATGCCTTTGTGACCTGCTTTCAGGAGAGCATGCCGTGATCCACATTTACCCCTGGCCTTAGACTAATTCCTCAGGCCTGGTAATTAAAACCAAACGGAAGTATAAACCACCAGGGAAATGTACTTACACCTCTGTCTGCATTCATCCTCCATAAATAATATAAGCTTTTCCCTAGGTGAGAAGAAAGATATAAGGGAAAAGTCTTCTACGAAATGACCAATGGAAAGCTATTGCTGAGCACTGACATCAGGAGCTGACTTAACACGCCTTTAAACACTGCAAATTGCCCCAAGAGCCACATGCCACTGCTGTGTGATGAAAAAGCAATTTTAGCCTGCTTTAGACACATCCCGCTGTTTTCTTGCTATATCAAGCTTTTCTGTGCAAAAGTATGTAAGTATGACCAGAGGGCACTTTTTGTTAAGTTACTGCTGGTTCTAGGTTCACAGTTCAGGCAGGAGGCCACTGTTGTATTATAGAGTGGATTTAATGTTGTTACTCCTCTGAGAAATGTTCTCTTGTAAGGCTACAAACTCATAAATTTGCTGAAATTCATACATTCTGTAAGAAAAACAAGTTATTATCTTTGATAATTATGGATTTTCATTCAAAATTATAGCTACTACTAAGGAAAGGTTCCAGGCTGCATGTGTTGATAACAGCCATTTGTAAAGCTGTGGTCTTGACTGAGCTAAAAGAGGTTAGCAATTTTATAGCCTGTACAGCTTTAGCGAAGTATCGAGCTTTGGAATGGGAAAAATCTAAAGTCATGTATATCACTCAGAATAGAGGGACGTATATAACAAGTAAACAGCATTAAAGTGGGGATCTCATTCTACTGGATTGAGCACAGAGACTGTATCGCCACTCTCAGGATATAAGCAGGTAGGTGAACTGGACAAGCATATATACAAAGTAACCATTTTGCTCTATAACCAAAAAAATAAACAAACTGGGAACTCCTGAGAGTCAGGCTGGTGTCTCCTGTGTTTCTCTAGTACAAAAGGAAGACTTTTTACTCATAATGATTGATTGCTGGCGAGTAGAGGGGCCTCTCTGCTGACATCACCCCCAGAGTGAAACGTACACATACTCCCTGCATCTCCCACTTATATAATAATGACCCCGAAACTCCCATAGCTCTGCAACGTCTGTTTCGTAGCTGCTGCTATTAGTAGTCTAGTAGATCAACAAGGAGAGTGTTGTGCTGCTAATGCGAAGGTTGTGGGTTCTAATCGCATTGAGCACACATAAATTGTAAGTCTGCTCTAATTTGTTTTGATGTAATGTAAAGCCCCTCTTTTCTGCTGTTTGGGGCTGGTAGCCAGCCTGAGTGATTTTAATAGACTGCATACCCATCCCTGCCATTCAAAGGGCTGCTTGCCCTGTACCCTACTTCTGTTAAATGTCTAGGGGGTGTTGATTGATTAATTTCAGTCATCGCTGTAAGCAGGGCGCATCAGACTGGGGACACCTTAGACAAGATGCAACTATTATAAATATAGAATAAGCTAATAAACTGTAGCACAGTAACACTAGTTTCTAAGTAATTTAATGAGAGTGTATGGTGTCATTAATTGCCATATTACTACACATAAAAATTTCAAACAACAAGATAATAGCCTGTTAATCTCAATCAGCAAATTTGCAATCAGCCGGAGCAGTTGAACTAATATCCCTGAAACTCAGACATCAGTGATCGTAATCATCTACAACAGATGCCTGCCCAAATTACCACTAATTAACAGGTGAGTCCGCCCCATCACGAATAACTAATTCACGTGTGAAAACAAGCCAGTTAAAAAGTTACAGTGCAAACTTTCTGCTGCAGTGCATGTTTCTGATAGAACATACTAACTTTCCAGCTCAGTTCTTCCCACTTCATACCCTGGATACTCTAAAACATATTCTTCTTTATGGCTGCTCATTTCTCATTGGGCGTTTTTGTTATTGATACCTAGATCATCCCAGTTAGTTCCTTCAGGCAGTGTATTGCTGCGTTAGGCTTGCTACATCTCATGAAATCTACAGTAGGTCCTCTGGTATTCAGAAAAATCTGATGCAGTGCTTTGTGTTAACAGGCAGAATCCTGCTGAGTACGACTCTTCTCTTCACTTCAGGAGGTGTATTCAATTTTTTTTTTTTTCCCGTTGTGGTTTTTTTTTTTTCAGTTCATCAGATGGAAGGTTGGCCAGATGGGCCATTTGATAAGGTGACAACAGCCCGTCTGCTCACGCCTGGTAAAGAGCATGTCTTTAAATTAATTTATATTACCTTGCAACATCACAGATGTTCTATTTTTCTGTATTGTGCAACACTTGTACAAACTATACACAACAACGACGTGTCAAAAGCGTGAGGTGTCTCAGTAGACCAAGGTAAAACTCGCTCCGATCTGGATGGTAAAAAGAACTGACTGACAGACAGATGAGAGGGAAGAATGGAGGGTTTTTTTTGGGAGCCAGGATGGGTTCAGCCAAACTAGTGGAGAGGAAAGAAAGCAAAAGACAGATGCAGTTTTAGCTTCTGCACACAGGAAACACAGAGGAAAAGATGTTGGGAGATGGCATGTAGCTTTTACTCCTGTACTATTTGGATTTGTACCTGGCGATTCACTGGAAGCACAGCCTAGCCTACAGTAGATATACTTACAGTATATCTAGTCAACTCCTCGAAAACCCTATGTTTGTAATGTGCTATTTGGTTGTCGTATGTCGTTTTGCATGAACGCATTTGCAAAACAAAATAAATGTAAATCTAGAATGAAAACAATGTCTGGTCCTGGGAAATACTATAACTGTGTGGGAATTTGAGCATCAAGGTCAAGCACCGAACGGCTGTTTGGAATGCTATAGTGTTGCTTTGATTTTGATGTCATCACTTTAATAGTTATCGTTGATATTAGTCAATTTGACAGCAAGCAAATGTATGAACCATGTAAGAAAAGGCCTTATGATCACAATATGCCCGGATAATAACGTGATCTAAAGGAAGGAGTGCTAGTCCCTTTCGGAGAGGAAGGGATTGGTCTCTTTTACAGTTATTATTACTCTGTTTACATGAGACCTAAATAATACCCTGTTGTACAACAAAATTCATTTGTTGGGAACTTCAGGAGCTCTGACTAAACAAATGTGCCCTTCTTTTGCTCCCCAGCCCTCCTGAGACACCTACATCTATCTTTATTGGCTGGGGGTGTAGAGGCATGTGTGAATCCCCGCGCGCATGTTAAAAAGTGCATGTTTACACAAAAAAACGGAGAAGAGCATCTAGTTGTAGACAATACATTCAATGAATGGTTACATAATAACTCCTATTAAATATGTTTTCTTAACTTGGTCCTGTTGTTACCTAAATGTGCCCTTTTAAAAATGTTTTTAAATATAAAAGGTTGAGGGGAATCAGAAAACACACCAACAATGTGTCACCAGAATGTTCCTCGCAGTGTGACATTCAGTGTTATCTTATGTAACTCCTGCTTTCATGTGTAAAACCAAACATGCAAACGATGCAGTTCTGGCTGATGCCTCCTTGTCTCATGCCTGCCTTTATAGGTTCGAAGTTGCTGGCCTACTTTCTCGTTGTTAGAACATTTTCCTCCCATCATTGTGAAGGATATTTTGAAATGGAATGTTTTATTAAAATATTCACTGTCTCTTAGATTTGATTTATTCCTCTGCCATTCTATTTCCCAAACAATTTGTCTGTAATGTTTGTTAATACAGGCATAATATTACAAAGATTTTTTTTTTCATTGTTACTGACAGCAAGTTCGAATAGTTCATACAGTATGACTGGCAAATTATTGATGTTTTGTAAATATTTCAGATGCCTCCACCAGGGTCCATGTGTGTGGAGTCTGCATGTTCTCCCTGTGTCCTCGTGTGGTTTCCTCTGGATACTACTGTTTCCCTCCACAGTCTAAAAACATGCTGAGACTAACTGGAGTGACCAAATTGCCTGTAGGTGTGCATGGGTGAGTGGATGGTGTGAGAGTGTGCCCTGCGGTGGGTTGGGGCCCCGTCCAGGGCTGTTCCCTGCCTTGTGCCCGTAGCCTCCATGATAGGCTCTGGACCCCCTGTGACCCTAAATAGGATAAGCTGTTTTGGAAAATGGATGAAGGGATGGACGTCAGATGCTGAAACTAAGCATGCATTGAAAAAAATATCTATCCATCATCCTATCCAGTAGGATGCACAGAGCACAAGGCAGAGAAACACCCGAGAGAGGATGCTGGTTCATTGCTGAACACACTATGGGTGACTTAGAGGTGCCAAATTACCAAACTGCGTTTACTGGACTCCAGAAGAAAGCAAATACGTCACAGGGAGAAGGTGCAATGTCCACATACAGAGCAGAGGCTGGATTTGAACCCCGCCCCCCCCATGCCACCTATTTTACAGAAGTAGCAAAATGACCACAGCTGATTGCTGTCCTAGCCAGACATTGTCTGCTTGTATTCCATCCTAGCCTGACATTGTCTGCTTGTATCCCATCCTAGCCAGACATTGTCTGCTTGTATCCCATCCTAGCCTGACATTGTCTGCTCATATCCCATCCTAGCCTGGTATAAGTCTGCTCATATCCCACCCTAGCCTGGCATAAGTCTGCTCATATCCCATCCTAACCTGGCATAAGTCTGCACTGATCCCATCCTAGCCTGGTATAAGTCTGCTCATATCCCATCCTAGCCTAACACCAGGCCAGTGATTTCAAGTTAAAGTGGGATCATTTAATTGGAACTTTCTCAGATAAGTCTTCTAAAGCACTGCTCATGTAATTTGCTTTACAAAAAGGAACTTCTCTTCTTCAAAGTGCCACAAGATAAGTATTAACAAGCCCTTGAGGAGGTAAGTCAAAACCACCTCTCTTGTCTAAAACCAAATACTCTAAAGATAAAGAAAATTTATCTAAGGTTCCTTGGCAAACAGTTTAATACCACAAAAAATCTGTGAAATGATGCATATATTACACTCCCATGATGATCCTAAGGAAGTGATGTTATGGCGGGGTATGTCAAACGAGGGACGAGTCATGTTGGGAGCCCAACTAAGCAGGATTTATTAACAAAAATTAACACAAAAGGCAAAGCAGAAAATAAAGGAACCACATATAGTCAAAACAGAAATTAAGGCAGGGAGGAATGCCAGGAACACAATACTGAAGGTAGGGAGCAATGCCAGGAACACAATACTAAAGGCAGGGAGCAAAGCTAGGAACACAATACTGAAGGCTAGGGGCAACACTAGGAACACAATACTGTAGGCAGGGAGGTACTCAGGAAACAAAACTTACTGTAACAGGGGATAAAGTACAAAACATAACCGAGAACCTGCAGAGCATCATAGGGAATAACAATACAGGGAACAGTCATACATGGAAAACGCCACAATGCCCAAAAAGGAACAGAACAAAAGGAGGCACTTAAATACATAACTAACAGGACATGACAGTGGACAGGTAAGAATTATAACTCAATTAACCAATCAAAAGGACTTGGGTTAACAAGGAATAGGTGGGGTGGATTACAGTTAAAGAGCACTAGAGATTAGGGAACGTTAACAAACACAGCAGGCTTACAACACTAGGAAAAACTAGGAACAAGTACAAGCAGAACATAATAAAACAAGGCATGAGCAGGGAAGACCTAAAACAGGAACACAAAGCAAAGACATAGAAAACCATATCAAACACTAAAGAAAAATAAAACCAAAAGGGCAGAGTGGCCTCCGGCCAGCCTCAAGCTCATGAACAAAGGCGATCAACATCAGAGCCACATACTCAACCCCTTGAGGTTTGCGGCAGCCGGGGGAGTAGGAAAACACACTAGGGACTTAGGGTTACAAGACGGGGGGCAGAATGACCAGCGACATCTATGGGCGAAAAATGGACAAGGCACATAGGACAGGGACAGACAGGCACCAACCCTGACAAGTGGTTAAATCAAACAAAAAATTGCAAGATCAGGCCATTAAATAAAAGTCATACACTGGAGGTGAAGTAAGGAGCGGGAATAAACCAGTTTGATAGAAAATATCAGTTAAATTATTGGCCTTAGAGGCTGGTCAATGGATTCTATATAATGGACTGATTTTACTGAAATATCCCCCCCCCCCAACAATATTACTAATGTTTGGATTTTCAGAAATCACGAAAGTGAAACTGACCGATCAATTAAGATTCCTTTCTTACCCTCATTGCGTCTGAAGTATCAGTCTGTGTCAATGACAAATGAATATTGTCCCAATTAGCATAATTAATGGAATAATTGTTGTGTTTCTTACATGAATTTAATCCTATGCAACTCATATTAGCATCACTACAGTTCTTGTGAATTTTTATTTTTTGTTTGTCTTAATTTTTAGGTGCAGTTTAATTAAGGCAATATTTTAAACTCTCAAAAATAGAAATGGAGAGAAATAGAAAGTGCTAATTACAAGCATGTTTGCAAACTTCAAACAGATAACAAAAACACAAGCTGTGAAGCTTTTGTTGCTAATGAAACTGCTTTTGGCTTTATGGAAATGATAGTGAACATCTTTGTGCCTTTGCTATTCACACGAATACGCAGGGTCTTTGTTGTTTGGCTGCCAAAATCATTATCATGACTGCCATGATGGAATTTTGGGTTCTCATGTGAAGCCAGTTTTCAGAGGTCAGAACTAATGTTGGCACCATAAACTGAAAGGGAATTTTGTGTGTATGATGTATAAGGGTTAGGCTGTATGGAGCATATATTATTATTATTATTATTATTATTATTATTTTGCAAATGTTAATTATATCATGTGCAGTGAATAGTATGACTTTCCAAAGCATTATAAAATTATAGTAAACATCAAGCAGATCAAAGTGCCTTGACATTCTTACATAACTACAGTTTCATTTAGCTTGTTGCTATGGAGGATTTTGTCAAGCTGACATTGATCAGTGCCTGTGTGCCGTAGATCTTAGCTCTTAGGTGGAATGGCCAGAACCGCATTATTTATGACTGTGTAAATATAAAAACAAACACACACACATGCACACACACACACACACACACACACACACACACACACATATATATATATATATACAGTATATATACAGTATATA
>JAODJW010000039.1:14350243-14360425 GCA_026777045.1 Hyperopisus bebe | reverse complement strand
GGGGGGCTGAGGGGGCAGATATAAGAAAGGTTACTTCTTTTCAGAGTTTGTGTGGGCTGCAGCCACATAGCGGTCCATAATAACCTCTCACACTTCCAGGAAACTGTCTGACCATCGTCAGGTTCTTGGGATGCCAGTCGGAAAAGAAGAATATAAAGTATAAAATCCACATCAAAACATTTGACATTAAGGAGCACACTGGCCAATTTTATTTCTCCACACTCATTTACTTCTCTTCCTTTCTTTTGTCTTCTCCAATTAAAATTCACTACCAGGCAAAAGTTATTTGCATACACTGAGATTTTCTACATTTGCATGTTACTCACTTAACGTTTACTAAAAAATGCACTCAATAATCTTTGTTGTGTGTTCACCATTTGAGTACCTTTATTAGCAACAAAATGCCATATCTTTGATTCATCAAGGTAACCTCCTCTAGCAGTTATACCAGCAGAGAAAGTTCAAGGCATTCTTTCTACAAGGGACATTAAATACTGCTCAGTTTCATGGGATGAAACAGTTAACTAACGCATTTAATGTTAAAGGACAGCCTAGAATTTGACTATGACATCACCAGACAACCCGTTAATAGGATGTCAGACATGCACTGTTACAAACTCTATCTATGTTATCAAGGAAACTTGTTTTATTTGACTTATATTTCCATTTATAGTTGTTAACTTTCCGGTGCTTAACATGAATAAAAAATCTGCAGTTTGTGAAATAAATGGAAAAGTGTTAAAACCTGTGGGGTGTAAAAACTTTTGACCGCTATTGTATCTCTGCTGTTTACTCACGTAACAGACAGGAAGCGGAATTTGGGTTAGCTTCCGTCACTCAACACGCATGTTTGGCTAGTGGGCCCAGTGCGACGGCACTGCTGGATAAGGCCCTTATCGACACGCACACTACCGCCAGCGGTAACAGATTATCCTGCTGGTATTTTTGGCTCCTCCTCTCCAGACGTGTGACTCCGGCTAATTCATGAATTTGTTGATTCATTCTCGCTTCATTATCACAGGTTGCTTCTGTATGTCTCTCTCTCCCCCTCTCTGCCTTTGCCTTCATTCCGCCATGCGACATTACACCTACTTTTCCTTTTATCTCGATCCCTCAAACCAACAGAATTATAATGCCATCTTCCTTCCAGAGCCCTTGAACAAACTTTCACCTGCCCTGAGCCGAGCTTGATAATGTGATCCTCCCCCTGTGACTCTCGGCTGTTCTCCATCTCGCTCCTAATGTGTCACCATATCTGCACAGGTAAAGCATGGCTATGTTCCTGATTTTCTCAGCAGACTCACTGCCTTCGCACTGCACTCCAGGGAGCCTGTTGAACACTACCTCCTGCTAGGGAGGGGAATTCAATGTATTCCCAATAAATATATGTTGGCCCAAACCTGCCCACATCTCTCTCTCCTGTTCCTTTTGGTTTTCCATTGCCTTGCATTCCCATTAACAAGGGCATTGTTTTGTTTGAAATGTCCCCTTTTTTTCTTATTAATATATGAGCTCTCAATTTCACATTCTGTCAGATGGGTTTGGTTGTTTGAGGTCTAATGGATCCTGTACTTTCTAAATTTAGACAGTTATAACTTCTGGTTCTGAAGCAGATCCATCTGCTTACCTCCATTTGTCAGTCATGGTCCTCCTTTCCTCAGTTTGACTTTGCTGGAAAAGCAGAAACCCCAAACCCCATCACATGATATCCGATTCATCTCTCTGTAGGAACATTTTAGACTTGACCTTTCACCTTTCATTCTTATGGCTCCCCTAGTGGTAAAGCAAACTTTTCCCCATGCAAAAGACCGGCCAAAATACACACTAAATGCTATTTAAAATGTCTGATTATATCTCTACTATCTAGGCAGCATGTAGTCAATTTGACTTTTATTTAAAATATAATATATATGTTTAATTTCTCCATCTTTATTTCACACAATTCCCCATCCTAGGGATGTTCCCTGCATTGCACCCATAGCCTCCGAAATATGCTCCAGACCCCCCCGCGACCCTGAATAAGATAAGTGGTTACAGAAAATGGATGGATAGGTGGATGGATGGATGGATTGACATAATAAATGTCAAAATAACCTAACACATTAATTCTAATTAGGGATGTAACTTTATGGACATCATGGACAGGCCAGCCTGGGGTGATGAGACAGAAGTCTGTAGCCAATTATATAGATTTTTTTTACAAATATATCTTGTTATCACCAGTATTAGTGTTTTCTGAGGTAACCTATTTGCCAGTATCACATCAGTCCATGCTATTGTTTCTATGTCTGGTCCTGTGCATCAATCCCACATTTGTTTATTTTGTTGGATGTTGACCCAGCTTCCTGTTTTTGTTTGTGTTGGAATAGCTCTGACTAATCCTAATATGGAAAAATTTTGCAAATAACTCTGTTTTTCATTGGCAAGTCCTGTATCACTCATTTGCTTTTCCTCCCACAGTCATAAGGTGTTTTTGTAGTTAAGGAATTTTGAATTTCAATCACATGCAGGAAACTGCTGACGTCCCCTTTAAAAAGGTAACCCACAGAACTTGATGTACTTTCTTAAATTATGTGCAAAATGCATTTAGGAGGCAAATATTAAAAGAATTCAAGTATACTTTCCTGGTAAACAAATGCATTGTATCTCACCCATTTTTAAATCCACACCGTGAATCTGGATTTGGTGCTGTTCCCATCCTAATTTTGTTGCTTGAGACACAATCCTGTTCAGCTACTGATTCCGTTTTCTCCTTGCTACAGATGTGAACCTTGTCTAAGCGATCATGTGACTACATCACTTGAATTTTCCCCTCTGAGTGTTGTGGGATGTAATCATGTGGTTGAGCAGCAGGCCTGAAGTCTATGAATAAAATAATAGTGCAACGTCAACTGAATACATATGCCAAAGTAAATTTATAAAAAAAACATACTAAAACACTCTGCAACAGTGTACTGTACTGGGTACTTTACAACAAAAGTCGGTGGTAAACTGAAAAATGTCAAATGTAATGCTGCAATATGAACAGGCTGCGCTGGGAAAATTGGCCCCTAGATCTCAATTGCAAGGAAATCATGAAGGAAATTCACAGCCGAAAAATTCACTGCCTTGCAACCTGGACATAACCTATTATCATATTCCGAGATAATATTCTTTTGATCAATTACAAATTAAGGGATATATGGGTATTATTCTTTAGTATGTAATACATAGGATCAGGGGATTGTGGGGGGTATTTAGTAGGACTAACTAAAAATATTCTTCCTTGTTGACTTTGTGTGGAGTTTGCATGTTTTCCCTGGTTTCTCTTTCACTCTGAATTCTTGTTATTGGTGAACAATATGTAATGAGGTTAAGTAAATTGCCCATAGTGTATGGATACGTGTGAGTATGTGTCCCACAGTTGACTGACATTCAGTCCATGGAGTCTCCGGCTTCACGCGTTTCCTGGGACTGGTTCACGCTAACCCTGCACTAGATAAGTAGAAGTGGATTCCCTACAATGTTAGCATCTGTATAGCATTGCAGAACAACGGAAATGCCAGATTGATACTTCACTATTCCTCTACGTAGTATTCGCTCCTGCAAATATTTTACCTCTGCTTTTATTATTTACTAGCATGGACTTTTCTGGATCACACACATCATCTTGCTCATTTGACTTCCCCTGCCGCCCCCCTGTAGCATGGGCTCCCCCTCTGAGTCTGGTTCCTCCCAAGGTTTCTTCCTTCTAGGGAGTTTTTCCTTACCACTGTCACCTCTGGGTTGCTCACTGGGGGCTTTGGGTGGGGATGCTGCAAAGCGCTTTGAGACGATGTAATGTTGTGAAAATGCTATGTATGCTAAGTGCCATTAAAAACAAAATTGAATTGAAAATTGAATTAAATATTTAATACAAGTTTTAAGTACATTTTCCAAAGAAAGAGTTAAGAACATGCACGTTGTAAAACACTGGGGAATGTTACAAGTAGCTTACACACCTCTGTTTAATGGTAAATGTATAACTAAAACATTAACATAGAAGCAAAAACATTTTTAACAGCATTATCAAGTACAGGCATGCATATGTTTAGATATACAGTATGTCTGTTCCTAACTCTGGATTTGTGTTTGTGTGTCAAAGTGTATGTGTTTGTTACAGGCAGAGGTGCATCATCATGGTCACGGGCCCCTACATGGGCTATCTGAGCTGTCAGATGCCCCCCACCCCCCTGAAATTGTCAATGATGGTGTAGTTGTCAGTGGGGGGTGCGGGGGTGTGGGGAGGTTCTGAGATTATAAAGACTGTTAGAGGAGGATTGCATATTATTTTTCAATAGGCAATGGGACGATCCTATAAAACACTGGATGGGTGACTTTTAGCAGGGGCCCCCTGGGTTTCAGCCTGGGAAACCCCATATATTAAAGGGCACCTGGTCACTGGGCATAATTGAGCAATGAAAGGGCCACATGCAGCCAACGTGACGCACAGCAAGGCCCACGCTGGGTATAAGGTGCAGGGAGGGCAATTAGATCTGGGAGCATGGTGCTTGGGATGCTTGCAAACGACGTGTCACATTCAGCGCAGTAGATCAGCAAAGCCGCTAATGGCACTAAGGGCATCCGAGCGACACTGCATACATCGTGACACCAGGTTCCATATTTCAGCAGATGCAGCTCACAAGAGGAACCTGAACGTTGTTACAGTGGGGCTAATTGGGGCACAGCTGACGTACTGGGAGCCGTGTTTTTTTAACCAAAATATGCCATTTAACTTGGGAGTAATGGTGACCGAAAAACTCATTAAAATTGTTGAAACTATATGTAAAATGTAAAGCTTGGCTAGCACCTGTTACATTACCGTGTAATTTATAACAAAGCTAATGATGCTGACTTAATTGCTTAAATCCCCTGCAAACTCCTCCTTATTCGTTGTTGCTATAACATGCTAATATTCTTGAACATTAATAAACTTGTTAATATTGATAAACACTCACCATATATTTCAAAGTGTCATGCTGATGCCCTGTTCTCATGTAATATGTACCATGGCTGCTCCATTTAGTATTCAGTATGCTTTAAAGATAGAGAGCTCTAGAAATAGCCAACCCTTTTCTCTTTGGCCAGAGACCTTTTAATCTGATCTGATTCCGAACAACGCAGCTCGGAAGGGGTTGCGGACGCCACCTGTGATGTACCGTTTTTTTTCCACGACAATTGCCATTATGCAGATAATTAAAGCAATTAGATGGTTTGAAGATAATCTTCTGGTTGTTAATTTTGTTATTAGAATTGCTGAGCTGATTGTATGCAATTAAAATGGCAAATTAATTAATGAAAACAAGGCCACGCCATAGGAGGTATAAACATTGGGCAAAACCATTCAGCTACATATTAAGAATGTTTTATTACTATTTACTGATGTAGAAAAGTCCACGTAAATAAACCAACTATTGTGTGTCAGACAGACCGGATGACTCGGTGACGGAAGGGATGTATAGGAGTTACAAATTTAACTGCGTTTAGACTAGAAAGGGTCGATCGGTTTAAACAACCTGGCATCTGGAAGAATAATTGTTATTTTTAGGTAACAGGACACGCATTTAAATTACGCTTTTGTTTACGTATAATGAGACTTAGTTGTAGAGGATTATATAGGCCCACTAAATTAATTTTGAAAACATGCCAAAAATGAAAATGAGTTTGCAATAGTAGCCTAATGTGGGTTACACCTGGAAGCTCAGTTTTCCTCTTTGAAACACGGCGAAACGCAAAACGCACAGGATGCTTTAAGTCTGATTGCTCTTTTTTATTTTAATTTTTTCGTAAAACGCACAACTTTGTTATAAACGACGCGCAATTGTAGGTCTTTGTTTGAATAAAATGATAGATTTATCCTACACGGTCCCCCCGAACAGCACTCACTTCTTCTTTTCTCCATGGGGTACTAACAGGGTGCAACTTACACGGGGTGTCAGCAGTGAAACGGAGCGAACCGACAAATGTGTTATTTGCGCCAGTCCGCAATGACGTGGCCGCCTTGATACCAATCGTACGGAGAGAAAATAGATCCATCCCAGATCCTATACTTTCCATGATAAACGCCGTGTCGCCTTGTAAAGATTTGTCGGAGGCAGCGTGTAGGGGAATATCCGCGAGGTATTCACAGCACTGCATCAGGATTTTTAAATAGCGCATAATAACCAACTTAATTAATTTTGCTTCCCATTGTACGCCCTAAAAATTTAATAATTTATGAGCCGCGATCTGCAATCAAAGTGAATAGTCGGGATAAGAAGACGAATCAGCAGGCACGTTTTCTCCCTTTTTGCGGACTTTGATGGAAGACTCGCAGCTTCTCCGAGGATTATTCTCTAGGTGCAGCTGTACGAGCGGCTTGGGCTGAGATCCGATCGCACTTCCCCGGCCGGGCTGCTCCATCACTGTTAGCGCGTTTTCTCTGCTAAACAGCGCTGGCTTGTTTAATGCGGCGCACTCTTTGCTAGTTGCTCAGCCAGCCAAGCGGCGATAAGAGTATGGATCGCGTAACTGCGGCTCTTCGATAGGGACCTATTCGCTTTTCGTGGGGAATTTTTTTGAAACCAGTGTCGGAAATTATTTTTTAATTGTTTTTGATTTTTTTCTGGATTTTACAACGCCTTTCTTTTTTGTTTTTTTGTTTTTGCTGGATTCAAAGGCACCTTTTTCTAAATAAATATACGCGCATGGCATATAAAGAATGAGGGGATCTCGAGTTTGTCGAGTCGTGGGGTAAGGGAGCAGTGTTCCCTGGAAGAATTTATCCAGAATCCGATGGAGCAATATGGGAAAAATGAGTGAGAAGACTCCATTTCCCTGACCCTCGATAGGCTGAGCGGGGCTGCTGTTCCTCGATCCAGGTAAAGTCGCATCCTCTCCGGCTGCCTTGCATACTTCTCCCACAGCCCGACTCGCCGCTTTTCTGTTCGCTTGGTGCGTCGTCATTGATTACAGTCTAATTCCGAAAGAAGCCCATAGCCTTGACGCTCACTTGCGTCCCACCTGAGTCCCTGCTTTCATCGGGGGTGTATCAGATATAAAAACACCGGCATTCATATACACCCACAAGGTCATATTATCTCTTTAAGATGTGCTGGACAGAAAACAGGGCAAATGTTTAGTTTGATCATTTTCATAATTTTCCCAGGTATTTTTTGGGGGTGGGCGGCGGGGGTAAGGGATCTCCTTATTTTTTTTGTGTGTGGTGGATTTCTGCGAACATAAAGCTGGTCTGTCATTTCAGCTGTATCGCTCCTGCACGCTTCGCGGGCATCTCCTGGTTTTGCTGTCTGGTTTTTAACTGGCGAGGACGCGGCACATTCTATGTTTTATCTCGCCGCAAGGATCAGGACATACTAGAAGGGAGGGACCCAAGCAAAACATTTTACAAATTTCGTTTCTTTGTATTTCTTCCCGTTTTTTGTGTATTATAATCTACAAAAAGTGAAGTTAATGTGACTAATATGCACGCAGACAGAATCGGCTCCTACGGCCCTAAATTACTTAATTATCGCCCTTCTGCAAGTTTGCAAATGCAAAAATGACCCGCAGCTACAAAAACAGTTCACTTACTAGATATTGACTGGCAGCTAGCGTCCCCGACAAAACCAGCAACTATGGCAATGAAAAACGTATAGCATCGATGTTCCCTCGTTTGTACTATGTAGATGCGATTTTTTTTTTTGCATTTACAAACTAGGCAAGTCCTCCCAGAAAGGCTGAAATTTACGAGATAACATAAAGTTGCAAGCAAATTCTTTTGAGCGTACATATGTCGGACTGAAATATGTTGTGATGTCAGACAATAGGTAATGTGAGAACACTGCACGTAGGTGGTTGAAAGCAGGTAGGTGGATGCATTAAATCCTGTTAATTATCAACAAAATGTGTGCCAGTTATTGCTATAATGAAGGAAACCCTGAGATAGATTACAATAGCATCATTATGTTAATAGTCCTAAAAGTGTGGCGATGAATGTGTCACATTAACGTTTTGGTTTTATGCACGGTGAAGCTGTTCAACAGACACATTCAGATAAAAATAGATCACACTGACAATGATTAGTTTTAGGTTTTCTGCACCAGCATCATGCATGTTTCGGTATCTGTCTTAAATCATTTAATAATGCAATCTTACGATGATTTTCTTATTGGGAGAAGTGGAAAAAATAAGAAGAGGTCAGGTTCCCAGGAATTGTCACTATTGTTATTAATATTTTTAGAAAGCACCCCCACCAAAGACCCAGTACTGCGCTGTAGTCTTGTTAGTGCTTTCGGAGAAAAAGTGTGTGTGTGTGTGTAACATATATAGTTTTCATCAAGCATAGACATGGAGAGACATTTTCCAGATGAATGCATCATAATTGGCTGTGAGTTACTGTAATGAAGCTGAGTCTCCGGAGTTTTCTCTCTGGCCAGCATCACAGACCGGAAAAGCAGCCTCTGCAGACACACTGGTGAGGAACGGCGCCATTATCGCCCCGAGGCGCAGGGGTTGAGGGTCTGATGTGCTCCACTTGGCCAACAGGCCAGTACCTACTTATGACCCAGAGTTATTGGGCCGGTCTGGGCCGCCCCCTAACTTAACGGTGCCCATTAAAGAAAAAGCAAGAAAAACAAGCGACTACATATTGTGAGAGATGCTGTGCTGTTACGTGATCTGTTCGTGGGGGGGTGGGGGGGGGGGGTTCTGTGCATGCTGCGTGCGGAGGGTGTTTAATTACACTCGTCTCCCTGTTGTGCAGAGTCGGGGCTGAGGAATGAAAGAGGGCATTTTGAGATTCCCACTATGAGATCAAATGGTAGCTGCATGCGTGTGACCCCTAAACTGTCTCAGGAGTAGGGGCAGAGTATATCTATTTGTCTATCTGTCTGTCTGTCTTTCTGTCTGCTTGTTTGTCTGTCTGTTCAGTTGCATCTTACTGTATTGCGTAGTTAATGAGTAGAAAAAATGACACTGGGTTGAATTGCTTTGGGATGAATTACTGACATTTCTGCTGTAAATAATGTTATCAGTAATGCTCTTACTGCTTTGTTGTTGTCATCATGGAACGCTCTCCTGTAAAAGTGGAATGAAGATTGATAAATGGATGGATGGGCTATCTTTGTTGTTTACTGTTGCTATAATTGTTGTCTAAATCTGTTGATAGAGACAATATGTCACTCGCACTGAATGAGATTTTTTTAAATGTAATAATTCTAAAGACTTTCCTGAAAGGCTTATATCCATATAATTAGCTTTGTAATAGAGTCTGGTCATTTGCTTTCTGCTTCATGTCCTGCTGTTTCAAAAGTTTAGTTGCAGTGGGGAAATTAAATGATTTTCTGTGCAAAATCTGGTCAGGAGGACAAAACGATTGCATATTATTGCAGTTTATAATGTGAAATCCAGGCAGAATATTTTATAGACTTAAGAAAAAATATAATTTTGCAAAGAAATTAGCCAACAATCCTTGTCCATGCAGAAGATAGGCAGGGAATACAAGGCAGGGGAGTATTAGGCCATTACTGCCGTAGAGAAGGTGGGTGTCAGAGTTGCTCATTGGTATTATATTACATCTATCCATCTTTCATAACCCTGGGTCACAGTGCACTTGGAGCCTGTGCTGGGAGGCATAGGAACCCACCAGAACAGCACCAATATATCACAGGGTGATAAATACCAGTGTGCCTAATTGTACACTCAGTGGCAAAAAAAGTTAAGCACCCAGACGGAGTGGTGGAGATGAAATTAATCTGTATGGTGAAAGGTCATGTGACTGTATCGCAGTGATTATAATATCAGATCAAATGGACAACAGAGTTGGCAGTATGGGCACACTGCTGATGCCATGTCACCCCCCCACCCCCGAGCCTGGATACATGCGGCGATATGGTGCGGAAGAGAGTCATACAGCTGTTGTATCCTCTCCTTTGGTGAGTTTCTCCATCACTGTTGTAACTGGCCCTCGAGATCCTGCAGATTGGCACTGGGTCTGAGTTGACGTCTGAACTGATCCCACACATGTTTGATTGGGGAAAGATCAGGGGACCTGGCTGATCACAGGAGGACCTCAGCATGGCGCAGTCAGTCCATAGACACAGGCCTCATGTTGATGGTCATTGTCTTGTTGAAAGACTGTACCAGGGTGCTGTCTCAGGAGGGGTAAGACATGCGGACTCAGGA
>JAODJW010000039.1:14289886-14329068 GCA_026777045.1 Hyperopisus bebe | reverse complement strand
CAACAACAATAATAATAATAATAATAATAATAATAATAATAATAATAATAATAATAATAATAATAATAATAATAATTGATTGTTTATTTTTCTACAAAAACAGTATACAACACTAAGTGTCGTATCTGGCAACTTGAGTCATTTGAGTGAATCTTTGCTTTTGGGTTACAGTGTTAATGAATTTCAAAAACACTCAACTGGTGGTTCACTGACTGAAATGTTTTGCATGAAATGTAACATGTGCATTAGTGTGACTCATCGCTGAGATCTGGAAACAGCCCATTTAGATTGCAATAATGTTTATAGTATAGTAATAGGTTGCATGTGGCCTGCTGTCAGAGCTTGGAGTGTTTGGTGATGACACTATGTGACTCAGTCACAGATCATAAGGTGACCATCGTTTATCACATAGTGCATTACTCAGACATTTGCTCTGACACACCGAGGACTGTTCTGCCAGATAAACTAAATTACCAGCTGCATTTATGCAACGTATTATCGTTTCCCTGGCTCAGGGTTGATAGTAAAAGATGAAAGAACAGAAAAATCGTTTTGTTTTTTTTTCTGCAAGCTGCCTGTAACGAAGACTCATCATTATTCCAGCCTGTGCATTTCAATAGGAGTCACAAAAATGTCACTGTCACTGTCTTAGGGTGTGCTCTTAATGGTTATACTATTCTTTTTGGAAATCTGACATTTGAAAGGAAAGATGGTGTCTCAACCTTGATTCCGATTGAGTGTAGTAATAACTGTATCTATTACCAGCCTTTTTGTCCCCAGAAAGGTCACTGTTTTCTTCTACCACATCTGCTCATGCCATTGACAGTACAGTAACATAGGATGCCCTAATTTATATGTCAAAATAATGTTACAAGGTCCAGTAAATAATGACATTTTTACACATTTTAACATTTAATGTTTCATATCATCCTTGAACTAAATTGTTTTACAATGTCTTGAAACTACTGAAGTGCAAACAAATGTACTGGCATTGCAGTGATTATATTGAAGGTTCTGAGCAAACTGTGCTGGTCAGGCAGGAATTGGAAATGAGATGCAGGCAAATAGCCCTCTAGGGACATAGCTTATTTGTGAAGTGTGTGACTGATGGTGAGAAAATCATAGTGTCCATTGGCCCATGTGGTACCCAGTGGACCATTGCTTTGATTATTTGTAATAAAATCTGATATTTTGCATTGTCCTGCATTGTTAGTGATTATAAGAATTTTGTTTCTACTGCACTGTACAGATATAGCATGGAATTTTACTTTCGTTAAACAATTTCCTTGTGGTTTTACTTTTTGAATAAACAATATACAAACAAGCTGATAAAACCAAAATGTAGTTAACAAGACGTTTAATATCTACCCACCTTCAGAAATGGTAACTTAATGCGTCGTGCAACTGTTGTGTTCTTAATGATTTGTAATGTATTGGCAATGCTTCCTGATATCATTACCTACTATTTTCACACTGCTGATGCTGTCCGTAGAGACGTTTGGTTTCAGATAATTTTCTTATTGAGTGGATTTAAAGATAAGATGTCCTTCCTTACATGAAGGAAAATATGTCAAGATGTTACCTTCAATGGCCCTTCATTCCAAATTACAGGTTCAGGCTACACTTGTAACTACAAATTACAAGCTCACTATGTACATGAAAGGAGTGGTCAAAATAACCAACATAATATATTTATTGTGTTGTACCAATACACAAAATCATGGTTCGGAAAGTACCTCAGGTTTGGAAGTCAGGGTTCAGTACATTTTCGGTACAGTCGGGGTAAGAGAGGTTTACTGAACAAATTATGAGTTTCTTTCTTAAAACGTCCAAGTCAATACAACCTACTAATAAAAATTAAAAATTTATTTAAAAATAAATAAAAAAATATTCTCACCAGTAAATAAAAATAAAACTAATATCCATTAAGGTGCACGTTTAGAAAATTAACCATACCTGATTTGTTCTGTATTCACATCGGCAGCTTTCAGTTTCATATTAGAACTGTGCAACACAAATATTATTTAAAAAAATATAAAGCATAACAAAATAAATATTCATTGTGGTGCAAAATCTTAAACAATACCCATGCTGTACTTGTATTCTCATTAACAGCTTTCAGCTCCACATTATGATGCAGTTTCATCTGCCCCTTTCCAAACGTTGCTCAGGAGGAAACACAAAAACACCAAACACACAAAGTTTCCACATTTGCTGCATTCGTTTATTACATATACATACCGAACCATAAGACACGTTACCCTCCTACTGTTTATATATACATATAAAGAGTTTGGCCACCCTCCGCCTTCAGAAGACCTTCTTGGAATGCTTTTATACAAGTCTTGAACTCTGTGCAAGAGATATTGGACCATACTTCAGAAGAAATATATCCAGCTGTGGAGGAGGAGGAGGGATGATGGAGTTGGTAATCAGTGGACACAACAGGCCCTATGAAATGACCTCATGATCATGCAGAAAAATCATTAAACTTAATGACTTTACCAACAAGACTGTCGAAGTCTTTTGGATCTCTCCAAATGTAAACCATCTGGATGTGTGTAAAATGCTGAAAGATGATTCATCTGACCATATGCCTTTGTAGCTTAGGAATACAGGTTTTGTGCTTTTTGCTACAAATACTTTAGTGTGCATTAGCCTTGGATACAATCAGTTTCCAAATAGGAGAACTGCTGAAACTTTTTGCTTTGTGAAGCTCACAGTCGTTTCTGTGGAGACTGGCTCACAGAGGGCAATGATTTCATTCTGTGGAAAGGCTGTACTTCTGTGGTATTCAGAAACTCTGTGTGTGTCCGTATGCTATGTCCCTGTCGGTTTGACTTGCCGTCGCTTTCCTCTTAGTTGTTTCCAATGTGCCCATGTTGGGCATATACCGCTACGTTTTTAAAGACTGATGCCCTTGGCACAATAAATAATTTTGCTGTTTTCACACCTCATGCCCCTGCAGTTCAGGGACAATCCATTTGGCCTCTGGACTCGCTTTAAAAACTCTTGATTGTTAGACCTGTTTCACAGCTGAAGCAAAATGCTAATCGGCATTCAACCAAAAATGACTCACTTCCATATATATATATTAATAATTCTGAATGTCTTAGTTACTTCAAATGTAAAGTACTTTTCATACGGTGCCTCCATGTATTTGCCCACCCCCTGTAGTTATTCTTTGATTCAATTGCTATTTTTTTTCAATAGCTCTAATGTTAACTATGTGTTGACAGAATCGTAACACGGCTTGCCAAATTATAATTTACTGAACTATCCAAGTCATTTTAATATAAATACAATTGACTTAGAGTTAGCCTTATGTTCCTTACCGTATGCTGAAAAGTTTAAATAAAACCTTCAAACCATTTAAACAATAACGATGCAAAGATAATCTGAGTTGAGAAGATAGATTGAGAAGCTATTTCAGAATTGGAACATTTATTAAGATATCCAAAATGATATTTAATGATTTTTCTATCATCTAGTTTACAAATAGTGAGAAATTCTTGAGGCAGTACTCAGTCCATTTATTACTTATGACAGTACAGATTTCATATTGAAGAGTTATTAATTACGACAGGGGACCAGTCATTAGTGATGCATCCACTACCAATGTGTACCATCCATCAAAGGCATGCTTCAGTAGATCATGTTAATTCAGAAAATAAATTTAATACCATTTTTCTATACTGTATGTTGTATTAGTTTAAAGTAAAGGGATGCTTACATTGACTTAAGGAAATACTTATTTTTGTTATTATTATCATGTTAGAATTCTGCCCTTGGTTTTTCTCCGAGTCAGGCCTGGCCAATCATATTCTTTGAGGAGTCCTCAGTATAAAGCATCAATGGTGACTCAGAGACAAGCACAAATCCCCTACTTTCCATTGTGGTCTGTAGGCTTCACTGGGTAACTCGCCCAGTTCTGCCCACAGCTTTGCAGGTGCCCCATCAGCACTAGACGTCATGGTAGAGTGAGGAGAGTGACAAGAATCTACCCAACTGATTGCTAAGCAGTTAGCTATTGCCTGGGCTTCCGTGTCACTCACGGCTTACCTGCTAGAGAGCTTCTTAAAACAGCCATCCGTCCATCCATTCATCCATCCATCCATCACCATATCATACTAAATTTAGGAACATGTGCAGCATTCTGTGTTGTTGAAGTTGTTAAATGATGAATCAGCACAATTTTATCAACTTCTTATAAACTACTGATTGTTTCTTGTTTGCTGAAGTTCAATTGCCATATAAATTGAGGTAAATCTTATTCTCTCTCTTCCTTTCTTTCAGATTTGTGACTCTGACTTACAATGGAAAACCTGCTGGTTTACCTGCTAGTTATTGGCATGACAGTTAAGGCCCAGATTTGTCCGAAACGCTGCATCTGCCAGATGTTGTCCCCCAACCTTGCGACCCTGTGTGCCAAAAAAGGGCTACTCTTCGTCCCACCAAATATTGACAGACATACGGTCGAGCTCCGTCTGGGCGACAACTTTGTCACCAGTATAAAAAGGAAGGACTTTGCCAACATGACCAGACTGGTGGACCTTACCCTGTCCAGGAATACAATAAGCTTCATCACACCTCACGCTTTCATGGACCTCGAGAACCTGCGAGCCTTACACCTGAACAGCAACCGCCTGACGAGGATATCCAACGACACCTTCAGTGGCATGTCCAAGCTGCACCATCTGATTCTGAACAACAACCAGCTCACTCTCATCTACCTAGGAGCTTTTAATGACCTTTTGGCTTTGGAGGAGCTGGATCTGTCGTACAACAACCTTGAGACAATCCCTTGGGAGGCTATCCAGAGGATGACCAACTTGCACACACTCAGTCTGGACCACAACATGATCGAATACATCCCGGAGGGCACCTTCGCCAACCTGCAGAAGCTGAACCGCCTGGATGTGACCTCCAACAAGCTCCAGAAGCTCCCGCCCGATCCGCTGTTCTTGAGGGCTCAGGTTCTGGCCACATCAGGAACCATGAGCTCGACCTCCTTTGCGCTGAGCTTCGGGGGCAACCCACTGCACTGTAACTGTGAGCTGCTCTGGTTGCGACGCCTAAGCCGTGAGGATGACCTAGAGACCTGCGCCTCGCCCTCTCACCTGTCAGGTCGCTACTTCTGGTCCGTCCCCGAGGAGGAGTTCCTGTGTGAGCCTCCCCTCATCACCCGGCACACCCAGGAGCTGCGGGTGTTGGAGGGCCAGCAGGTGGCGCTACGCTGCAAAGCTCGGGGTGATCCTGAGCCTGCCATTCACTGGATCTCCCCAGAAGGCAAGCTGGTTTCCAACACTACCCGCACTGTAGTCTATGGCAACGGCACGCTGGACATCCTGATAACTACGGTGAAGGACTCCGGCTCGTTCACCTGCATCTCCTCCAACCCAGCAGGCGAAGCTCATCAGATGGTGGACCTCTTCATTATCAAGCTGCCGCACTTCTCCAACAACACCAACGGCATGCAGGAGCCTGACCCCGGCTCCTCGGATATCTCCACCTCTGCCAGAGCCAGCGCTGGTGGCAACCAGACCGGCGGTGCCAAGACCAGCTTGGAGAAGCGTGTGGTGGTCTCCGAGGCCACGTCATCCACTGCCCTTATCAAGTTCAACTTCCAGAGGAACATACCTGGAATCCGTATGTTCCAGATCCAGTACAATGGCACTTATGATGACTCTCTCGTGTACAGGTGGGCATCAAAATATGCTGAATTTACCCCGTTTTTAAGTTTACTGAAGTAAAGAGGGCAGAAGGCTGGGGACTCCCTAAGCCGGATGCCAGTCTGTTACGCACAAGATGAAGAAAATATGCAAATTCCCTAAACACAGCTGAAGGCAGGATTTAGACACCTAACCTTAGCGGTTTGAGGCTATAATGCAACCCACTGAGCCAACGTGCTATAATGCATTTATTATACGAGTGCATGCAAACTGCTTAGGATAACTTCTTTACCTCTGCCTAACCATTTCGTATCAGTACTTTTAAAAAGCCTTTTGAAGATGAAATCTATTCCCTGTTTATCTATTTACATTGCATCGGATTATGCCTCTTAGCACTTTACCAGGAAGGCAGCAATTTTATGATAATCTGTATCACAGTGAACCCTAATGAGTCAGTCTAATCTGGGAGATACGGCCTTGAAAATAAGCCATTAAGCTATTGTCTTCTTCCTTTGTAGTGTCGAGATATAATCAAGTGATTAAAATTCCCGAGGAAGTCAAAGCTGCAAAACACACAGAATACTCTAATAAAATCGGAGCATCTGCTTTCGCGGCGCGTTCGAGTATCACTCGAATTACCCAGGACTTCATGTACTTCAAGAAGGGGACTGCATAAATCAAGTCAAAAAAGCCTCTTCTTACGTCTCAGAGAGGATGAGATTTCCAGAAAACAAGCAAGCAAACAAACAGGCAGATAATAAATAAATAAACAAAGGGTGGTTTGTGAGCACACTGAAAAAACTCACACATGGAGAATTGCAAGGATGTCCATTATTGAACTGTCTTTCTACACTGCCATCCTTTCACAGCCAAAGAGTGAAAAGCTAAATTAAGTGTTTTGTTTTTCTTGCAAGGAGTTTGCCTACACAAGAAAGATTCAGAGTACAATGATACCTCAAAACTCAAGCTTAATCCGTTCAGAACTCCGGATCAAATCCTAAAAAGTTCGAGTTCTGATCGAATTTTCCCCATAAGAAATAATGGAAAACCAATTAATTGGTTCCCGGCCCCAAAAAATTACACCTAAATATGTTTTTTTTTAGCATTTAAACACAAAATGAACAGGATAAAACAAGAGCATATACTGTACTAAACACATCTAAGAACATTTATCCAACCATCCATCCATCCGTTTCCCAACCCACTCATCCTACTGGGTCACGGGGGGTCTGGAGCCTATCCCAGAAGCAACGGACACAAGGCAGGGAACAATCCTGGACAGGGGGCCAGCCCATCGCAGGGCACACTCACACACCTGTCACTCACACATGCATACCTATGGGCAATTTAGCAACTCCAGTCAGCCTCAGCATGTCTTTGGACCATGGGGGGAACCCGGAGTACCCGAAGGAAACCCCACAATGACACAGGGAGAACATGCAAACTCCACACACATGTAACCCAGGCAGCAACTCGAACTCGCGTCCCAGAGGTGTGAGGCAACAGTGC
This sequence comes from Hyperopisus bebe, assembly GCA_026777045.1. Classification (NCBI taxonomy): domain Eukaryota; kingdom Metazoa; phylum Chordata; class Actinopteri; order Osteoglossiformes; family Mormyridae; genus Hyperopisus; species Hyperopisus bebe. The sequence goes on along the minus strand of JAODJW010000039.1, from coordinate 14,321,887 downwards.
TAACCACTGCACCACCGTGCCGCCCCAGAACATTTATCAAAAGAATAATTTGTAAAGTAAGAAAATAAATGTATCAAAACAATGTGTAAAGTTAAAAAAACAGAATGTGTCAGGCCCCAATCGTCCGCTCCTTCCGTGTGCCACGCCCCATCATTAACCTCGTGTGGAATCCCCATGTGATCAGCTGTTTCAGGTTGTTTTCATTAGCCCTCTGTATTTAGTCCGCATTTCAGTTTGTTTCCCCAGTCCGGTCATTGTATTGTCCGTCTGCCTTTTGCCTGCGTATTCCCCGATACCCTGACGTCTGCGCCTTTGTCTCTGTTCCATTCCCGCTCGACACGACAATATTATTATAATTAAATGTATTAATGGTTTATTATTAATATTAAAATAATTAATAAGAAATCTTTATTTTAAAATGTATTTCATTATATAATTACTTACTGTCTATCATTGTCTAAATGTATTTTTACTGTCTAAATATATGTATTCAGCTAGTGTAAACATGCACGGTGCTATCACAGCGAATGCGAGGCTGAGACTGAACCGTTACTCTTTGTTTCCGCTGAGAGATGTGCCGCGTGACTCATTTCCCCGCGCGTATATGTTATCTTAGGTCGGCGTTCACAGTTTGACTTCTGAGATTCAGATTGAGTTCTACGTCATTTTTTTTTCCGAACGGGTTGGTTCGACTTTTAAGAAATTCGAGTTCTAATGAGTTCGAGAACTGAGGTACCACTGTATTTATACTTCTCCCAGCGGTATGTTAATTCCCACTTAGTCAATATTGATTAATTAGGAATTATTGTTAAAATCCACGGTTACCAAAATGGGCGATTTTGTGCAGCATTACACAGCGGGCCTGAACAATCATAAAAACAAGTTTTGATGTCTGAAAAAGCCATAACCTTTCGAACCCTAAGCTTAGATTCAGATGTTAAACCCTAATTTGGGACATAAGGTATCACAATAGGCCATTAGAAAGTATGAAATATCCTATTAAATTGAGATAACCTGTGGTTTCTCATTAATGGCTCGCGGACCCCTCCCCGCTTCAGCCTCGATTGCCTTTGACAGCATCCCAGCAATCACATTTATTTCTTTATCTGTGTGACAAGTCTTTGAACGTCTTTGATATGTGCGGGTCGGTGAGCCTGGGCAGCCAAGGGGGGCACATGAGACAGGGCTGCTAGGCGATTGGTTTACGCGATAACAAACAGGAGAGGCATGACGGCACAGCGGGGCAGTGTTAGCAGTGAGCCTGACAGCTCCGGGATCTTCAGTTAATTCCAGCTCTGAGTACAGTGTGCGTCCCCCCCCAAGCCCCAAGTGTGCACTGCCCCCGCAATGACGGGCTATCAGTTCCACCACTCCAATATGTTTTTACTGTTCACTTGGGGGGGGGGGGGGTGATAAACTTCTATCCAAGGTAGGCGGCATCCTCCCGTGTGATCTATACTCTGGAGTTAAGGCTCTGGAGCACGGAAAGCCTGATTGAATGAAGCTGTTACTGAAAATGGATGGATAGATAGCAAACAGGATTCGGTCCTGGACTGACAGTGTAATAACTGTAATGAAATTTGCCGCTGTGAGCACGAGGTACAGAATATTAATCCCAAAGGGAACCAAATACAGCAGGGTTTAACTTGTGTAAGAGGCCTGCATGTTTTATGATGAATAAATGAATGAATGAATGATTGAACAAACAAATTAATAAAAAATAGATAGATAAATAGACAGATAGATAGATAGATAGATTCATTGATTCATTGATTAAACAGAAGCATAGGTGAAATGTATATTCCGGATGAGGCATTTTGGGCATGAATGCTCGATAGTCCGTCATCAGAGTAATGATGGACTCTGACTGTATATATTAAAGAGGGGGCGTTCTATAAAGGGGAAGGCTCATTCGGGATTAGCCAAAGAGTGTTGTGCACTGCTTTTGGAGGTGCTGATTTGCATTGTAATAAAGTGGCACAGTTGCAGTGTTGTGAGGGCCGTTGAGGCCTGAGACCGTCTGAATACAAACTAAAGGCGACTGCTGGAAAAGAACAATGCTGTTTACGCTGTAGCATTTATTCAAATTAGTAGCATTGTATTGTCTTTCTGCAAATAATGTAACACAAACATATAGATTTGTGCATATACGTTCTATATGTACTGTATGGGTAAATATCTGAATATAAGACTCAAACATTACAAAGTGCTACTAATTGCAGTACTCAAAGTACATTAGAATATTTGATTTGGTATTGTTTCATCTCTATATGCATCTATACCAAGTATTTATTATTTTTTTCAAGGGATGTCCAGTGAATCATCGAATAGTTTGTTGTGTAATTTGATAGACAAACTTCCAGATGCAAAATGGTTGCTAACAGCTTTCTAAGTGTCTCATTTTTAAATGGCATGGATGCTGCCAATCAATCTCAGGTTAGCCTTGGGATTCTTCTGTTAACTGCTAAATTAGATAGATAGATAGATAGATAGATAGATAGATAGATAGATGTGCACTTACATGTGTACATGCGTACTTGTGTACATACATGCATAGAAACATACATACATATCGATTGATATCTGATGTCTGGGTGTCAGTACAGAACACAGAGGGCTATGAAACAACAAAACACTCTTTCCTGCCGTCAGGGAAATGCTGAACATGTGTGATATTTGTTCAGCTGGGATAGCCGACAGATCCGTGCGGCACGGAGATTGAAAGAAAGGATCGACTTTATTTGCGACGATGGGTTTTATGACACGAAGGGGAGACTGGAATAAAGGCTGAGGTGAGCAGAGACGGATGTGGCGCATGGGGCAGGTAATGGCGACTGGGTATGGGCTGTCAGGACAAGGGCTGAGTAAGTGGTCAGGGTCCTGTGAGAGAAAGCAGGGGTCTTTTATAAAATGCGTATCTGATCGCAAGTGAAAGGGGCTTGTCACCTGACCTCCCTCCCCAGCACTACGTTTCAGTGTGTGAACATCTTTAATGCTCTGACTCCACATGCGCTCCTGGTGTGGCTTGCCGCGTGTTGCATTTATAACACCATCAACACCATCCATTAGTTGGCTGCAGCCTGGTCTCGCTCATTCAGCAGTTTATTTGCCCCCCGTATGCTGCCGGAGTGGCGGCAGTGCCTCTACATCGATTAGCCCTGTCTCGCTGTCACTGGGAAGCTCTGCTTTGCCGCAGCCGTCCCGGGCGCGAGCCCCTGGGCTGCAGGGCGTGCCTGCTGTTCGCATCCGCATGTTACTGAAATGCACAGCAGCAGCGCTCGCATGAGAACGTTGGAAGCCTGCTGAGTGGGTGACTGTGTGCTGGGGATGTGAGCTTCATCGTCATAGAACTTACTATCTAGCTCCTCTGCTTGACTAAGATCTGCTTTATGTTCTTATTTAGACCTGAGGTCAAGCATGCATATGCAGATTGTACATTTCCACCTCAATGTACTCAAATATTTCCTTTGAGCAGCCCATCCTTTGTGGGTTTAATAAATAAACACATTCATGAATTAATTACCCAGCGCATAAATGAAAGCTGTAGTATTTGTAGTGAACAGACTCATCGCTGTCTTAGGTTAAGGTGTTGGAAGCTAAAATTAGTGAGACTTGTGGGTGGCTCAGTTGGCTCAGTCAGCTGCCTAAATCCTTCAGGCCTGGGGGGTTAAAACGCCACCCCCGCTGTGCGTGAGTGTGTTGAGTTCGCTTGTTTTGCGGGTTTCCCTCTGCAGTCCAAAGACATGCAGTCGGGTGAACTATCATCTCTAAATTGTCCATAGTGTGCAGGCGTGTGCCCTGTGATGCCCCCTCCCCCCCCCGCCCCGCCTTCCCTGCTTGTACTGCTTGTAATGGAAAAGCAGCTGCTGGATAAATGAATGATATCATTATTCTGCTCATTTTTTCCTGCAGTGAAGATCTCACACATTTACAGCTGTCTGTTGAAATCGCATCACACAGCACAGTCCATCATGAAAGGCAGTCGTGTTTGTGACTGTTACTCCAACCATAATCCTCACCCTTGCGCAGCTTTTTAAATTTTGTTCGTAGAGTAATTCACCATAACCTGATGCTTTTCACCATGTAAGATTAACTTTTGTTAGGGGTGTGTGTGTGGGGGGGTAACAAATGGTGGAGAGAAACAAACAATGCAGCCATTTTTTTTTTTAGTAAAAGATCATCAGCAAGCAAGGACAAGTACAGATGACAAGGCTGTTTGCATGGGGTGAACACGGCCTGGCCTGCTTTGGGATGACAGGGAGGGAACGGAAGACTTCTGTGTCATCATTAAAATATTTGCAGGGGGATAAAGGAATCATCAGCTGAATTTGGTTTGTTTTAAATTGGGCTGTTTTTATTCAGTCAGAATAAGTAGGGACATTCCAGTAATTGTGCACATCACCTTGAAAATAAAATACACAAAATCTCATGAGGCCGGAATGATAGCATCAATACATATTTTATACAAACATTTTTTTTTTTTGATGTTAAAGAGGTTATTAACAGTGACCTCGGTCTGATTTATGTTTTTTTTTTTTTTTTGCCTGCAAGGACACACTGTTTCGGTGTTCTGCCTGTCTTTGAAAGTAATGTCCCTCTCCAAAGAGCATGTACAGTATCAGCCGCTCACCTGTCCTCATGTCTGAAGGGGGTATCCTACAAGCAGGAAGGAGGTTACTCTGTGTAGTGGGACAAGAATCACACAGCTCAAAAATAAAGAATGTTTTATAAATAAATTTAGGGCTTTAACACATTGAGGAAAGGATGACCTGATAAGCAATACCAATATGAAAATACCCTCTGAAAAGAACTCAAATTATTAATTAAAAATCAAGGTGCAGTTTCTAATTAAATCTTGCTTCAGCATATTATAGTACTTGTGTGTGTATGTGTGTATGTGGTTTCCTGGTCCCCGTGACTGCAATGAAAAGACTGAAAATGCAAAAACTCCTGTATTTTGTTTGGTTACTAATGGTTAAGGGTAGGGCTGGGTAGGGGTTACGGTCGGCATGTTGGGATTAGAGTTTTCCCCATAGAGGTGAATGGATAGTCCCCACAAAGATGTAATTACAAATGCCTCCATTAAACCCAGATACAGTATGTGCATTTCTGTGTATAATATTTAGTGTATTCAGTTACTTTTTCTTCCTACTTGTTCAGTTTTGAGGTGTATTCTGTGTCTTCATCTTCAGCCATAATCCTGATGGCTAATATATTCCTGTGGTAGCTGTGATGGTTAAGATTGCCGTGGATTTGGTCATGATCACCATCTCTGTTGCCAAAAGAGCACCTACCAGACAAGGCCTGTGCTTCCTGCAGTCCCCACACCAGGCACCATGCATGCTTATCTGATTTACTCACCCTCTCACTGTCATTCAGATTCATTACTCCATAAAACTGACATCTACTTCTGTTAATAGGCAAGTGTGCAGATATTTATGTAGTACATCTAGGGGTTGTACCAAATCATTTGCCTAATGTTTTTGTATCTATTTGCACACGTATATTAATGCATAATATTGTGAATGATGTGACTTTAATTCATAACTTAAAATTAAATTTTGAATTTTAAAATAGATTATACTTAGTGCCCCCCAAGTTATATATTGGTTTATAGCAGGGGCGGTCAATCTTATACAGACAGGAACATTGTTTATGCAGGTTTTTGCTACAACTCCCTAATCAGATTACTAATTAGAGGATTGATTGGCCGAAGAGTCCTCACACCTGGGTTTGAGCAGCTGACCTAAAGGTTATACCAAAAACCTGCATACACTGCATACCCTTTGCCGATAAGATTAGAGTGTTCCTTCCATTTTCATTGTTCAGCATCGTTTGCGGTAGTTTTAAGCTTTACTTCGGCCTGCAGCTAATGTTACGTCGTTGTTTCCCTTCATTACATTTCAGTAATTGTCAGGAGAAGCTCGTTTAATTTAAGTACAGTTCAGGAGTTGCCAGCCCTTCACAGATGCAAATACAAAATGGGGGGCGGGGGGGGTGAAATAATGGATGTGGTTATGAGAAAATAAAGTCCGGCCCATTCAATCTTCTCCTCCTTGCGGCACGATTCACCGTATCTGTCAGTGTGTCATGCATTATTTATTGCTGCAGTCATATGACCTCTGTTCTGTACTTGACTCCTTCACCCTCGAGTTCCACGTTCGTCTTTGAGAGAGAATCTCTGAAGTCCTGGGGAAAAGGATTCGGAGTCACCCAACAGCTGTAGTTCTTCTTTTTTAATTTATTCTTTTAACGATTCTCCACGTTGCCAGTAGTCCAGCATTTCAGGCACAGCAAGGATTCTGTGCGGCGCATTTTGGGAGGATGTATTGATCTGCTTAAGACGGCTGCTGACTGCGCTGAATAGATGCGAGCAAGTCTCTTCTCTCTCTTTCTCTCTCTCGTTCTCTCCCGCTCTCTCAGACTGTGTTTGTCTCTGTTCCTCATTTCAGGATGATACCCCCTGCAAGCAAGCAGTTCCTAGTGAACAATCTAGCAGCGGGGACGCAGTACGACCTGTGCGTCTTGGCCATCTACGATGACGGCGTCACCTCCCTCACAGCCACGCGCGTTCTGGGCTGCGTCCAGTTCTCCACCGAGTCCGAGTACCTCCGCTGCCACTTCATGCAGTCCCAGTTCCTGGGCGGCACCATGATCATCATCATCGGTGGCATCATCGTGGCCTCGGTACTGGTCTTCATCATCATCCTTATGATCCGCTATAAGGTGTGCAATGGGGGTGACGGGAAGGGGGGCAAGTCCAGTGACGTTTATTCCCAGACGGCCGAGCTGAGGCTGCAGCGCTGCTCCGTCACCCCATCCGCATCCCAGCAAGCTTTGGGGCTGGAGGGCAACGCCCCTCAGAAGCCGACAGCCACCTCCGAAGGGGTGACGCACTCCTCAGAAAGCTCCCTCCCTGAGTGCTCCACCGCTACCTCCGTGGTGAGCCAGAGCTCCACCCCCGGCTCTTTCGGCTCCCTGAAAGCAAAACGGAGGGCCCCCTCCAAGCCCTTCCCCGAGACTAAAGGAGAGGCGCCGGTCAGCATGGAGATGCAGAACACGAACCGGAACAACTCCACCACGCCCAGGCTGTCCCCCAATCCATTCCCAACCGTTCCTGCAAAGCCGGCATGCTTCAGAAAGACGAAGCCTCCCAGGCCAGCCTCCAGGTACCTAACCGTGCCAGCAGGAGGCGCCAAACAAAGCAAACAGCGCAGGTACTCGCTCATCGAGGGCTCGTCCAAACTTTATGGCTCCTCCCCGCTGGGGCAGGGAAGCATGTGGTCTCAGCGCAGCTTGTCAATGAACCGAGTGCTGCCCCAGCTGGAGGTGCTGGACAGGGATGGCAGGAAGGGAACATCCTCTAGCGCCGAGTGGATCCTGGAGAGCACTGTGTGACTGGGTCATGTCCTCCCAGTGCATTCGGCTCCGCCGGCTCTGTTCAGAAACGCGCACGGTGACAATATCCGCACCCTGTCGGAATATCCCGTTCCTATTGGGCCCCTTCTGAAGACTAACTAACCCCCAGATGGACCTGGAGTTATTTTCCAGGGTACTCCTGTGTTGAAATGCGCCAAGCGGATATCCAGTATGATATCGGGAACAGACGGTCACATTTCACAAAACGCCTTTTTAGAAGGAAATTCCATTTCCTGCATATTCCAGAGACAACAGACAAGCTATCCCTGGATTTCCTGTTTTGAATTTTTTTCAAAGGGAATTCCAAGTATTATTTTTAATCAGTGACACTGATACATCTTTGATTTATAGGCACAAAAAAATGAATAAACTCTTGTACAGAAATACAATGATTTGCTGTGTTGTTACGTTGTGTAAAATAAAATACAAAACACCTATGCTCAAATTTCTCTACGGATTATTTCCCCAGAAATGCGGCTTATGTTAAAATAGAATGTCTTCTGTTTAATTCTTCATGGAAATTAATCTTGGTATTCTTGTTATCAATGGAAGTGGTTCAAAAATATACTGACACAATGTATTCCAGGCATCCCATTGTTTATTTATTATTATTTACCGACTTGCTGCTGCCAACTGAAATAAGAGCTGATTGATCTCTTGATAACGAGACAATTGTGTCACAGCATAAGAGAAAGATGAGTGAGCCAACACACCACTCTACCTACAGTATAATCTTTTAAATCTAAACTCTTCAGATTCTCAAAAAAACCCATTTTTCTTACACCGCTGCTGGGATTGTCTTCTTCCGATTCAGTTTTGCGTAGAATACAGAGAACAAAATATCAATTTCTCGAGAAACAATTCATCTGCCTTGCTCGCCATGATATCAGTTTATGAGATAATTCAGAGTTTAATCGATTTAATGAGCTCACAGGTTTGCTAATAACTGGCATCATGATTGCAGCCTTAAGTTCAATGACAAGCCTTATCTCAGCTTATTGTAGGAAGTTTTATTTTATTATTGAGAAATGACATATCAGGTAACAGCAAAACAGGTTATTATATAATTGCAAGGTCATTTTCATCAATATTAAGAGGTATCTTGATATTAAGGTGTAAAGCAGCTTTCAGTTGGCAGCAAAACAATGATACCCATACTAAAGGCTTACATTTTATTATAAACGTTGTAGATACTAACACCATTGAGCTGAGTGGTTCCTCAAACTGGGTGTTGGGTGGGCAGATGTGTGTGTTTGTGTATGTGTGTCTTTGTCTGAAGAGGATGACCTGTAAATGCCTGTGATATAAATAATTACAAATATAAGTATGATGCATTCTGAGAGAAGAGAAACCGCTGCAGAATAATCTGCTTTGTAGTTCACAGAAACGTGTCGCATTTCAAAATCATTACCCATGACAGGACAAAGCATTCTTTTGGACTGTAGATCAGAATCATTTTAGTACAAAATCCTGTGCGCTAAATTTTGATGTCGTTGTATTACTTCACTTTTTGTTTACCTCATTGTGATATTTCTCCTAGTTTACTGAGGCTTTAACTGGAATGTATGACAGAGTTTTATAATGTAATATCAGAATATTCTGGTACTTGTACTCAATTGTGTACTATGTACACTACAGTATTAAAAAACACTACATAGCATATGAATGTTACATCATTTGGCCTGATTTATTGTGTGCTTGGTGTAAGTAGGCAACTTAGTGGCTGAGATACTGGAAAAGAGAAATAAATCCAGAAAAGGAAAGGAGAGCCCAGGAGCAATGAAACCCAGTACATTCTGTTACTAGGGCAGCAGGTAGATTTGCCTGAATGGTTGAGGACTTCGGACCAAAAATTGCCTGCCCTAGTCCCTGGAGGGACCCCACTTGTGAAAAGTTGCTGAATGACACCAGTAAAAACATTTAGTTGCAAATTGTAAGACTGTAATAGTGGCAACTTTGAACAATGAGTCAACCCACGGAAATAAGCAGCGGAAATGTTATAACTGCTGGGTCTGTTGTACGTGAATTTCTGTAAATCAACAGACCTGAGGAAGCTTCTAGATGCTTAACAACCTGCAACTCTGCCTCTGAAAGGTGCAGTTAGTTAAAAATGTGTTCTATACCTCTGACAGAAAAGCAGTCTTAACCAGATGGTGTTAGATTACTAGTATTTTTGCCTCATCCTAGAAAATTCTGAGAGCTGGGTCCTCATGTTAATGAAAACTATATACTGTAAACATTCTATTGGTACAATACATCCATAAACTACAGCAGTATTTTTTCATATGAGAGTAGAGTTCTTTTCAATGATTTAGTGCTTATAATATCTTTTATTTTCATGTTTGGACCTGTGGGCATTTCATAGTAAAAGTGGGATCTATTTCTTTAGTCAGTCAGGCTTATCATGGGACAGGGAGTCAGCAGGATTAATTCATTCTCTCCCATGCAGCTGTCTATCCTACAACCCCTTACCCAGGACAGGGTCCCAGGTGGGGTCTGGGGCCTATTCCTGGCAGCACCCTGGATGGGATACCAGCCCTTCACAGAGTAGACACACACACACACACAGTAGACAATTTAGATACATAAATCTTTTGACTGTAGAAGGAAACCAATACAGGAGGTACAATTCAAATCCCCAACACTGAAGGTACTGTATAAGGTAACATTACACCACACTGAGTCAACATATACTGATATTATACACCCTTATATCAAGTTTATAGTATATTAAATTGTAAGCCTTCGGGTTACATTTACTAAAGAATCTGACTTCATGTGGTTTCGTCAACTGATTAATTTTAAAACCCTTTGCAATATTTAATCTGAAAAAGCCAGTTCAAGATGGGCATGTGTGAGATGTATAATTCATATACCTCATACACTCGGTCAATAATGGTCTGGCTAAACATTGCTTTAATACAGCCTTCTGATAGGTGTTTTTTAGTTTGCTTGGATCACAATGAATTCTGGCTTATTACCACAGTGTTATACTGGAATTTGGGCACTATCCCATATGGAACACACACAAAACCAGTTTCACCCCAAACCTTGCCATCCCACCCATCTGCCCAGTATTCTGCTCAACAGTCCCAGAATCCACAGAAAATGAATACTGCGGGATGCAGGCAACTAAAGAGATTTTGGGTTACTGTCGGTGTGGACGGAATGGGACTCAAGTGAGGATTATTGGTAAATCAAGGGGATGAGAACCAGCTTAGAGTTAGGAACAAGGAACCCATTGGGAGCATGAGAACCGGCCAGAAATTCAAACAGGAAATGAGAACCAGGAAAGGGGACACAAGAACCATCCAGGAAACAAGACTCTGATGAACTATAGGCTATGAATCTCAACAATAAAACACAACTGAGGCAGTAACCTAAAGCACCACTGATACACTAAAGGTCAGTGTCTACTAGCTACACATGTAAGTCAACCCTGAACAAGGCTACGCTTGCTCTTATTATAAAACGCCTAAACCCAAAATTTCCAGGATGGGATGTGGTCACAAGGACCGTCATCTCCAGAGTGGCCAAAGGAGTTTAAATTAATTGCTGATATAATTGCTGTTGTGTGATGCTGTTGGTGATTGCACAACATAGCATATTTGCTGCATAAATGGATATCTGACAGAGCTCCTGCAGACGGGGGACTTACTTATATCTATTGCGTCAAAGCCCCTTCAATCCCCTGAATGCCCCCCTACCTCCTACTTGAGACTTTACCATCTGTATTTCTGCGTGCAAGTGGAAACATGTAAAAGATCCTGGGAGCCAAACACTGTCAGAAATATCTCACTGAAATGCCAAAAGCCAGAGTATTTTATTTGGTTAATAAATAATATTTCTGTTATTTCAGTTACACTTTGATAAATGAGTTATTCGATTTTTTTTAAAATTCGACTTTACATAACTTACCTTTTAGCTACATAAAAATACATTCAATGTTTTAAATTAAAGTTTTATTTTAGATACAGACATGTTTAGCGTGTGGTGGTGCAGTGATTAGCACTGTTGCCCCACACCTCTGGGACCTGGGTTTGAGTCTCTGCCATAGCTGTGTGTGTGTGTGTGTGTGTGTGTGTGTGCCTGCACGCGTGCATGTGTGTGTGTGCAGATTGTATATTCTCCAGGTGTCATCATTGAGTCTCCTCTCCCACATGCTATGCTATGGTTAACTGGAGATTCCAAATTGCCTCTAGGTTTGTGCATGTGAGCTAATGGTGTGTGTCTTGCACTGGATTGGTGCTCCATCCTGGGTTCTTCCCTGCCTTTTACCTGTAGCCTCAGGAATCGACTCCTGACCCCCTGGGAACCTGCATAGGACAAATGGGTATAGAAAATTGATGGATGAACTCATTTTCACTTTCCCCACTGAAGTACACACAAGCATGCAAATTGGTGAACTCTGTGCAGACTTCATTGCATATACATCTACATATAAATATATAAAACTTCCCGCACCTGAATGTATTCGTGAGTAAGCCTTTGTATTAGCAAATCTACTAAACACATAAATCATTACAGATGTGCCCAGTCTCCTAGGTGATTCAAATGAGGATTTGTCATGCAACTTTCACAGGTATAAAAATCTTGTACACATGCAGTAAGTTAATCTATTAGCCATTTTAAAGCACAAACAGAATAATTCAACATGCTGATACACACGTTAGAAGGGCAATGACTCCCACATCAAGCTGTTCTTGCTACAGAACTTTTCTCAACACTTTCCAGCCTGCAAACTTATCTTTAGCAGACACACAGAGAGGAGCTAAATCCTCTGGAATAAAACCACTTTGATCATCCAATAAGCATCATCTACTGAACTGTGAAAACTGTCACTATTTACTTTTCTTTTCATGAGACGTCCCCCGCCTTCCCATTCTATGAGGTCCTTTGGATTTCCAAAATTGTTTACGAAACTTCAAGAGCCAGTTATTGGATCCAATCATAAATTTTGAGAATCTAAAATTAAATTTATAGAAATGTGCATACTTTATATACCAAGCTCAGTTTTGGAAATTTAGTTAATTTCAGTCTATTTTTATTTCTCCTATTTGTAAGTTTATTCGTAAGATCCACATCAATCGATATTTTCAATGAATCTTTACATCCTTTAACTCCTCCTGCATCCACCTAGTTGACTCCGATTGACTGACATAAAAACACAAAAACTCACTGCCCAACATTGGCCCTGTGACAGTTCACTTTATGTATGTATTGCATGTCCATCCATCCATTTATTTATTAACTGCTTATCCTTCTGGGTCGTGGAGGTCCAGAGCCTATCCCGGAACCTACAGTCACGAGATGGGGAACAATCCAGGATGGGGGGTGGGGGTGGGTAACCCATCACAGGGCCCCCTCGCAAACACCATTCAGTCACACGTGCACACCTATGGGCAATTTAGTAACTCCAATTACCCTCAGCATGTCTTTGGACTGTGGGCAAAAAACAGAGCACCCAGCAGCAACCCCACGACAACAAGGGGAGAACATGCAAGATCCACACACATGTAACCCAGGCAGAGACTCCAAGGTCCCAGAGGTGTGAGGTCACAGCGCCAACCACATTATAAAAATGCTTCATACTAGTGAGCAACATCATGAGAATTTGCTTCCTTAACTTCTCCAGTGCATTTAATGATATCCAGTCTTTCTTGCTGGCGGAAAATCTCAAGGTGTTGCAGGTAGATGGACACCATGGTTAGCTGGATCAGAGTCTACCCAACAGGCCTCATCTTGTCTGCATCAGTAATTGTGTATCTGTGGTGACAAGCGACGCAGGAGCACCACGAGGGACGGTACCATCACAATCCTGTCTACTCTTTACATAGCAGACATGACTGTGGGCCTTGCAAACTTCAGTTCTCTGAAGATTCTGTGAATCTGGGATGCTTCAGTGAAGCAAGAGGAAGGACGTACAGATGACTGGTGGACAGGTTTGATAGGTTGTGCAAGCAGAACCATCTGTTCTTCCTTGTGCATGTTAGAAAAACATAGGAGCTGATGGTGGACTTCAGGCAGAGCAGGCAGTTGCTGGCCGCTGTCAACATCAAAGAAGCCTTTTGGCTTCCGCAGCGATCTGCTGCATGTTTTAGCAGTCCGTTGTCATGTTTGTTGCTGCTGTGTTAGGCGTGTAATATCAAGATGAAGGCTCGTACACTGAACAAACTGCGGAGGGAGCCTAGATCTGTCAGAGGACTGCTGGGAGTAATGAAATTAATCCTGATCCTCTCAACAGGAAACAGGTACAGCTGAAGAGCATCTTGAGCAACAGCCTTTCTGGATGCATGACGGAGCATCGGCTGCTCTGTTGTGCCTGTTTTCATTCACTTTTCATTAGTGCTTCTGATCTGCACGTCCTTACCGCACCCAGTCCGAAGGACACCAACTCAAATAATTCGCTTTCATATTTATAAGACATGCCATATCTCACCTGCACTGTATTATACTTTCATTCATCCATTCATTCATTCATTCACTTTCATTAGAGACAATTGTGTTGGGTTTTATCCTTTCAGTGTTGTTTTGAGAACAATGACAGATATAAATTCTCATTAAACATATTTTTTAATGTATATATACAGATTAAAATCAGACATTTGTATGTCTGTACTTAAGGCTGCCCATCTTGCATTTTCTAAAATATGCTGCTTGTTCAACTGGCCAACAAAATACCTTAACACAGTACAAAAAAATAAGCATGTCATGGAACTTTTTCGTGATTGTAAGGCACGCATGTCAAGCTGCTGACAACCGATTCTTCTGAAAAGTCACTTCCATAGGGACAAAGGATAGGTTCATGTGACACTGGAGCTTAAGGGATCTAATGGAGATTTTATTAGAAGCTTGGTTTTTAACAGCAGGGAAGAAAAAGAAACACACATCCCAATCCCCGTCTCCAAGAAACATGTAGTAAAAGAACACAGATCGATGCTAATTAACCATTAACCAATTAACCCTCCTTTAACAATTAAATGCTTATGGATGAGTAAAAAGCTTACTCACAAACTTCATCCCACCCTGGAACATCTCCACCCTCCCCTTTTTTTCCACACCTTCCTTCCAGACCTGACCGCTGGCATTTTACCCTAGCTGGAGACATAGACGTCACACCAGGCCTGGAATGGCACCTTCACCAACCTGCACACATCGGCGTTCATACCATTACACGTGGTCAGGCCACCAGATGGTCACGCCGCTACCGGAATGCGCCAATAGCGGCTTGCATGGGTAAACAAGTAAACGAGAGTCTAAAAGAGCGAGAAGCATAAGGGGGAAGCTTCACAGGGGACAAACTGCCTGTGACACGCGTGTCACCCACCAGTGATCGCAGTTATTCTCCCCTAGATGGATTAATCTGAAATTGAATCGCTGCCACAGAGAAGAGACAAATCCTCTTTCTCATTAAATGTGATGATGGAGGAGCCAGAGGGAGGTATTTATAGTTGCAAAAGGAAGGTAACGATTAATAAAATTCCCTTCATAGGTCCCTGTTCCATCACCAAACATAACTCAATATTCATATTTTTCCATTGGTGGGATATTAAGGAAAAGTCTGCTCATTTAAACAGTCTATTTACCAAGCGGAGTCACCGGGGGTTTGGTAATGAGGGTGCAGGGAGACCTGGGTGAAGTCACTATCAGCTCATCGCAAGCAAATTAGCATTTTGCATTCTTGATTCTACATATATGCGCTCTAGTCCATCTAATCAAGTTCCTTTTTTTCTCAGATTTTCTTTGACATTGATTCTGCTGTTTAGAAGTTAGCCATTTCTGAAAAGAACTAAAACATCCAAGTAGCATTCCCCTATCACTGCAGGAAAGCTCTTTGGAAGAGATAAAAATGTAAGGTTTCAGATGTCTGCACTGACACTTTGAAATCAGTGGTTTTCTTGGAAATCTGGACAAGAGCGGGAGCTTTTGAAAGAGACAGCTCTTACCCAGAGAAAAAGACATATCATAGGGTAAAGTGTACTCTGCATTCTTCCCAGTTGACATAAATGAAAAAAATGGTGCATATTTTTTTTTTTTCTTCAGAAATGGCCGTACTTTTGGAAGAGGTTCATATTCAAACTTGAGGCATTGCTTGTGACAAATCTGACTTGGAAAGACACCGTTGCAGTTTATAGGGCTTTTCAAATTCAGACCAAACAAGCCCACAGTTCCCAAGACTCCATTCACATGAATGATGGCTGCGCACAAACATGATCCAGTCTGCAGTGTGAGCTGAAGACAGATTCTACACCTTCTGGGCTTATATTCCTTACAAATGCATCACACATCCATCATTCTTCCAGAACTGCTTATCAGTCACAAGGCTGCAATGAGCTTGGAGCCGATACCAGGAAGCACAGGGCATGAAGCAGAGGACATCTTGGATGTGATGACAGACCTTCACGACCCATATCAAAAAAAAAGCATGGTGACATATAAAAGTTTCTTATAGGTTCACAAGTCACTGTTTGTCCTTTTGGGCACAATCATACTAAACAGCACTCGACATATAAGGCACTCAAGGGAAAAACGCACTAGCATATGACTTTACTAGCAAATGCATGTTTATTGCTTATTGTTCCTTAATAAAAAATGATATTGCTTTTATATTATTCTAATGAAAGACATGTATGATCTCTCTACATTCAGTTGTTTTAACTTAGACATTCATGGTATACAGTATTCTCAGAACACAAAGTGAATGCATTCAAATACTCACTAAAATACTAACTCTAGTTGTGTAGATCCACTGTCCATGATTTGAGTTCAGTCAAAGAATCTTGCATAAAAACCAATACTGACAAAACATTCATATAATATACATACTTATATATTTCACAAAGTATGAACGTAGTAATTATGTTAAATGAATTAAGGACATATATGACTAATGACACAAACATTTGATATTGATTATACATGAATGTAGACCTTATACTGTATGTCTGATGGTATATTAATTTTATATGTATTTTACATCAATAAAAGACATATATGTCTAATGACAGATTAAGTTAATATTGATTGTATATTTAACTTGAGTGTCATATTAAAAACTTATATGATTTGGGTAAAATGTGTGAGTCATATATTATTTTTAAGAAATTTTCCATAATGGGATATAAAAATACTTTATGATTTTTGCGTCATACCTCCTGGGTCAGGGGTTTGAACCCTGCCTCTGCTCTGTGTGTGTGGGGTTTGATCTCTGCATGATCTCTGTATGTGTAGAGTTTGCATGTCCGCTGTGTGTGTTCAAGGGCATTTCTGCCAAATAGCCATCATTGTGCACTTTGAAATCCTCTTCATTTTCTATCTTTAATGTGACTGAAGTTTTCCAAAAAAAAAACACAATAAAGCTTACTGCAGTGGACACTTTTCTCAGTCATCTACTGCCATGTTGCCTTCTAAAAAATGTATTGTTTTTTTTCTCCTCTTTTCTTTCTTTTCAAACCCCCCCCGGTTGTCGAATACGCTTTGTTCTTACACTGGCACCACTCAGTCCGGTGCAGAAATCACAGTGCGGCCCCAGCAGACATGGGGCCCCGTGTCCCCTCCCCCCCGCGTTGCTAGTAAAGCTCCTGGCCTGATAATGTGCTATGTTACGGCCAGCAGACACACACTAACAGCAGCCAGCAGCAGGCCGCATGGGCCTGTAACACGTTCATTAAAAGTGTGCGACCGGGGGCTATGCTGTCAGCTCCAGATACACATCTTTAATCATTGACACATAGCTAGCGAAAGATTACAGTGAACCCAAAGAAATGCGCACATGTGTTTTCTGACTACGTAATGAAAAATGCTGATAACGGAAATAATAAGAATGAAATATTTTATTCACATTATTAATCTGATATTGATGTAGTCAAACTACATAAGACGATAAATATAAGGAGCAATAAGATAAGATAAGATAAGATAAACCTTTATTAGTCCCACAAGTGGGAAATTTGCATTGTCACGGCAGAAAGTGGACAGTACAAAGATAAGAGCAGCGAATATTAAAAAACAATAGAATAGAATAAAAAACTATACCAACAGTAAAGTATAAAATATACACTATACAATCTAGAAACATAAAAATAAAAATATGGATGGATGTATTGGAAAATATATATGTAAACTTAAATAAGTATAGATATGTATGTACACATGTACAATGGGTATATGTAATGATTATATGTACATGGTGGAAACCTATGATAATAAGAAATGCAGCCTTCTACCAGTACTGTTTATTGGACTCCCACAGCAGGAAGTCCATATCCCCCAGCCAATCAAAATTACTTCACACCCAACAGAAAATAATGACAACTGCACCAAGAGTCTCAGGGCTTCACTCCTGCCTACTCCCCCAGTCTAATGACCAATTAGCATCTCTGAATGGCCCTTAGAGAGTGTGAGCTTTGCAATGGATTGCAATCCTGTGTAACCCTTGTGGCTCCACCCCTGCATCCCCCCCACCCCCAACCCAAACATGACCTTGACCAGGTTAAATGGTTAGAAGATGGACTGACAACCTGTCCCGTTTTCGCCCTTCCCTAGAATAGGCTCCAGGCTCACCCTCATCCTGTACTGATAAGCTGCTGCACAATGGACTGAATCGATATTGCTGTTACCCTTGAAACGAGAAAGCTACGGAGATCCCTGATACCCCACAGACGAGGCCCATCTACTGGGGGAACTCTGACAGCTATTCACCATATAATGAAAGTACCATACAAAATGCTTAAGGCAATGAAAGATATACCAGTTTCTTTATTTTATTTCAAATGGAAATTCTTCTTTCATTCTCTTTGCTACTCGAATAATCCCCAAGAATATATTTCGTATATTTTACAAAAAAATTAATATGGTATTTGACGATGCCAGCTGGGGATATTGCAGTACAGTTGATAGTATTAGTGTTTGAAGACATTTTTTGTAACTGTGGAAGCCTTCGCCAACTGCATGAATAAAACATCCTTCTAAGAAGTTTGCATGAGAGTTAAGGACCGTTTTTTCCCCCCCATTTTCTGCAGAAACACAAGCTGTCCACAAAGTGATCTTGATGTTATGCTAAGCGAATGTCACACAAATGGCAGATGAACAGGAAATCCTCGCTCACCAGCGCATCATTACGGCGGGGAGCCCATCTGATTCTGCTGACAGCACCTGCGAGCGTCGAGTACAACAGCCCCCCCCCCCCTCCCTTCAGATACAGCAGGGGGGCTGTGATTGTAGGATAACAAGGCGCCTATTATCCTGACCAGCTTACCTGACTAGTGACTTTGTTTTTACCTTTCTATCAAATCGATGTGCAGAATGTTTTGCTCTCTGTTTTTGGATTGTTGTGCACGTTTGTAGGTTAAAGCATATTTGGATGCCATTCATACACCATAACAGCGTAACATTAAACTCAGCTGCCTAATAATGTGAAGATCCTTCTCGTGCTGCCAAAACAGCTCTGACCCATTGAGCCATGGACTCCACAAGACCTCTAAAGGCATCCTGTGGTATCTGGCACCAAGACGTTAGCAGCAAATCTTTTAAGTCCAGTAAGTTGAGAGGTGGGGACCTCCATGGATCGGACTTGTTTATCCAGCAAATCCCACAGATGCTTTCTTGGGAATTTGGAGGCCAAGTCAAAACCTAGGGTGCATCATCCTGCTGAATGAGGCCACTGCCATCGGGGAATACTATCTCCATGGAGGGATGTGCTTGGACTGCGACAATGTTTAAGTAGGTGTCAAAGACCCAAGGTTCCCCAGCAGAACATTGCCCAGGGCATCACACTGCCTCTGCCGGCTTGTCTTCCTCCCATAGTGCATGCTGGTGCCATCTCTTCCCCAGGTGAATGACACACATGCACCCAGCCATCCACATGATGTAACAAATGTGACTCATCAGACAAGTCCATCTTCTTCCATAGTTATCCTCATAGTTCAGCTCTGACGCTCACATGCCTATTGTAGGCACTGTCAGCAGTCGACAGAGGTCAGCATGGACACTGTGACTGGTCTGCGGCTATGCAACACCATAGGGAGCAAGCTGTGCACTGTGTATTCTGACACCTTTCTATCATAGCCAGCGTTAACTTTTGCAGAAATTTGTTCTGCAGTAACTCTCCTGTGAGAACAGGTCAGATGGGCTATCATTGATGCACATCAATGAACCTTGGACGCCCATGGTTCCAATACTGGTTATCCTTCCTTGGACCACTGGGAACGCCCCAAAAGACCTGCTGGTTTATAGATGCTCTGACCCAATCATCTAGCCATCACAATTTGGCCCGTGTCAAATCGATGAGATCCTTAGCATTATGCATTTTCCCAGCTTCCAACACATCAGCTTCAAGAATAGACTGTTTACTTGCCTAATATATAATGGCTGTAGCTGTCACTGGTTTGAATGTTATGGCTGATCGGTGAATAAGAAGTGCATAGATCATGTTACTCTTACCTGTGCAGACGTCTGCAGACACCATAATATTACCTACCGATTTGCTGTCTTATCTCAATATTCATAGACTGAGCAGTCTATGTCAAAACATCTCTGACCTCCTAGCTTCCCAAATCAAGCTTTCTGCTTCTGTTTTTTTCCCCTCTCTTTCCAGCAGGGTGACTTTTGTATATTTTGTTCGCCTGCTGACAAATACCATTACGCAATGGAATCAGCACTAGTCCCAAGTTTCCTCACCATCAGTCATCCAGGTGTTGACCTGCATTCCCAGGGAGAAAGGAGATCTCTCTGAATCCGGGTGGAGGCCACTAAAAGGGAGAAACTGCAAAAGAATACATGTAGTCAGCACCATCTTAATCCAGTGAAGAACCTATGGATGAAAAAGTGCCTCCTTCTGTCCAGCTGCAGGAACTGCTGCATCAACAAAATACTCTGCTTTATTAACATATATACACCTTGAGCCAATGGGATGTGAAACAATTGGGCAGAACTGGGATATCTCTTGCATTACAATGGCAATTGATCACCAGCCTTGTTCCCTTTCTTTGTAGGAGTCTTAGATCAATGGTAGTCAAGGACAACGGGCAGATAGAAAATATTTAGGTATATTGTTCATTTCAAGGACTTTTAGGTACTGTTAGTGTATGACAGGGTCAGAATAGAACAGCTATATAATACGGATAAGGGAAGATGGAGTAAGTGGTTTATTTGAAACTAGAGTTGACTGGGGAGTGATGAAAACAAAACATACTCTAAAAATAAACTAGGCCAGGTAATGGAAGGGCAATAACTGAAATCACAGCCTAGACATGTATACTGATATATATGTGTGTGTGTGTGTCTGTGTCTGTGTGTATAGCCATTTGGTAAATAGATTCAGACTTTTACGAAATAAAATATCCATAGAAATTGTTGCAATAAAATTGTCAACGCTTGTAATACGATCGTTCACGTCAATGGCAATAGCAGTTTCAGTTACGCATGCTGAGCACCCATGGGAAATGAGCAGACCCGCTATTTTAAGACGTTTCAATGTTTCCATGTGTTTCGTGTTCTACAAACTCATAGGGCACACTTAAATTCCTGAAAGTCCTGCTGTACTATTAGAAAGAAGCCTTATTCGGTTGCAGCCCTTCCTAATTTACCCCGGATCCACAGAGGTTTCGCATTACAGACAGACGAATGTTACAGCATGTTTCTCTGTCACTATAGTCACATGTCAGCAAGGCACTCAACACAGCAGCAGGAAGAATAAAATAAATCAATGTTTCCCAACCCGGTCCTCAGGGACTCACAGTCGCTCCATGTTTCTGCTTCCTCTCAGCTCTCTGCCAGGTAGTCCACATTGTTGCTCCTTTCCAGCTCCCTAAGGGGAGGGAGCAAAAATGTGGACTGTCTGTGGTTCCCCAAGGACCGGATTGGGAAATACTTAAATAAATCAGTGGCGTGCATCATGGTGTGTATCATAACCCCTTTCCATGCTGTACAACTGACTGCAGCATTCCAGTCAATACTGGATCCTTCAACTTTAGTGGTGCATTGCAGAGGAGAACCCACAGGACACAGGAGCAGAGCTTACGGTCTGCATCTCCTTCATACCTGCGGTACCTTCACTGCGGAGTACATGTGACTCTCATGGAGCCGTGTGCTCCCTGCGGTGATTACTGGGTGGACTGCTTACTTCTGTAATATTCACGCTGGCTTTCATTCAGATTATTTTAATTAGTGTCCTTGCCCAGGTTTTACAGAAAAGACCATCTCATTAGAGACGACAGAATCCTCTCACTTGAGCTGTGACCATTCAGATAATGTATTCTGTAGCATTTTTACTTTTCCATGACGTTAATAGGGACCTACTTTAGATGTTTTTTTTTTTTTCTAAAAATATATGCATATATATTTAGAGAAGAGAAGAGACGAGTCCTTCAGCCATGCAGGGGCTCTCTGAAGCTCCCACTCCTTCACTCATGCCAGCGACCAAGCAAAGGAAGCCGTCAGCTGGCAGCCAGGAACGAAGCTGAGTAAGTCTCCATCAGGAACTTCTGCAGGTCATTTTAGATTTCAGCTTCAGCCCCAGCACAAAATTTGAAATGACATAATGGTATGTTATATACACCTATACCATAGAAATTATCCATCCATCTGCCTATTTACCTATACCATAGATATTATCCATCCATCTGCCTATTTACCTATACCATAGAAATTATCCATCCAATGCCATACCAACCAGCCTTACACAGGCTCTCACAGCCTACTCCAGAAGCTACAAACAAGGCAGGGTATAATCCAGGATGGGGCGCCAACCCATCACACAGCACACCCACAGACAATTTAGCAGCTCTAATTAATCTTAGCATGTTTTTGGACTATGGGGAGAAGCCAGAGATTGTGCCTGTTGTGTAGAATGAGATGAAGGATGTGGACACAGGAGTTGAACGAAACAGAACGGGGTTTATTAACTAAGAACTAAACAGAAACAAACTGGATTGCAGGGGATAAACCAAAAGAAACCGCAAACAGTAACCAAAGCACATAGGAGCAACAAAATTAATGTCAGGACTGGGGAACACAGGACTGGGAAGTACCTTTATACAAAGACTAACAAGGAGGTAGAACGAGAGGCAGCTGTAGTGCATTACACAGGGATAGGAACAAGAGGTAAGAGTAATGCATACTGTAACAGGCATGACTCATTAGAGAGACACAGAAGGGACAGAGAGACAGTACGTAACAGTGCACACAGAGAACATGCAAACTCCAGACACATCGCGCCTGGGCAGAGACCTGAACCGTGGTCTCTGGAGGTGTGAGGCGACTTTGCCAACCGCGCCATTGCTCTATAAGGGATTAATAGCTATAGCAGTTCATTGGGTAGCAGCAGTGCCTCCCACCTCCAGGTCTGAGTTTCTGAAATCCACTGGCATTATCGTAACAGTTATGGTCCGGAAACAGGAAACTAAAAGACTTCCATTTAGAATACGCAAAATACGCCAAATTCTGTGATTTATATGTCATTGAAATTGAATTGGAAATTTATTCTCTGGTGCCTACAGTATGTTGAATTCCTTCTTCTGCTGTAAATAATTTTACACAGCACGATCTTACCCCACCCCCAAAATAACTACATAAATGGTAACATTTTGCAATACATTTAATTTTTTTAGTCATTGACAAATATCACACAACATGTAGCTGATCGTTAGTTCATGTACATTCAAATACTTGTAAGTGTTATCAAATGATGTTTAATGTATTATGGTGTCTACAGGGGCAACCTACCATCAACCTTCGACACTAGAAATCTTGTTTCTTTATTAATTTTCAAACGATTAAGGCACAACTATATCTTTCTTTTAATTATTTTTTTCAGGTAACACAGGTTCAGCTTGTGATTTAGCATTACTATGAGTATGTCATGATCTTTAGTGTTTGTTGTTTTTTGCTGAAAATTAGACTTTATGCTTAATGCTGTCATTTTCTTGTAGAAAGATATTGATGTTTGAGGAAGTGTAATGCTATAAATCTGTAAATATTACTGAAAATAAACATGAAGTTTTGATTTGGTGTTGTTCTTGTTGCCATTATTCTGTGTTATAAGCATGTAGTTAAACTTTTTAACCAACCACTCCTATTGATGAATTGCTCCCTAACTTAGGGCACAGACTTTGTTCAGTCTAAGCCCATCAGTTTACTAATACATACTAAACTTTTATATTTAAAGTACATGAATAGTTCCAACTTTAGATTAGTACTGCAAAATGATTTACAAATAATGAACAAATGATTTTTAAACATGTAAAAGCATAATTTCTTTCTGTCTTAAAAAGCAGAGGTAAATTTGTGGTTTTAAGTCTGTACAACCAATGAATAAGAACCTTATGGTAAATGAAACAGGTGCAATTGATAGGGGAGGATATCTGTTTAATTAGCCAGACATTAATGATTGAGTAGTGAACATGAATACTGTTTTACTTACTGGTAATAAAGTACTTTAGTTGGGATTTCTTAAGTCATTTAGAAAAATTTAAAAACAAGACAAATGATCATTAAATAGCATTTATATTCAAATGAACATGAACTGATAATCTGTAAAGTGTTTTGTAATATGTGACACAGTCTGCAAGAAGAAGGACTCGAAGGCTGACAAACAAAAAGGGGTTTGATTTAACTGAAAGGGGGCAGGGAAACAAACAAGACCGCGAGGGGTCTAAACGAAAAGGCGAGTACAGAGTACAGAGAAGGAAACAGGCAGACAGGAGGATCAACGGCAACGACTGGACCGGGACTGACGAGACAAACAGGTACTTAAATACAAAGACTAACCAAGGTAACAAACAGCAGGTGTGGCTCATCAGGGCCACGTTAGGGAGCAGGCGGGAGGGTCAGGCAGACATGACAGGCAGAACGTAACAATCTTTTTTACTAACCTCTTGAGGTAAGCAATTATAAAGTGTTAGCAAATAGATTTATTACTTAATGAAACACAAAACAAACAAAATTTAATTTATTAACATGAATTTAATTTATTAAAAATGAGAGTCACACAAAATGTGAATGTACTTCAGCTGATTCTTTAGTTCTGCATGTGTCTTGATTTAGAGACACCAATTTGGACTAAGGGGGGAAACTGGGAGGAATTCCAAGAGGAGACTTGTGCATTATTAGCAACAACAACAACAACAATAAAAACAATAACAGAAAGTTAGACATCACACGATATGGTAGTTGCCAGCTGTTACAGAGCAGTAATTGCTGAGCTCTGAATGTGTGAAAACTCTCAGAACAGCATCAGATATCATCGCATTATCACCAATGCCTGAGCGGCTTAAGGCTTGAGCTGCTTTTGCACGTAAATGAGAATAAATGGCCTGTATCACATTAATAAAGAAGCTTCAATAAACTGCTAAAACAGCTCCTGGCGTTTGAGCTCCTCACGCACACATAAATCATTAATATTTATAAACAGCTCTAACGGTGATATAAACACCTCTCATAGGATTGCATTTTTTTGTGCTATATGTTTATGTATGGAGGACATTGATGTGACTGAAAAAAAATCTGATGACAACATGACATGTGATGGTGAATACTTCAATACATGATGCAACCTATCACAATGCCTCAGCTGCATAGTACCGAAGTGTACTGTGCAATAATTTTTACTGCGCTACCATTAAGTTTGTATCCCCATAGATCCTGGAGGCTGAAAAGGAAGGAGGGCTTGGTGCTTGAATGCAGAGGATAAATCATAGCTCACAAATCACAGACATCTGTGAATATATCTATTCATCCTTTCCTGTGATTCTACTGGTTTTGTATGTCTGGAACAGCCTGGCCCCGGCGAGAGCCCTTGGAAATGGAAAACAGAAGAGAAAAAACAAAAACGCGTTTCATAGTGTCACAGTTCAGCACAGTGGTGGACATATAATTGCCTCGTTTCCAAAGACATCCAGCTGAGGATTGCTGATGTTGACAAAACTCCTCTTACTCTGGGAAAATATCAGGGTGATGTGCATTTTGACATCGGGATGATTGACACTGTCATGTGTCGGTTTTCAGCCACATAGCTAAATACGGAATATGTAACGTCGAGTGCGACACTGCTGACAGGTAACAGCTAAGCTGAGGCAGAGAGAATTTGCATTTGGCTTAAATCTGTCATGAACACGTCACCTAGGCTATGTGCAGTTCAAATCTTGTGAAACCACAGAAAGAGGATACAGACAATTTTTTGTAGTCTTTTAAATATATTTAAATTGTGTCTCTGGAAAAGTTGGTACAAACACATTTATAAAAGCATCCCAGGTTACTTTGTACCCCTGCCACGACTGGCAGATTCACTCATGTGGATTTACATGACATGGAATTAATAGCTGACTTCAGTCAATAAACAAATTATAAACAAAATACTTTACACTACATGCACCTGGCCAGTTAGCAAAGTATCATCATCAATATAATTTTTTTTTCTCATTCTCATTTTTCTACTATTATAGGGGAATTTTATTTCCAAACTAGATATTAATTAGTATTTCAAAATGCATGACAAGAAAACTTCAAAAATTGATGTTTTATGATAAATGACCCCTTTGTATGTAATGCATTCTGCCGTCATTATCCAGTGTGTGGTGTATATTTAATGCTTGGTGTAAATCTTTTAGGCGTAAACTTATTTTGGGATGAAAATGTTTCCTCACTAGTTATGCTATCCTAATGCATTTTGGCTGTGGAGGAATATATGTAGTGACAATGTAGGAACAATGAGGAGTTTAGCCCACTGGCATATTATCTGATTGTCTCTCTTTATCAAGCCTCTGACACTGCTGTCTGTGTCCTTTATATTTATCTTAGTCAGTACATCTACATAATACATCTACATTTCACATGCTCTTCCAGTGTGTCTTCTTGTAAGCAGAATCAAACCTGGGACATTGTCCAATGGAATGGTGAGATGTGGCGTGTGTTACCTGGTAAAAGGTCACACAGTCTGACACACCTTGTGACCTTTTCAATGTGTTATTCCATTGTTAAAGCATCTTTTAGTTTTCAAAAGAACAATATATTAAATATGACCTAAAAGGTCAAAGCTAACATTAATCAATTTCCTTTAATATGATCCATATAGCTGTTGTTATAGTAAACTCCGGCTCTGATATTGCATAAAGGAGTAATCCTGTTAAACCATTTTGTTGACTATTTATAACCCCTCATATCAGTTTAATCAAAATACAGTTCTTCCACAATTTAACTCTGTTGTTTCAAACCACTGTTTTAACAAATGTCACATCAATTTAAAAATGACTCATTTGTCTAATTGCCAATTGACCAACAAGTCAGAGCTGTCCTGTTTTGTTAATGATATGTTTACATGAAACAGCATATTTTTGTGAACAATCCATACAAAAAGCCCCAGCTGAAAACCCACACAAGTTAAATTAGATTTATGTCGTGCGTTGTTGTTTTTTCCTGTCACCACTTAATGCATCACAAGTGGCACAGACTGAAATCTTTAAATACGTCCAATTAATTGAAGTGCTTAGCATCCCATATCAATTGCAATAACAATTTACATTACACCAGTAAACATCAAATGTTAGTATTTTTCCATTTCTTGCTTGATTTATAAATAAGGATACAGCAGTACTTAGAAAGTGAAGACAGAGGATGACAGTTAATCTATACCGTATTATACAGCACAGTGTAAATTCTGTCAGCGTGAGATAAGTCTTCTTCAGATAAGGCTCACAGGCTAGTCATGCACATCAAACTGTAAATCATTCAGCACATTAATTCCTATCAGTTCAGAGGCGTAACTTCACATGGACACAATCCAGTTCTCCTCTGTACTGGGACGTTCCCAAGCATACCCCCTGGGACATCGAAGGGAGGCTGAAAGTGTGTGCAAAAGCAGCACGTTTTCACAGATGTACTTAAGATACCGCTGCCTGAAGGGTCCCGGAAGGAGACATCAGGTCGAGGTTGATACCAGGAACAGATTCTCCTGGGCAGCAGGGGCTTGTCTTCTGGAACGTGGAGAGAAGCCGACTGTGCGTCTCCCCGACTTTACTTGGTGAGCCGTACAGAGATGAGCCTCCATGTCTGCTCTGGTCTGCCACCTGACAGCCTGCGCTTCCCCCTCAGCTGAATGGATGCTGTCCGTCAAACACCCGTGGTGGTAAATCATGGATGGAGTGACTCAGGGGATCCTGCAGGCAGGCATCACTAATCTCTGAAATGAAGCTTTGTTTTCTCAGGCTAGGATTACCAGTCAATTTAAATTAGTGCCAATCTATACATCTCCTCTTTGTTTCGAAATACTACTAGTGCAATTTCATTGGAGGGTCGCTACTTATAACTTATCGTTATTACGTAGTTTTCAGGTTAATGACAATCTATATTCTTTTGTTTTGAAGCTAAATGTAAATGGCTTGATGACAGGGAAAAAGTCTGATTTATTATCCTGATGTGACCTCTGATCAATGAAATTAAGCAAAAAAGACACAGTTTGTAAATCAATGAACAAAAGACAAGGAAGGTGTGGGACAGCACAGAGAGAGGGCAGCTTTCTTTGGACTGAAGAGAACAGCTCGATCCCAAACCTAATTTTGGTGAACGGGCTTTGATCTTGACATAGCCATTCAGGGCAAAGTGCATCAGCAGGCAAACACAATGAAGGGGCACCATGTATTCAAGGAACGTAGAGGAGAAGAGTTTCACGTTGACTCTCCTTCCTCCTCCTTGCCGTGGGCAAACACAAAGCATTACTGACTTATTCTCCACAGCTGCAGTGTTTTCTGAACATTGGAACAATTGTGTAGTGCTTTTTTTTTAGTAAAATTTGAATATCAATTGGGCTTAGCTTCCTAATTCTGTGTAGCTACCTATGGCAAAGAGAGATGTTGAGTGTCAGGAGTTTGTTTTTCCTTTGCTATTAAAAAAAAGACAGTGTGTTGCCATTTGACCTCATCTATGGCTTCCCTGTACACCATAATTATGTGGAGATTGTAAAAGCACAAGTAAAACAAGCAAGAGAAAAACTATTAGCCGGCCTAAGAGATTCAGTACAGGCAAGTTGCAGTTTGAGCATTAATGCAATTCAGCTGAATATTTCATCTACAAAGGTTAATGCCAAGCTTGCTATATTACAACACCTAACGTTAGTGTCCTTTCCATTATAACTCAATCGTGATGTTTATTCATGCTTAACAGGTGCCGTTTTACAATATAAACAATAAGCAGTACTGTTTGTAGGATTTGTAGGTCTTTGCATATGTGTTCTCCCAGTAAGAGGGATATGCATCAAAATTCCCTACAATGAGCCACTTTCACTATTTTTAAACCACATGCTATCCTGGTCATACTCTGAATCCCTCATACATAAATCACATCCTGAAATTATTAGTACTGTTCCACGTGTGTTATTTTATGTAAATGTACATAAAGAGCATACAAAACACCTAGGGTCACCTTCCTGGTATTACACTGCAAGCCCTCTGCCCTCAGAACGGTGTCAGTGATTAGGGGCATTGACTTAACGAGGTGTCAAAATGCTCGGCAGGGATGCTGCCCCTGTGCCCGGGCATCTTTTGACTGGTACCCAATTCCAGAAACACACTGGACACTGTTGGGCTTGTGAAACCCAGCTACACAGCAGTTCCTCACACACTAAAAGTGACACCGCCCCTGTGACACCACATTCAAATGCACTTGAATAAATCTTTTGGTAACACTATACTTAAAGCTGTCATCTATAATGTATTACAGATACTTTCATAATGCATTATAATGGTTGGTATAAGAATTAATAAAGCATTACAGCATCTTCTATTGATAGTCATAAGTATGGAAGAGGATTAGGGCCACCATGAAAATATTATTTGAATTCTGAGTTTAATGTCAGAATTCTGACTTTTTTTCTCAGAATTCTGACTTTAATCCCAGAATTTAGACTTTAGAAAAAAAGTCAGAATTCTGACATTAAACTCAGAATTCAAATAATATTTTCATAACAGGGTCACCTTCCTGGTATTGCAACTTATTCCTGAAAGTAGAGGTCTCTGCTGCAGCCTCCAAATTAACACTTTATCTGCACCTGAATAATTAGGCTTCAGGTATCATCATCACATCTTACTGATTTTCTGCTTAAATCGACAGTACCTGCAGGCTACACTCTGAAGTGTATGTTACATAGTGCATAGTGTGTTGATTATAATACTTCATAAGCTCCAATTAAGCTCTCATCTATAATGCACTATACATGCATATCTCCATAATACATTATAACAGGTGGTATAAGAATTAAGGATGCTTTGTACTGGCATTATAAAGGTATCTATAGTGCATTATAGATGAGAGCATCACAAAATAATCATAATGCATAATGAACATGGCTATATAGTGTTATTCCTTTTTATAAATATTTAGAGCCATGTTCATAATGCTTTATGGATGCATTACAATTTGTTATGAATGTTTTCATAGATGGCATTCAAAGAAAGTGTTACCAATCACAAAACAAACAAACAAACTTTAACTGGTCTTCTCCCCTTCATCTACACTGATGGAAGTGGATTTAACAGGTAAATCAATTAGGGGTCATAGCTTCCAGCAGGTCAGTACCTTTCAACAAAAGAGCAGTCATTCCTAATGTTTATACACAACGTATTCATTTGCACATCTCTAACATCTAAGCTACCTTTTACACCTGTTATCTGATACAGGCTCACTGTGAGCTGGAACCTAACCCAGGCAACAGAGGACACACAGCAGTGAGCAGGATGGAATTGCAGCGCACACACTCACATATTATGAGAATGACTCACCAATTTGCTAGAGTACCCCAAGGAAACGCTCACAAACATGGGAAGAGCATTTAAACTCCATATATACACAGCCAAGGTGGATTTAACCCACAATTCTGGACCATATTGAACACTTAGATGAATATTCTACTTTCAGGAATAAGTTGCAAGCATAGAAATTGATGGTGGATGTTCTACATAAACATGGTCTCACTGGGTACATTCTGCTGTAATCTGGGAGTCCTGTGCTGAGGTCTCTGCTGCAGTCTCCAAATTAACACCTTATCTGCACCTGAATAATTAGGCTTCAGGTATCATTAGTCACATCTTACTGCTTTTCTGCTTAAATCGACAGTATCTGCAGGCTACACTCTGGAGTGTATGTTGCATAGTGCTTTACTCTCCTTCCTGTTACTCAAAAGATGGGACTGTGTACCACCTTTACCAGCTGGATAACTTATAAACATCAGTGATGTGCAGTACATATGACTCTCTGAAAGGGACAGGACTCCTGAAAAGCTTATTCCCAGCCTTCACAGCTAGTGTTTGTGATAAGGAGTCAGCACCTTTGTAGTGGCTTGTTCTTCTTAAATAATTGGTTTAATTTACCAGACGAGATTGCTTTGTGATTCAACTAATGAAAGTCTTTGCTTTTACACAGGTGCAAAGGAGCACAGGTGAATTGGGTACATTAAGATGAAGGCTCAGAGATGCTGCTGCTGGAAGAAGACATATCAAAAGCAATGATTGTTATTAGGGTGGTTTAGGGGATGGCACTGTGGCCTCATCTGCCCATGAGTATGAGCTCACATCCCGTGCTGGCTCTGTGTGGTGTGGGCCCACTTCCTGTGCTGGCTCTGTGTGGTGTGGGCCCACTTCCTGTGCTGGCTCTGTGTGGTATGGGCTCACTTCCTGTGCTGGCTCTGTGTGGTGTGGGCTCACTTCCTGTGCTGGCTCTGTGTGGTGTGGGCTCACTTCCTGTGCTGGCTCTGTGTGGTGTGGCTTACTTCCTGTGCTGGCTCTGGATGGTGTGGGCTCACTTCCTAGCTCTTTGTTTTTAAGTGAATGCAGTTTAGGTATATTGCGCCTCTCATTTCCCCTGTATATGCACACTGAAATGGTCTAGCACTCTATATATGGCATCGCCTCATGTCAGGTGGTTCCTGAGATTGGCTCCAAGCTCCCCACTATCTTGTACTGATAAAGTGATCATAGTTGGAATAGATATGATGTTAAAAGGAACAGAATTCCCCACCTTACTATATATTTCAGTCATCTGGGTTTTCCACATTTCCAGTATACAAACAATTACATTTATGCAAATGCCAAGATGTGGTATCTCTAATTATTGGAAGTGGGAATTTAATTTTGTAACCCGGGACAACGATTCCCACCTGTCTACAGTAACTGGCTCATTAATCAACAGGATAATCACAGAGATGAAATAAGGCAGACTGTGTAATTAATTTGCCTCATACTTTTTTCAAACTGCGACCACTTAGTTTGAATGATAAGCAGGTATTTATTAGTCCAACATAAATGTGTTTCATTCATTTCCTTCCAGTGAGGAACTTTTAATATGACATGATGAAGCACAAATTGAGCTGCGATTCTCATGTGCGTTTGTTGAATCCCAGGAAACTTAAATGTGCCATTGAATAAATATTAAATTCAATTATATGAAAGGAAAAAAAACGAGTTCTTAAAACACACATACCCATTACAATCAATTTAAAAATCAACTCTATCTGAGTGCATTTATTTGTATTAGTGTTATGGGGTAGTAACAAAATTGATTTGTCACAAGTGATTTGTAAACTATTGACAAATACTATAT
>JAODJW010000039.1:14277308-14289272 GCA_026777045.1 Hyperopisus bebe | reverse complement strand
GGGGGGGGTAAGGGGATATAACCTGGTGGGAGCTGTGTGGTGGTGTGACATTGGGGCTCTCTGATGTCACATGACCAGGCTGCTAAGTGGACACACAAAGCGAGACCAGCTCAGGACTATGGAGGCAGCAGCTGTGATGCCTGCAATGTTCAGTGGGTAACACGGCAGCCGCACAATGCCAGCATTGGGGGTCCATTCCCACCGCTCACTCTGTGCATGTCACGTCTAGCTTTGCACTAGTGAGTGGCTTCATGTCACGGTCCCAAAGCACTGTTCGCTGAATCTGTCTCTAGATTAAGACAGAGTGGCATCTCACCAGGGATGTCCTTGGCCCTGTGCTTCCTAGGACCCCGGCTACTGGATATAACAGATTCATTTTTTTTGTTTGAGGATTCTTTAATGGCAACAGACAGTTAGATCATTTTAAAGCACATTTTAACAATACTAACAGATAAGAAATCACCTATTGCTCTGACATGTTTAATTTTTTACTTGCAGTTTGTTTTGATTGTGGCTTACTATCGTAGAGTGTGATTACACGGATACAGTGTTCATCAGTTAATGTGTGTGGATACTCTTACAATGTGTACCTGGCTGACCTTTGAACCAGTGTATTTTTCTTTATGGTTCCCCCTCACCC
The DNA here is from genome assembly GCA_026777045.1 of Hyperopisus bebe. Taxonomy (NCBI): domain Eukaryota; kingdom Metazoa; phylum Chordata; class Actinopteri; order Osteoglossiformes; family Mormyridae; genus Hyperopisus; species Hyperopisus bebe. Next base: position 14,288,632 of record JAODJW010000039.1, on the reverse strand, counting down.
AGTGCATATGATGCGACCAAGGCATGCAGTCTTTTTCTTTATGGTTCCCTCTCATCCAGTGCATGTGACGCAACCCAAGCGTATGGTGTTTTTCTTTATAGTTCCCTATCATCCAGTGCATGTAATGCGACCCAGGCGGGCAGACTTTTTCTTGATGGTTCCCCACCGAATTCCCTATAGCACATAATCCTCCACTGCACTTCAAAATAAGAATGAGCGTGGCTGCTCCCAGTTTCACTCCGAGGTGTATGACCTGGGAGGTTGGCGAGGTCTCCTGCACTGCTGCGTTCGACGCAGCCGAGTCTTCCGGGAATCTCTGAGCATGCTGCTCCTGTGAGATGAAGCAGTGACTAGGAGCTTGGCGGGGAGCAGCGATACTCCTTCAGGGATCCACCAAACTATTTTCCCCATGACAGCTGAGAGTCTCCTCTGCACAGGTGTCATCCAAGGGATCTAGCTGGGCCATCTGAACTGCCTGATTACCAGAGTCAGGGGCCCATCACGGTAGAGACAAACAAATGCCCAATGGAACATAAATCATGGCTTCCACTTACTGAGCCACTAGAGGCCCCAGAGAGCCAATTAAAACAATATTCAAACACAAATTTGTTTGACCCACTCTGTGAACTATTATCTTTTGATTCCTGCTCCATACATGCGTTTTCATTCAGCACCTTCATTCAGCAATTTTACAAAAAAATATGAATTTACCAATTGTAAACCTTTTTTTCAACATATAATAAGCAAACAATGCAATTTCGAAATGTCTACTTATTTTTCCCAAAATCAATAAATTCCATCTCTTACTTCGTCACAGATTTAGTTTTTAGGCGCTTATAGCATGGGTACTTGTTTTTTTAAGCAATAAATCCACAGAGGAACACCACAGAAAGATAAAGGGCCTATTTTTTTCTCTCCTTGTTCAGTTAACGGCCATGTTAAAAGCCCATGTGGATAATTAATGCAAGGGACTGAAGTAGCAATTAGGATGGTAATTTTCACTTGGTCTGATTCTACATTCCCAGGTTTACGCAGATGAGGGAGGGAAGAGGGTAAATTATTGACTGAGCTTTGATTTGGAAGAAGCCGCTAAGCTGATTAAAAGCCCAATATGGATCCTCACTAATGACTTTACTGCACCGGACTATGATCACTTATAGAAAAATGGAGCGGGCTTTTGAAAATGGGGTAATTGCTGAGCTCTGCGGCATACGCACTCTGTACCTGACACTGCTCACTATCTGCACGCTGTACCTACCTAGACAACATTCTGTATCCATTGGCATCCTCTTTGTTATGCTCAAAGTGAAAGACACTGTTAAAAGAATGCGGGGAGAAAAGAAATTTGCAGCATCTTGGTTTCCCAAAGCAGCTGCTGATGGTTCAGCTGATCTGTATTCAGAGAGACCACATTGCTGGGACAATAATTGTTTTCTAAGCATTGATCCTTTGCCACAAAAGTCTATAAGACATTAATATTGCAGGAGTAGAAATACGTATCATGAATATCAGGGGCATCAGAGGGACATGGATACCCTGGCAGATTCAGGGGGCCCAGCACTTTACAGGGGCCACAGTAGGGGCATGGATACCCTGGCAGATTCAGGGGGCCCAGCACTGTATGTAAGGTATTGTATATGGAAGGCAAAACCGCCCTAGGGGGCAATTTGTCTGAGGGCTCATAATTAATTTCTAGATAAACCCTTGAAGATCATATGCATCAATTTAAAATAATGTATAGTTATTTTGGTCACAATAAAAATACACTGATGAAACCTTTGGTTGTTTTATTCCATTTCTCCATCCATCCTTAAAAATTCAACTCTTATGCATCTGGTGTGACACTCTCGCTTTCAAAGTCTCACCCATATGCAAGAAATCTTACAGCAAATGTATATTATTCCATTATAAACCAAAAAGTAGCTACTTTAAAAGCAGTTGGGAAGTTTGGAAGCCGTACAGACTATTTAAAAGGTAATAAAACTCTTACAGAGGTTGGAGAATAAAACTGAAACAGCTGGGGTCATATTTCCTACCAGCCCAAAGCGCGACGCAAAGAGGTTTTGCTAGTTTGATTTTGCGCCCATTGTGCACTTGTAGGAGTGGTGTTTTTTAAATTAGGGGCAGACGGGTGCATTGCACATTGCTATATTAAGGCACCGAAATTACATTGTGCTTTTGACCAACAAAAACCACATCTGAAGATCTGAAGTCAATGGCGCATTGTTAAACTGTATTAAGTGGCACGTTTTAGAAACATGCGGGTGCATGACGCTTGTTACGGACACAGGTTACGCCCTTGAGGTGCAATAATGGTTTTTTGATTTTATTTCATTTATAAATACGTTCTATTACAGAGTACATTTGGTCCTTTCACGTTGTCATATTGTTTAATGATACACCAAAAGAGCAAAATATATATTAAATAAAGAACAAACCGTATCATTAAAAAATCTTTTGAGTTCATTATTAGAATTATCCATGTATTGTAATTGAAAGGACATCTGGGCTGCTAAAAATGCGTTTCAGAATTTTAGATTTTAGAACATGGCAATACAGCCCAAAAGGTCGCAGCAGTCTTTGTGGCATGTTGTATGACGCGTAACATTGCCATGCGTGATGGATGTCCGTTGGAAATAAATGAGGACACATTAGAGTGCTGATGCCAACAAAGGACCGTATGCCGACAGCAGCACGGGCAAGGAGGGATCAGCTGGCAGAAGAGGGAATCATCCGGAGCCTGGTAAGGAATCTAAATTGTGAGATGTAGAACAACAACAGCCTATTGCCTTTTATTTTAACGTTTCAAAACACCTTAAAAGCTGTAGGTTGTGTTTTGTTTGAACAAAGACTGCACTTTTATTTATATTTTGTGAACTGCAGACCCATAATTAAAATAAAAAAACACACAAGCACAGTCAAATCCCCGTTCCCAGCTGCTGTGCTCGTTCACCAGTGAGTGTCTGTTTTCGGCATCTCCTGACATCTTTATTCTGCTTTCGGCAATGAGCGGGTGATCTAATGATGCACGAAAACATCGCTGCTACCTCATCACACACCTGCTTCACCTCGAAATGCTAAGGTGGAACAGTGGTGCATAATGTGCTCGTGCCTTTGCACGTCATGCATGATCATGTCTATTTCCTCAGGCGAAAAGCGGTCTGGCTTGCCCTGCCTTTTAAAGGTGTGGTGATGTGCCGTTCTCATTAGCAAATTAGCCCAAAACAGACCTCTGAATAATTAAGAGTGATAGGACAACCTTTTTGCGCTTTGCACTGGCACAGTCTGTTTTTTCTGGCGTTAAAAGAGCAAAATGGATTTGGACACGCCTATAAATGTTAGTTGCGTTTTGTGCTTTGTGTTAGATCGTCAGAATAGAGCTTCTGGTTTTACACCATGATAATTTACTAATATGGTGTTAGGCCTCAATTCACGGCCAATACAGCATCAGTTCATTTTGGGAATGGTAGATGTATGCCCTGTACAGTGGCCAGTGGGATCCTGAGCCGTTCCTCTTGCAGAACAGTGGCCAGATCAGTATGTGATGCTGGTGGAGGAAAATGTTTCCTGACTCGCTCCTCCAAAATACCCCAAAGTGGCTGAATAATATTCTGATCTGGTGACTGTGCAGGCCATGATAGATGTTCAAATTCACTTTCATGTTCATCAAACCATTCTGTCACCAGTCTTGCTGTGTGGTGGTGCATTATCATCCTGATACACAGCACCACCTTCAGTGTACAATGTTTGAACTACTGGGTGAACACAGTCCTGCATAACGGTTCAGTAGTCCTTGGAAGTGATGCACCCATCTAGAACAAGTAGTGGGCCTAGGGAATGCCATGATAATGCAGCCCAAACCATCACTGATCCACCCCTGTGCTACACTCTGGGTACGCAGCAGTCTGGGTGGTAAGCCTCTTTTGGGCTTCTCCACACTGTAACTCTCCCAGATGTGGGAAAGGCAGTGAAGGTGGACTCAGCAGAGAACAATACATGGTTCACATTGTCCACAGCTCAAGATATGTGGTGCTGATACCCCTGAAACTGATGTTTGGCATTGGTCCATCCTTCATGGTGGTATGTATGCCGACATTACCCTGCATACTGTGGCTCTTGATACTCCACAAAGACTCGCTGTCCTGGTCACAGAAGCGCCAGCGAAACGCGCACCAACAATTTGTACTCTTTTGAACTCTGATATGTCTCCATTATGTTGAGTGGATCGCAATATTTTATGTAAAGCTGTGCGACTGCACTGCTACAGTAATTCAACCTTCACACTCTGTTCTTACTGATGGAATGTGCAATCAGTGAAGATTCCCCACCAGGCTGAGCATATTTAGGCGCGAAACACTATTTTTGCCAGTGTTTCCATTTCATTGTCCTACCCATGTACATGTGAATATGTGTGCATGTGTGTACAGACTTGTCTTAAATTGAAAATCTCATTTTAGCTAGCTGGCCACCCTGAAAATTCAGTTAGGGTTATCGGAGCAGTAACACACCCATCGTACTATTATAGAAACTACATGAAAATTTAGTACTGTGTTTGACTTTCAGCTTAATTCTTTGACAATGCTAAAATGTATTGATCCATGTAACTTCTGAAATACAGAACAACAATAATGTACCATTATCATGAATGTAAGTCTTTAGTAATTAGTCCCTCTCTAACAATCAGGCACACAATCAATATAAAACCCGAAGTAAACAAACACACAATATCGCTATTCTGCGCGTAAATTACGGGTCAATGTGTTTTTCTCCGCCTTAGAAAGTAGAAGCGTGTTATATGTCATTTAAAGTAATTGCACTGAGACTAGCAGCACACTCCTTTAATATTCCCAGCCATTTACCTGGATGCGTCTGCGTGTCGGGGCAAAACAAGAGGCCATTCTGTGGACAACAAGCCTTGTGTGTCGCCATGAATTTCAAATGAACCTAAATCCCAAGTTGAATTAAGAATCTCTTTGCTGTGGTTTGCTGGACTAGCCAAGGCAAAAAGGGAGGCGGAGGGAGCTGATCTTTTATGGTGATCCCCAAGGAAGCGGAAAAAGACGCAAACTGTATGGCTGACATTGAGAATTTTAACCGAATATATGCAATCAAAATGCAAATGCATGAATAATTAATTTAATAAAGTATAAAGCTATGCCGCAATAGCCTATTTGAGTTATTTAGCTGCCAAAACTATCACTCTGAAGAAAACAACTCTTACCATTAGACAGCTGAGTGTAATTTTAGTGCATATAAAAATGTCCATATCTCACCTGACATGAAATATTTATTTCTTTCGCATGCATTTTTGATGTCCTTGGCCTGGATTTCTCGTTATTACCTGCGGCAAGGAGTTTGGATTTTGTACTGGAAGTATATGATCCGGACGCAATGCGGTAAAGTTTGAGTGCCACCTTCTAAGTAAAATGAAAAAATTGCACTGAATGCACTGATTCTGTGCTTTCTGCCTATTGTACCAACATATGCAGGCTGCGATTTGCTGACTGCGTGTGATACATGGGTACGTGCTTGATATGCAACCTAATGATTGTGATGCCAGGTTACACCGCAGGGTCTGCATCACGGAAAAGAGCAGCTGGAAGCACAGTCTTAACCATGTTCAGATTATCAATTTTTCTGCCCTACTTAACATCTCATCAGCACTGTGTCTTTTATCTTTATTTCTCATATGCTGTCAGCATTGTTTATTTTTGCATTTATTTGTTCAGTCAGTTGATAGATTTTAATTGATTGTTAGTTCAGAATGTATTCTAGAATGCAGACTCCTAACACACGAAAGTTTCCCTAAACACCTTTACGTATCCTTGTGGGTGGATTGGAATTAAACCGTATATCTGGTTCCACGCCATTTTTCTTCTGCTTCATTATTATTATTATTATTATTATTATTATTATTATTATTATTATTATTATTATTATTATTGTTATTATTATTATTATTGTTATTATTATTATTATTATTATTATTATTATTATTATTATTATTGTTATTATTATTATTTGTTGAATTCTAGTAATTTCTTTTTCTATTTTCAGCTTTACTGCTTAACTATAAAACAGAAGAAGTATACATGTAATCACTCTGCCACTGGATACTGTAAGTGATCGGAGGACGGAAGACGGAATGAAATTGTATGAAAGTCCTTTTGTACATGAAGTCATTGTAAAGAAAGTGGCAGTAAAAATCCCTAACAATTTCATGAATGAAGGTTTGAGGTTTTATTTTTACACTTGATATGATTCTAGTTGTTCACATGACGTGGGGCCTACTGCATGGATCCCACAGTTCTCCTGCAGTCTGCTTCCTAGTGCTTCAGATATTGATGCACAGTGTTAATTAATCCATATCATATTCACTCATACTGTACATCTTCCATACTCAGTTATCTAGTCTGGGGTCACCGTGAGTCTAGTGCCTGTGTCAGGTAGCAAAGGGCAGGTACCTTCATGGATGGGACTGGATGGGACTGGGGTGTCATCTCTGTATTCTTTGTGCATGCAGAGGATTTCTGAATCAGGAGGAGGAATCTGTAAGGGCAAAATGCAGTTTCTTTCAATTTGTGTTATGCTTAAAATATTTTTCAAGAAGTGAAGAACTTCATTCTCATTCTGCTTTGTCCCTTTTTGCCTTCTTGATTTGCCTCTGTGCAGACATCACTTCTACCTGAAATGGGTCTCCACGCACCATTAGGGAGCAGACAGCCGCATCCCTTCTCTGAATTTTTAAAAGCTCTGCTTTCAGGGGCTCCGCTCGGCCCACTTTAGCGAGTGACTGATCACAGTCACAGAGAAACACAGCCGGGCCGCCAATGATCCCCTTAAGCCCGTGGCCTCACCTTCCATTTCGGCAGATACACCATTTCACAGGCTGCTTGTCTGACAGAACGCTGCTGTAAATTACCAAATGGGCATCATTTCCTCTGAGGATTCACTGGGAGAGCTGAATTATTAATATATCCTTTAGTGATTATTTGTGTTGAGTCCTTTGAACTTGCCTGATTTTGAAAAAAAAAACATGCACCATCAAGGAAAGGAAGTTATAAATGCACTGATATGCAAAATGATATATGCAGTATATTGGAATACTGTATCTGATAGTCTAATCTGTGTCTCTTAACTGGTTACGTAACACATCCAATGCCACTGCAATGGGAACTATATTTGTTTTGCTGCAAATACTAAAGGTAGCATAGAATACTGAGTACATGTGCTTTATTCCCAAGACAATCAAACAAGGGAACATCAAGCATATTAAACATTCCAATATAAAGCAATTATATATCGCTATTCATCCGTCTGTCGGCCAACTACTCATCCAGTGCAAGGTTACAAGGGGCCCGGAGCCCATCCCAGGAATCACAGGGCCTGAGATGGGATGCCAGTTATCTCACAACATACACAGTCTCATATTATGGATCATTTAGAGCAGGGGTCTTCAACTCCGGTCCTGGAGAGCTACTATCCAGTCAGTTTTCAATCCTACCTGGCTTCTGATGAGCCACACCTGTTCTCAGGTAAATACCAGGGCCAGGTGTGGCTCATCAGAAGCCAAGTAGGATAGAAAACCTACAGGATAGTAGCTCTCCAGGAACGGAGTTGGAGACCCCTGATTTAGAGACACCGGATCAGCTAAGTGCATGTTTTTGGATGGTGGAACAATCCCAGCCAGGGGAAACGTGAAACTCCACACACAGACAGGAGAGCTGGGATTCAGTGAGCTACCCACTGGGCCAAAAGATCTGCACTGTACTATATGCAATTATGCTTAACATATGGTAAATGTTCAAATTGGTTATTCTGAATGTAAACGCCAAGCTTTACATACCTGAGTGCTCCATCCAGGCACTAAAAGCACTGAGGTGCCAAAACCATGCTGTGGGGATGATTCTCGTCAGCGGGAACTGGAGAGATCCTGTCTGCGTCTGCTAAACAGATACCACTTTGGCAGAAATGCCCCTTTTGGCTGAACAGTGATAGCAGGAGCAAACTCAAAGCAAAATGCTGTGGCTTTGGAATAGCATGAATGGTCAGAGATCTCGCTTGGAAAATTATTTGACAAGCAATATCCAAGCAATTTGAGAGGAAACAAGCCTACCAAGGAGAACCAGTAAAAGTACACCAAGCAGGTTTTTGGAAATTACCTCTAATGTGTGCGTTTGTATTTGCATGTGTGTCCTGTGGTAGGCCGGCATCCTGTCCAAGGGGCTTAATGTTGCCTTGGATTTACTCCAGGCCTTGTATGACCCCACCCCAAAAGGAAGGGTTGAAGTCGTTTCATAGCTACCATAGATGTATTCATTATAAATTTTATGGTCTGAATTCTTTTAGTTATACTGTATACAGTCAATGCTCTATGTCCTTTCTGGCATTCAGATTTTTGTTGACTTATCGAAAGAAAAAAATATGTTATGTCATCGTTTCCTAATAAGGTATGTGTATATGTTGCATGGTGCCAAAGTCATTTTTGCTATTTTAGCTAATGTTACAACAGTCCTACTTGGAAACGAAGTGGACGATTTTATGGGACGGAGTAAACAAAACATACCCATCTGTGCTCTGTATGAAGACTTTAAACTCCAAGAAGAGCTTTGGATAAAGGCTCCCTGTTTTTCATTTGGTGACACAGCACGGAGATCATTAGTATAATGTGTTTGCAAAAGGTTTTGACTTCTACAAGAGCTTTGATAAATAGTCAGAGAGGCTGACGTGGAGACATTCTTTCTCTTCAGCTCCCGATGTTTATGCTGATTCTTCCTATGATGCATAATCTGACACAAGCCTTTCAAGGTGATTGAAGGCGGTGGTGGCACAGTGCATAATGTCCAGGGGTTCGAATCCAGCTCTCTCTGCAGAGTCTTCAGTTCTGAAGTTAGTATATCAATTATTAAGTGCCCTCCGATGGACAGGAGGTCTGTCAGGCATATACTCCACTTTGCACAAAGTTTTTTTTCCCTAAGATAAGCTATGCATCATTGCAAAGCTGATCAGACAATCGCCTGCTAACAAGCAAGATTCTGCACTTACAGAATTCAGAGCCTTTAATGGTCATGTAATTTATTCCTGAGGGTTTAAGCCTGCGTTTCTTACTCCAGAGGAAAAAGAAGGATAGAACAGATGGATGTTTGGATGAGAAAACCGGACTCAGCAGGGACAGCTTTGCAGAGGGTTATGTAATTTAATGGTGAGAGTATGAGGCAAAGAAACTTCCTGAAGCAAGCACCATGTTTGCAGGCCAGATATATAAAGTAGCGTTACCGTAAGTGGTAGTCCTTGACAGTTTCCAAGGTTTCAATGTTAAACAGTGACTGATATTGTGGTTACAAGCTTCCTGTGTCACCCTGCCCTACTCGCCCTGTCAGATAGGTTGGGCTCGATTCCTTTGAAGGCTGAACATTCCATATGTTCCTCTATCGTTCATTGATTATTTCCCCTTTTCATCACTGTGCTGGGAAATCTAATAAGAATGATAAGAATCGCAAGAGATTTCATAGCCTGAGTGAGCCTTGACCTTTTTATTAATTTCAGGTGCATGAGATATTTTCCATAGCTGAGGTTTTGATCGAAGATTGCGTTTTAATTTGTCGGTAAAACTGTTTACTTGTGAACGTCCTAATTCTGTGGTATTATGGCAATAAACGAACTTGAACTCCCAGTTCCACATTTACCAGGCAATACCTTACATACTTCAAAAAGCCGTTTGGCCTGTTTTTATTGTGCAGCCAGTTCTAAGCAGCTCTACTTCGTATATTATTCTTCCAGGATAATTGGATTTATCTGCCAAAGTATTCAGGAAAAAAAAAAAAACGCCATTACATTCATAAGCACTTCAAAAACATGATGAATTGCGAAACGTTTGCCAGGATACCAGTTGCCTTTTTCACGCAGTGGATAAAATATGCTCTGGATGCAAAGTCCTGCGAACAGGATTTACCATAGAAAAGAGGCACGCAGGATTAATCCTGAGTAGGAATATTAGCAGAACTCTACGGAGAATCTATCTACAGTGGCAAAGGAAATAATTATATGCTCAGGAGAGGCATTCCAGTGGCCAGGTTGATGGATTCACTTTTACAGCTTGCTGACAAACAGTGATAGAGCCACCTGAGAGGAATAAGGACCTGAGCGATAAGGACCTGGAATCTTCCAGTGTGTTTCGTTAAATGAAAAAAAAAAAACTAAAATTACCAGATTAACTACAAGCACCTTAAACACACAACAAAGACCCCTGAGACTTTATAGTGTCCCAAAGTATATCAGACACACATATCACACCATCAACTGCATGTGACAAACAGATGACTGTATTACACAAATAATATTTGCATGTAAATAATTCAGTTTAAGCAGATAAAGTATTTATAACCGATATGTGGGAGATGTATTAGTTTATTGAAGCAGGGTTTTAAGTGATGGCAAAATGGAAAAACTTTGTCTTTTAATACTTTTGTTGGAACTGTAATTCTTATCACTGTTCTTCTGCTACATAATTCACATAGTTTGTGATTATTTTTTGAGGCAAAATGAAGTATTTTTTTTCCCCCAGTAACTCATCATCTGTGATCTGTTTTTATTTTTCCACCATTAAATATGTTGCAAAGAAAACTGAAGCCTCAAAACTCTTGGGCAGTAAACAAATACTTTAGAATGTACATTCCCTAGAAACATGATAATGTCCCTTTTGTGCTGAGCTCTGCTACTGCATAAACAAGCGACATGCCTATTCTTTCTCTGCGCATTTCACAGACATTTTGTAATTGCATATGTATACATTCATTTTCAGATGCACTCACAATACTGGACAAAGCACCTACACCCCTGCAATTACGCTACTGAAGTACTTAGTGCTACTTTTCCACTCCTTTAATTTTCCAGGAAAGGCTTCTAGTAAATTCAGAACTACTTATGTTGTTTTTATTCCTCTCACTGGGCATTCAGAAATAAATTTGAAAGACATTTTTTATTTTTGATAGTGTTATAACCTCTATACATGAAATGAACAGCTGAACTTGTTCTTTGAGAAAATATTTACTTGCTTTTCTAAGAGAGCTCATATGTGTAAGCTTTATTTAGGCAGTATACAATGCAGTTACTAACAGACAAACATGCTGCAGCCCCCCCCAGCAGCCCCGGGCTTTGCTAAACAGCCGCACTTTGTGGGAGAACAGAGTGTTGGTAACCACTGGAGAACCTTCCGGAGAGTGAACCTAATGTCTGGGAGCATCCAAGGTTTTTTCCTCAATGCTGATCATACACTCCCACGAGCCGACCCCCTTACCCCCCCCCCCCCCCCCCCCTCCCCCCGG
>JAODJW010000039.1:14236841-14263804 GCA_026777045.1 Hyperopisus bebe | reverse complement strand
CATATTTAGGTGTAATTTTTTGGGGCCGGGAACCAATTAATTGGTTTTCCATTATTTCTTATGGGGAAAATTCGATCTGAACTCTAACTTTTTAGGATTCGATCTGGAGTTCTGAGCGGATTAAGTTCAAGTTCTGAGGGTCCCCTGTATGTATATTGTCTTCAATAGACTACGAACAACTTCTTATACATGACATTGCTAGAGCCCGTGTAACACAAAGGAACTGATTACCCAGAATACAGTGTGTACAGTTAAAGCCAAAGCAAGTACTTTTGCTGATTTTCCTGTACCTTCCATTAGACATGCAGTGTTATAGGAAGATGATACCTTGGTCTGGTCTGATATTTCAACCTGCCACTACATTACCTGGAAACGGCACTGCGGACAAGCAGCCTTTCTGTAAGAGTCACAGCATTTCAAAGTTTAACTAAGCTCTAGCTCCTCATCAGTGCTGGTGTACACCGACCATAATCCCTTGTTATTTTCGAATGGGATATATGATATTAACAAAGAGCTTTTGTATAGTGCTTCACCAGCTCAGCATTACCAGGAATCTCAGAACATGGTGGCTGATGCATTCAGGAATGTTCTGTGTGAAGATATGTTGACTTGTGTTGGCAGTAAATGTGTTGTGCTAGAATTCTGACAAGCATATGTTTATTTTAGTTATATATGGGGGTTTTTACTTGCTGGATGCTTCCTGATTGAGCTGCCTGGAGAGAAGGTGCCTGAATGTAGAAATGGGCCATGTCATTGGAGGCATCTGCTGCAGAGACACTGGTTGTAGAGGAACTTTTTCTGATGTCCACCTAGTTGTGTCATACCAAGCTGGACACGTTGCTTGGTACTGCTTGGAATTCTAAGATGTAAGAATACATATCTCTAAAACTTTGCTGTAAAAAACTTTGGTAATGTTCCCAAAGGTACAGAGGTCAGTGCCATTTTCTTTTACTTATGCATTTTGTATTTGTCACTAACAGAGACATGTGTCTGTTTTTTTTTTTTTAAGTTTTATTTTGGGTTATGTCTCACACTAGTTAGTTGGTTTAGTTTTTTGCTTAGCCTTCGGCTCTGCAAGGTGTGATTCCAGAAATAACACATACAGCATCACAGGCCCACATCATTAGTTACAGCTTAATGCAGTGGGCTGACAGCTCTATACATTTTATTTATATATTATATCCTTATGCCTCCAGACGGTAAATAGGCCATTCCAAATGAACGTGTCATAATAGAGGAAACTAAATTTAGTAAATCCATGTTACTGTGTCATGTGCATAAACGTGCTGTAACCACGCATGAGAAGGTTATGATTATTACATTAATATATAAGGGCCCGCAGAATATTATGATATATTGGCTTGCGGAGTCAGTTGAACATTTTCTTATGTTTTTATATTTCTGGCCATGAATAAACAAATCACTAATCAAGCACTGAATGGTCTCGTTGACTGACATGCCGCATTCCTGCATTCAGTTAAAAAAAGGAAATGAAAAGGAAATCTGTTTACACAAGTAGCAGCACTAAATGAGATAATTCATCCATTTCTGCACATATTATAGACTGAAAGCACATCAGTAATTGCAGGTAATTACTAAATGAATACTATTAGCAGATGTTCCTCCACAAAACAACCAGTAACGACAAAAAAATATTGACTAGAACAGGGGATAAAAAAGGAATTGCTTAGCCACAACCAATAAAAAGTCCTGCCAGACAAAATCCCAATGTATGGTCTTGGACAGCTGATTAGAGCATCGATTACTGATGGTGGATAATGAAAGTTCCAGCCACTTGCATCCGGATACCAGGAAAGATGGAGTCACACTTATTGGTAAATCAGAAGGATGTATTATAGATGCCACAAAGCCATTATGTAAGGGGCTGACTTATCTGTGCTTGCCAGCCGCCATTAATTATCACAGATCAGCGTGGGCTCTATACGTTTCCATGCTTTGTCTACTATAGTGATGGGATAGGCTAATCTCAGACTCTCTAGGAATAATGACACCTGGAGATGGTTCTAGATTCTTCTGCCAAAATGCTTCCACAAGCTGCTTTTTTAATTATTACACCTTTCTTTTTCAGCTGAAGATTATGGTTTATTATATACATTAACCTCGAACTTAATAAGATCAGCACAAACAAACAGGCAAATGGATGCACACATCTATAAACAGACATAGATATAGAAAGAAATAGATGCTTCAGGTTGTAAGCATGTTTCATAAATACACATTCAGATATATACATCAGATGGTGTCAGAAAGAATCTTATTGGGTGTCACTTTGTTTTATTTGATAAAAAAATATAGTTTATGATGTTTGTTCCCTTGATAACACTTAGCTACCCCATGTAATGTCACCTGTTGTCACATGTTATTGATCTATCAGTGGTGGAAACCATCCATCATCCAAAAGTAAAAAAAGTAAAAAAACAAGAAACAAAAAGTAAAAAACAAGAACAAAACTTATCATTCAATGTCCGCAATATCCACTGTAGTAAGATGTATGGCTAGCTAGTGTAAAACAGACAGGAATAAAAGACATGCAACTGAGTACAGGCAGGACAGCACTAGTTTAATAATACTTACAAAAAACAGCTAACTGTCATATACAACGAACATCTTCTGCCAGTCCTGTTGCTCTGCTCTACCAAATCGAAAGCATAATGCAGGGGTGGCCAATCTTATCCGCAAAGGGCCGGTGTGTATGCAGGTTTTTGCTGCAACTCCCTAATTAGGTCACTAAATAGAGGACTGACTGGCTGAAGAGTCCTCACACCTGGGTTTGAACAGCTGACCTACAGGTTCTCCCAAAAACCTGCACACACACCGGTCCTTTGCGGATAAGATTGGCCACCGCTGGCATAATGCACCACTATGGTTCACTGTAGATGTTTAAAGGGCACATCTACAGTACAGTTTATGTTCTCCTGTAAAGATCACATCTACTCTAACATATCCTTTAATTGGTGAGTGCAGACACAAACAAGTGCAACGTCTATTGAATGCTCTTTATAACGCTTTACGTCCAGGTTTGCGTGAAGCCAAATTATGTCATGCAGACATTATGTTGGGTTGCTGTAATTAATCGCACGTTAGCTAAGGCTTGAATCAAAGACGTGTTTATCTTCATCAGTGCTGTCGTCAATAGCTGGCTCTCATCCCTTACAAGCACCTGTGCTACCGGGTAGGGAGCACATTTAACCTAGGAATTAGACACTGAATGTGTGCAGTTATAATGTTTCTGAAACCAAGTATCACGCTTTTCCTCTCAGGTATTTATTAAGGTGATTGAGAGAACACAGTGGAACTAATACATATTATAAATAATATTTTGCTAGTGGTGCCCTTTAAGATTTGTTCTTTTTTATATTTCATATTTTATATTTCACATTTACTCTAATACCGGATCTTAGTTATCTGAATTATTGCTGTAAAAAATTGCCAGTGTAGGAGGAGTCGATATATCAGTGAGAAATAACCTAGGTTATAGAATGAGGTGTGTGATCAATATAGGTCAGGGAAAACAATGATCTTACAATGATCTTAGTGTAAGGTGTGCTGAGACATGATTGAGACATATCTGGAGGGCATTTATTATATATATATATACGTACACCCCGCATAGCCTTCATAGAGGTTTTCATCATTTTAAATGTAAATGTTTACGTGATCATATCTTGCATATACATAAAGCAGAAAACTACAAATAGTTATCAAAGTAAAGATCTTTAATTGGCCTTTTAAAACCAAGTGTTGGGACGCCACTGATGCCATTTAAAATAGAAAAATTCAAAGATTGCAAACAGATTTCAGGGCAACAATCCATATTGCTATAAATATAACACAATCAAGTCAGTTATAAATCATACTACCGAAAGAAAAAACAGGCAAAATCTGCGTCCCTTTCAGTCTTTATGTGGTCAAAAACAGCCCTTTTAAAACAATTCTCTCTATTCATAATAAAACATTTTTAAATGCAATAACTTCTCATCATGAAAATAACATTTTACATCTCTCTGTACAGGTGAATGTTGGATGTGTCTCTCCTAGTTAAACTTTGGATGAATATAATATTTGTGCAAAGAAAATAAAAGAATTAATAACTGGAAAGGAAGATATGAAAAGAGTTCCTAATGCCTCATTACTTTTGAACAATGGCAGATATATTTATCAATTAACCACTCATCCATAAAAAAACATCCATTAAAAAAGAAAGTATTTTTTATCATCCCTTTCTCCTTTGCTTTCAGCCCCCCCTTCTAACACACTCAGAGTAATGAAGATGAACATAGACACTAAAACAATATATTCAAGCACTCCTGAACATCTGTTTTGTTTATTTGCATAGAAAGTGACACACATTCAAAGGTGCACATACTTACAAGGAAGAAACTCTACTGAAAAATGCATAAATGCACATCCACATACATCTACACACTCACACATCTTTCTACTCAGACCTTGGACATATTTAGTCATTTTCCATTCAGATCTAAGGACCCCCCCCCCCCCCAATTTCCATTCAGATCAGAGGACCCCATTACTTTTACATTTTCAAATTGTCATGTCTGTTCACTTCCAGATATGACAAATGAATATGCTTGTCTTTTATAAAATGCTAGTTGGGCATTTGTTTGAATCCGTATACGACTGCACTGAATTTTTGCATTGCTGGATGTGATATGATTTGATAGAGCATAACTGGCCGAATTCGCTTTAAGTCGGATGAAATCAAAATGAAAAAAAGAGTGGATTAATAGTTTCAGGACCTCTGCTTTACTGGATGAGAAATGTACTGCACGTGTTGTACAGCATAACAACATTCAATTTAATTTGGATACATCACACAATTACACTGCAAACTATTTTTGATATAATTACATTTATACCTTTGTGGTTTTTGTCGCTTCTCTTCTAGAGCTTTCCAGCCTTTTGCTAATTGCACTGGTCATTAATTGAATAACTAATGAGCACTTGTAATATTTGATTACATTCACACTACTTTGAAAAATACCCTTAGACCTCCTCATTAATCACATGGCCTTGTTGCCAGTGCGGAACTTATGCAATTAAATTGGCATGTATAGCTTCACATAATCCAAGCTTCCTGGGTAAACATTCTTCTGTGCTAAGCCTATAGAGCACCTTGTAATCCCCATTTTAAATGTTGTGTAATATGTGTAGGAAGCTGGAGATAACATATTGCTGAGATAATTTATTGAAATGGCCTACGGACAAGGGGCCGGTAACAAATGCTCGCTGATAGCCTCGAGGGCTTTCCAGCCGGTGTTCCTGATTTATCTGCTCCACCATTTGTCAACCATGTCACTGTTGATTTTTTTCAAAATTAGCCCACGCAAACAGCAGCCATCATTTACCCTACTTCATGAGCAGAATTTCCTCGCACATTGAGAGGGACTGGCTTTCATTTATTCCACTAGGGCCCACAGCTCAAGGCACCGTCTCCCAGAGGTCCAGCACATCAATCTCAGATTGTTGGCACGTGGCTTCTTTTTCCTCCGTGGGAGGAGTTCAGTGAAGTGACAAGCAGCATCGTTTTGTTAGTCAAAAACCTGTTTATGGGGGATGACAAATGGTATTCGGAAGAGCAGATAATACAGGATACCGAAGAACTGATCTATTTAATATATTTTCAGTAGTTTCTCATAAATGTAATCCAAAGTCTTTTACACCATGTATGTATTTACGCAGCTTAATATTTTTACTATATTATTTCAGGCTAACTGACATTCTGAAGAGTGAAACAGTTTCCTTTAGCTTATCTGATTTCCTCCTACAGTCCTAAGACATTAAGTGAATTTGCATTACTGAATTGCCCATACTGTAAGAGCATGGAATCCAGGGTGTCTCTTGTCATGTGACCTGTGTTTGCTGAGAGAGGCTGCTGGTGGCCCAAGTTACCCTTTACTGGCCCACTGTTTGGAAGATGAGTTCGTAGATATTCTAATCATTGCAACTTAAATAAATTTAAACAGTAACAAAGCAAAATTTTAGATGTAGTCATTGATGCATTAATTTCTGCTTCCCATTGTGCCACTTTGTTCATATTTATCTGTTATTTAATTTAACATGTTCAGTAAGGATCAGCATTGCATTTTTGGTTCCATGCATTTATAGTGAGCATGGCCTGGTTGCAGATTTGAAGGATGGCTTGGCATTTCTTACAAAGAGAGCAGAATTCAAACTGACAAGCAAGTTAAAGGATAAACACGCATGAATAGATTGTTTCATCATATATACATAAATAAGAAACGAATCCATGGGACAATCAAGCCAGCCTGTAATAAGATCGGTAGGAATGCTTTGCTAATCTAAGAACATTTTCTTTTTTTGTCCGTGAAAGACTGTGGGCTAAATGAATAAATGTCATCACACAAGTCAGAATAATCAGCTTTGATCTCTTCTCTGAAATCCAATCATATTATGTGACCCATGAAAATAAATAATTTGGGAATGAAACTATATCCGTGCATGAAACACATACTCCTCTCCTCTGTCACACACATAACCAAGCACACATATAAGGAAGAATATCACACACACAAATCCATTTTAGGGATATGTTCATTCTAGAGTTTTCAACCAATGAGGGTAGAGCATGAGAGTTTGAGATCCCTGGATTAGACTCTATCACAAACAGACACAAACACTCACACACACAGCCACAAAGGTGCCAAATTTACACCTTCAAACTCAGAAGGTGTGAAGTTACAATTAAACAGTTTAAACAAACAGAAAGAAAAGTGAACAACAACAATGAAAAAATAAAGGAAACAGACTGACAAGCAAAGAGCGTCGTGGTGAGACCCATTTATACTGCCTATCAGCCTGCCACTCTGAGTAATAGCCACCAGGACTCAGCTACTGACAAGTGAGAGACAACCCCTGTGGATCTTCAGAGATGGATCCAAGAACAGAGTGTCCACCTTTCTAAAATAATAGTCAGGTAAAGGCACGAGGAAGTTTGGAATAACTCCTGGAAAGATTTTGTCATGACTGGAAAATAGGATTGAGACCAGTATACAAAACTAAAAAAAAATACAGGAAAGGTCATACACAAGGAAAATTTTAAGCACAAATTAAAAACAAACAACCAAAAAAATAAAAGGATTATAAAAAAACAGGTCTAATAATTGACATCTGACTGCACATGTCTTGACTGCTGCTTGACCATTTTAATGACCATTACATGACTAGCAGGGTAACATCCATCCCATTACGATGGCAAAGCTATTCCTTCTGATGTCTGGGGTATGTGGACAAAGGTATGTGGACATAGGTAGAATGAGCTGAATGTCGATTTATCTGCTCACCAAGAGATCTAAGTAAGACATCATGTGCAAGATGTCTTGTGCCACATCCACTCAGTACCTCTGCACCTGCTATTCTGTATCTATATTCTGTGCCTCTGTTCTTTCAATCTACGGCACTGATAAGCTGCAGGTTTATTTTTTATCTGCAGCATCGGAGTGACATTCACACACCTCTGAGTGACGTCTAGGGGACAGGGGGGAATGACGGATAGCAGAGTGATGATTCCTTGCCATGTAATGATATTTATTAGTGGATAAAACAATGAAGCTAAACATTCTGTCCTAGGTGTAACTAAAAAGACCTGTGTTGCTTTCCGTCATTATATTCAGACTGCGTGAATCTTGTTTATTGTAATATCAATTAACTTTCAATAAGGATATGTCAAATAGTAAGAATGGCCATCAGGATTCTTGTTGACATTTGCAACACATCACAATGGAGTTTGAACCATTTTATGTTCATAATTTTTTTTTGTTTATTATAAAGATATACTGTAAACAAACACGGTAATCAGTACTTTTTTTTACATCAACAGCACTTTGTTAATATAGAAAAGCAGAATTAGTATTGAAAAAGTTAAAAAACCTTTACCTGTAAAATGGCGTGTAAACTAGGATGAAATTTTTATACTATACTGTTCATGTTGAGGCCCCTGTAGATTGACAGATTTGTTTTCTTAAACAATGTTCTCTACTGATGACTTACAAAATATTTTCAAATATTTCAGATGGAAAACACACTGTACTCAGCATGCACCACTCAAACAAATATGACTAACAGCCCTGCGGATTGATTGAATCAATTTAACGCACCAGAAGATGCATGGATCTTTCTGGAAAGAGCCTGCATTTGCTCTAACATAATGGCTTTTTCTTCTCTTAGCAGCGATAGCTACTTTAGCCAAAATCAGTAATGTCCTCCACGAAGGGCAAAGGGCACGGGATTGTAATAGAGAGCACAGTGATGTCCCTATGGCCACATATGTGCAAGCTTGGAGGTCTGAATGCTGCCCTGCCTCTGTCTGCATGGACTTTCCATGTCCTCCCTTTATTTTGTAGGTTTCTTATGTGTTCTTTGGCTTCCTACTCTAATTTGAAGACATTGGGTTGCATGAATAGGTGAGTCTAAATTGCCCATTGGGTGTAAATGTGTAATAAACTACCATCCTGTTCAGGGTGCACTCTTGTGTTGTGCCCTGAACTGCCTGCAGACTCACTGGAACCCTGTGCTGTGTAAGCAGTAATCAGAAATTGATATATCAATGACTGGATTGAGTGTGATTGGTTTCAGTTTTATTTGAGGATCATATTGGATGTCATTTTAAATACTGTATTGGGTATCGTATTGCACTGAGTGTTATGTTAGGCATTATATTGAGTGAATTAGATGTTAGATGTTGCATTAGGAGTCATATTGAATTTTCTATTAGGTTTTGTGTTAGGTGTACAATGTATTGTAATTTCTATTAGAGTTAGCATTAGGTATAGTGCTAAACATTAAGTGGAGCATATTGGCGCTTGTATTGGCTGCTGTATCGGTCACTGTATTTAGTGTTGAATAGGGCCTACAGCTGAGCCTAGAAGCTCAGGGCTCTTGCAATAAACAGCTGATTGGGAGATGATCGTGCCACGAGTTGATGGAGCCGAACAAGTAGTGCAAATCGCCCACGCAAGGAGCAACCGGCATGTGAATAATGTAGCGTGGTGGAAAGTTACATTGTTCACAGCCGACAGATGCCGAGACACAAGGTTTAACCTTGAAATTCATTGATGCTGTATTGCCACAGTGCATCCAATTTCACAGCAATTCAGGGATAATGCGGCAAGCCCCATTACAATGCAGATGGGAGACAGAGTCACTCGTGAATAGCTATCATCAGTGCATTGCCTCCCTCAATATTAGATTGCAGCAAATGCTCCCAAACATTTATATCCCCATTAGCTGCCATATTTGGTATCTTATTTAAGGTCACCTGTCATTGAATTGGCTTTGAAAATACATACAACTAACTTTTTAAACTAATGTCTGTTTAATGAAAGCTACATTATTTAAAAAAAAAGAATAGCAAATATTTATTGATGTAATAAATTAAGTGGTAACTTCTTGAGGATGTGGTTTTTACTAAATTAATGAATCAGTGCATATATGATCACATTATTAAATAATTACCTAACTTTCTAACACTTGATTCTGAAATTAGCAATATGAAGCAGTCACATTACAAAATGACAATTTACACATAAAGGCAGCGTCCAGTATGGGGTGGACTTAAACAGATTCAGTGAGAGTAAAGTCAATACAAATAAAAAAAAAACCTCTAAATAAACAGTGGAGAAAAAATGGACAATAATCACAGGTACAGGGAGTAGGGTGAAAACAGACACACACCACACACACACACACACGCGCACACACACACACACACGTTTGTAATTATATCTTTGTGGGGACTCTCCATTCATTTCTATGGGGAAAACTCTAATCACAACCTGATGACTTTAACCCATACCCAGCCCTAACCTTAACCATAAGTAACTAAATAAAATACAAGACTTTTGTTTTTTTTATTTTTTGACTGCAGTCACAGATCTTTGTGGGCACCCAAAAAATGGTCCCCACAATGTCAAAATAGCAGGTTTTTATTACATTTTGAGGGACATTTGGTCCCCAGGAAGTAATATAAACCTAATCCACACAAACACACTCACACACAGAAGGTGACATCATGCTTGTAGGAAATGGGGCTGAAAGTAAATAGTGAAGACATACGAGAGCCATACGCTTCCTGACCTCTGGCTGCCTGTGCATGTCAAATCATAAAAGCGCTTACAGAGTCTCTCTCCCAGACTGGCGTGTGATACTCACTGACACAAACACGGACTAACACAGGCTAACACTACACGGTACACGGAGGATGTGAGCGTGTTTCTGTCCCAGGCTTCTTCAGCCTCTGTGAGACGCCAGGGAAGCTTCTCAGTCACGCCGCATCTGCGACATGAAGCGGGTGAGACGTGTAGCATGTGCAGGATGCAGCAGGCCGACCCCATGCATGTCACTCATGCTCCAGTCATCTCAGCCTTTGATGATTTAATTTCAACATGCTGAAATACCTTTTCAGTGTCCTGCGATGGGCTGGCATCCCATCCAGGGTGTACCCTGTCCTTGTGCCTTGTCCTGATTGGCTCCATTTCCCTCCCGCGACCTTGACCAGGATAACCGGTTATCAGATGAGTGAATGGGTGGGTGAAATGCATTTTTGGCAAAATATTAATTAGTGTCCATGTTAAATAGCTTTCTGAAGGCTAAATCAGCTGTTCCTGACACACCGGACTAGCCAGCACATTAAAAGAAAAAAGCACATTTCAATCTTTTATACTGTTGACACAGCAAAGAAATAGTTACAGCAAAAATTTATGGAGGGAGTGACACTGAGTTTGGATGAAGACTGACAACTAGCAGCAGCCAGGAGCGGAATAGCCGTGTAAAATAAAGCACTAAGACCAGAGGCGAAAAAAAATGCACTTGGACAGCCGTTAAAGAAAGTGAATAAAAACCATATACTATAACCTTGAACATTTGCAGACAATTTTCAGTAGTTAGAGCAAAGGCAGCCTCTTTCCAGAAAGATACATGCATCTTCTGGTGTGCTAAATTGATTCAACCCATCCACAGTGCTGTTACTCATATTTGTTTTTCATCTGAAATACTTGAAACAAACAAACTGCCCGTAGATGTGCATGTGTGAATGTGCTGTTATGGGTTGGTGCCACATCCTGGGTTGTTCCCCGCCTTGTGCCCAGATAGGCTCCGGATCCCCTGAGACCCTGAATAGTAGAAGCAGTTTCAGGAAATGGGTGGTTAGTGCCTACTATAATAATAATAATAATAGTCGATATTTTATTGATCCCCGTGGGGAAATTGTCTTTACACCTCCCTCAATTTGCTCTTTTTTGTCCGCAAAGGGCAGCTACCCATAGTGGCACCCTTGTTCAAGGACCCATAGATGTGCTGAGGCTGGGTTTGAACCAGTGACTTTCTGGCTGGGGCATGCCACATACTGTATCTTTGCCATAGTAACCAGCCTCCCTCACATGTTCATTGTTTTTGTGACCAAAGAATCTCACATTAATTTTCAAAAACTTTTCAGTGCCATTCATTTTCATTTTTCATAGTGAGTGCTCTCAATGCATACAGTAGTAACTTTGTAATTACAGAGACATAACTTAAATGGTTTGCATGGTATATAAAAATGTCCAGATAAATGACAAGGTAAATTAACATGCAGTGTACAGTACAGTACTGTTTGTTAAGAAATGTGTAATAAATAGACCTTTTTTGTTTGTTCAGGCTAGCAAACTATTATGGGTTGTGGTTGAGGGTGACCAAGTATTGTTTGTTAATTTTCACATTGGTGAGGATCTTTAGAATGTAACACCTGCAAATGTGAAGGGGGTTTCTGTACATCCATAATACAGAATGGTAATGGGCAAAGAGGTGCAACTTAATGAAAAGGCAAGCATATAGAGATCATCCAGAATTCTTTAATTGGCAGTAATTAACCAGTAAAACACTAGATAGGATCAAATCCTTTTAAGAAGGTCAAATGCAATGAAAACTAAAATCTAACCAATATTTATTCTGCCACATATAACCTGCCACACCCATGCCCCTTAAGACCACCACTGAGTACCCCTCATTCCATATAAACCAGAGGTACACAAAGACACTTCCCTACCATATCCATGAGCAGAAATCTGACCACATCCTGATTATCCTTCCTGCTGATGGTACTTAATTCTCACAAGTTCAGTGGCTGAATTCCTAAGTTTGAAGTAAGTTTGAGTATTTTTACAGAGACAACAAAATATTTCAGAGAATTGATTTGTGTGACTCATCCCATGCTTCTGCTTAAACAAACCCATCTGACCAGACACTTCCATGTTTGGTCCTACTGTGATTCTCTGTTAAGTACCCTGAGGTGAGAGAAGCTTCAGAGGATGAAAATAAAATGAACTAATTATTGTGTCAGTGTAACAAACAAAGTGCCAACCGACCAAAAAAAAAAAAATACAGAAAAAAGCACCTCAGAGCAAACTAATTAACACATTAACATTAAATCACATTAATTCCTGAATGACAAAAAACCAAAATACACAAAACAAAAAGTCTTTCAAGTGATAAACTGATGAATTGCTTTAACTCTACAAACAAAATGACAGGGAACTAAGATAATTAAGTGGAATAAATCATTCAGTGTATTATGGAAGCATGTGCAGGGTTTATAAAGGAGGTATGAAAACTTATTACCTATTTCCAGTAGAAAGAACATGCAGCTTAATGTAATTCATAGCTACGCTTTTTGCTGTTCAAATCAATGAAAATGGGCTCCAATCAATACTACGACTACTACTACTAATAAAAATAATAATAATGTACCTTCGCCTTGTAAAAGACTGACATCCCATCCAGGTGCCCCACCACACCCCTTTACTGGGTGGATGGATGGATGGATGGATGGATGGATGGATGGATGTGAAATGTAATAACCAAAGCACTGTGTTGTGCCCAGGTTACTTTATAATTATTTAGTGGCATGCAAAAAGATTGAGTGTGGAATGGTGGTGTGTTAATTGCGCACTTAGACCTACGATACAGGTCAGCCAAGATGTGGCATCAAAGTTCATCGGACATGTTAGAGGAGTAATGGAAGGACAGCATAATGAGCTTTGCTGTCATTTTGCAAAATGCATGGATAAATTAAATATCCCTTAAAATACCTTTTAACTTAAATACAATGAATATACAGTATGTGTGTATTAAAGCAAAGTGAATGATGCACAGCAACCTGGCAGGATCCTGTCCGCATGCCAGACGCCCTAAAGGGTCACGTGTGGGTCGTCTATTGAGAGCCTGCATAACAACGCAGGATATGGAATTATGTACGGGCTGTGATGAAGGACTGGAGGAGGAGGAAAATTGCCAGGACAGAGCAGGGGCCACAAAGCTGGGAGGGACCTGGGTTTGCAGACATATTACAAGGAAGGGGCTTAACTCTCCAGGGATGAAGGGAATAAACGATCGGTTGGCAGCATTGAGCAGAAAGCCACCATCATCCCCCATCATCCGCTTGCAGGTGAGACACTCAGTCAGTGTGCCCTCTAGAGGACAATGATAAAACATATGCCACTTACAGACCTTCATGCCAAGGACAGATATCATTTCTGCAGCGCAGTGGCTTAGTAGGCATGTCCTGTGTATGTGGAGTTTGCATACGTTTCTTCCTATTGCCTAAACCGAGCTGAGCGTTCCAAAATTACCCCTAGTGTGTAATTGGTTGTGTATGTTTGTGCCCTGTGGTGATGTTGGCATTGCATCCATGGTGTTCCCCTGCCTTATGCTCTCTGCCTTGGTCTGTTCCGAGTTTCAGCTACTGCCTGTAATCCTGTATTGGATGAGCCGTTAGTAGATGTAAGGATGATATATGCAGTACTTTTAGCAGATGACCAGCTGAATGAACTCGAAAGCTGCCTTTGCCATGTTAGCAGTTAGAGTAAAAAGAGATTTTTCTCATTTGTCCACTGTCTTATATTCAGTAGTATTTCCAAATCAATCAGTGAGAGCTGAGCTCAGCTACATCCCTGTTCTGTAAGGCTGCCACCGGTCCACAATACATCATGCAGTCATGCAGTGATAAAACTCTCCAAAATGGCCCCAAATGAGATGTTTTGCAAATATTGGCAGTACTGAGGGAAAACAGGTCCATTGAGTTAGTATTCCGTTAAATCAAGTCACAGTATCTCACTGCCTCCCACTGCTGTCAATGTGATTAATACACCAGGTCCACTGGTTCTGTAGGACTGTCAGGATACTGGGAGAGAATGGGGAAGACCCTATTTTATCATAAGTGGGGAGATTATGTGCAGCTCAGATACTTAGCGAGTGTGCTTATAGAAACCCGAGGGAGGAACGCGATGGTAGACTGAGGGAAAAAGTGGATGATCTGGGATGAGGGCTGGGTGAGGACAGAAGACAGTCACTAATAATAAATCCGGGATTTATCATGATAGCAAGGAGCTGCAGGAATCCGGAAAGAGAAGAGCGGGGCCATGAGGGGCAGGGGAGGGGAGGGGAGGGGCAGCGAAAGCTCAAAAGAAAAACTCAGTCTCCGTGTCTCGTCTCCAGGTTTCTCCCTACATGTTGGTTCTGTGTTAGAGCTCTCCATGTCTGCTGACTTTGGATAGTTGTAAGGAAATCCCACCTATTCCATCCTCTGTGATCCTAGCATCTGTTGGCCATCCCAAATGAATTTTTTATTTTTTTTTCTGAACATGGTTTTCCAGACAGCAAGTGGAGCACACAAGGGTGATGAAAACCTTTACAAATAATTTATATTTATCTTGTCTAAAACCCTGTCAAGGTGATGCAAATTAGCTTGGGTCGATGAGCAAATGAACATTATTGGCTAAAATGGATTTGTTTCTCATACAAAGAAATACATTTATACAGGAAAAAAAACTTGAATGTGGCCTTCTACAACTCAACAGATCTCACCCTCCCTTAGGAAAACTTGGTATAAAAGTTGATAAGTTCTTCACAAAGAGCCCAGCATTCTTTGTTCACAGAAGAATATTATAGCGAAGGATTCCCCCGACAAGGGCATTCCACAAACAAAACTTACTCCTCTGAGGGGGCAAAGCTTGATTGCATATCTTTGCCAATAGAAAACAAACATTTATACTAGGCCATCAGCAATAGGCGCTTAACAATAGGCAAGATGTTCCCAATGGACATCCTGGGAACACTCCCAGAATTCAAACCCTATGAATAATACAGTGGTTTTAATAAGAATCTTTTATAGTGAAATCCAGTAAAAAAAATTAAAAAAAAAAAAGCCTTCCACTGGCCTTCTCTAGCCGAACAAGAGAATTAATAGAGAAATGGCTACTGCCAGACAATAAAGTGTGTGGACTTCCATTCATCCTGCTCTCCAGCTCACTTTGTTATTTAAAAAGGAGAATATCTGTGATATGCAGAACAAAATATGCATTATATTCTGTAGAGCATAGGTACCTGAGTATAGCCTTGTTTAGCCTCAAAGTCTAAAAGCATGCCCTGTATACAAAACAAATACTTTATTGTGTCAGTAATGGTTACATGCTTTTTGGGGAAATGACCCGTGCTAGCTTATCACATTTCTGAAAAAATATCATGGTTTTCATAGTCCACAATGAGCCTCATGTGGCAAATGGGATGTACTGCACGTACCTGCATCTTTAATCACTTGAACACCCTTAAACAGAGTGAGTGGCTTCAATTTGTTGAACGAGTATGAACAATTCTAGAGCAAATATTCAAAACTTGCTCATTCCTCTGTAGGGGTACAGCAGGGGCATGGATAGCCTGACAGATTTAGGGGACTCAGCACATTACAGGACCCAGTGAATTCAGTAGTCTGGGATTTACCTTGACATATTAATTTGCGTGCCAAAACTATTCTATACCCATATAACCATCTATCATGATGCCGCTCTCTTGCTCACTCCCAATAACGTCATCTGAGTCATTCCTTTGTTTACGCTAAAAATCCAAATTGCACCCCATTCTCGTTCAGTTGTTCTCCCGTGTAAACAACTGTGTTCGCTAGCAGTGCTTTTGTATTTGTATTGCTATAGTAATTACATTTCAATTCAGTTTTATTACTGATTTACTTCATTTTGGGGTGGGGCATGATAGAGGCGGTCAAGGAGGGACAATCCACAAAGTGGCTCTGACAAAAAGGGTTTTATTAAACATAAGCAGAACACAAAGGGAAACGAGAAAATAAGGGGACCAGAGGGGGTCAATGACAAAACGGGAAAATGAGAAAAGAAGCAGAACAGGAACTTAAATATATAGCTAATGAGACACAGCAGAGGATAGGTGAGAATCATAACCAAATTAACTAATGACAAGGACTCAGGGCAAACAAGGAGCAGGTGGGGCATATTACAATTACTAGGAGAGACTAGGAACATAAGTACAACCAGAGAGAATAAAATAGTGCACGAGCAGGGTAAACCTTCGACAGGGAAAAAAAAGATAAATAATAACAGTCACTAGGGAAACAGAAAATCAATATACATAGAATACCAGGTGAGGCTGGTCTCCAGCCAGCCATAAACTCATGAGCAGAGGGTTCAGCTGCCAAGCCACATGCTCAACCCGTTGAACTACGCAGCAGCCCAGGGAACAGAGAAACACACTATGGTTGAAGGGCTATAAGACAGGGAGGGAGAAGCAGGATGACCAGCGACACCTGCTGGTGAAATGGGAACAGGACACTTAGGACAGGGTCAGATGGGCACTGAATTGTTATTCGAGTTCTCATTTCCCCTATTTATAGGCAAAAAATGTGTAATCAGTGTTTAGGAAATATTCACACGCTATATAAGGGGTTTACTATTATAAGCAAAAATCATTTTATGTTGTAGGTCTTGGAATGTATTGTCCGCATAAAGGGGATGAGCACTGAATGTAAAACTATAAGGGGGGGGGGGGGGCAGAATTTCTAGCTAGCCCTGGTCTACGTGATACATGTGATAAACTTTCTGTAGCCTTAATTAGTTTTGGAAATTTAATGAAATTTCTTTGTTGGGCTACATGTGGACTGACTGAGTTTTGGTTCTCGATATTGTAACATATGATGAGGAAGCCTGGCTTTAGGTTACTGGTGGTCTCACCTGAAAAACTGAAAACGGTTTGGAAATTTGCTTTAATTAGCTGTTTCGGATGATTCATATATTTTACTGCTGTATAAACTCAATAAGATTATGTGTTGGACCTTAATGAAGTCTATAAACCATCAGGCTATGGATGGGAATTGAACTGAAATCCTTATGGTTATGTCCAGCAGGTGTCATGGTAAGTCCAGGTCCTTACGCCCTACACCCCTTGTCAGTAACAAAGGTCTTAGTGCAATAATGCAGTGTGCAGTTGTGCTAAACTCCAGGGTACAATTAAGTTTTCCACATATGCTAATTGTAATTTATTTCCTGTTTTCTTCTGCTGTCAGGTACAGATTAAGCTTGCAAATGAACAGAATTACCACATTTTTTTACAACATCAGATTCTCGGATTTGCTTGAGAAGTCAATATATTTCCACAGGGTTACTTAATCAGGTATAACAGAATCTCATCAGGCATTTTATTTAATTCCCATAATTAGTGGATTACTCTAGACTTTCTCTTCCGTGGAAGGGCAGAGGGGGCCAGTACCCAAGGGAATTGCCTACCATTCCTCTTTTCCTGAAACAAGGCCTCACGGAGTTTCCCCACGCATGCGTGTCACAGCTACAGCAAAGAAGGAGTGGTTACAAATGATGTCACAGTCAGAACCACCATAGTTTAGTCAATTAAGATAACTTCAGCATTATCAGCTCAAAGCATCATTTACACCAAAGCAGTAATTACACAAAACAATGCTGCGAATTAATTTTGCAAAGATATGTTAGAAATCGTAATGCTATTGTGGAGAACACTCTCCTTCTCCACTGCGGGCCATATTACCTTTTTGCACTGAATGCTGATGGATCCACTCAGACATTTATTACTTTCTAAATGAATAAAGTTGTCAGCAGCTGGAGAAAATACAAACACACACACACACACATATATATCTCTGCCTTCTAAATGCTACTCAGCATTATGGTCAGAGGGATCTGCAGCTTGTCCCAGGCAGTTTAGGGCACAAGGCAGGGAACCATTCAGGACATTACGCCAGTGTATTGCAGGACAGACACACAATCATACTCTGGGGCAATTTTCAGAAGCTGCCTGGTATAATTTCGCTTGGTTGGCTTGTTCTCTGTCAAGTTGTTTAGGTTTTGCTTATTAAACAATTTATCCAAGTGAGATCTCTGACCATTCATGCACTTTGCTATTTCGAAGTCATTCTGCTTTGAGTTTGCTCCTGCTATCACTGTTCAGCCAAAAGGGGCATTTCTGCCAAAGTGGTATCTGTTTAGCAGACGCAGACAGGATCTCTCCAGTCCCCGCTGACTAGAATCATCTCCACAGCATGATTTTGGCACCTCAGGTCTTTTAGTGCCAGGGTGGAGCACTCAGGTATGTATATCTTGGTGTTCACAGGCAGAATAACCAGTTTGGTGAAGAAAAATAAAATGAAACAGAAATGGTGCTAGAGGTTTGTTTGTTTTGTTGACTTTTCCTAGCATACCCCTTCATTAAATCTCAGCCCAACATAACTTTTCCATTTAAAAGGCCATTGTCGATAGACGTATCGTCACACCCAGCTCGTAAGATCCTCGTGTGTGCCACGCCCCCTCATTACCTACGCGTGCTACCTCGATTGTGATCACCTGTTTCGTGTTATTCATTCAAGTCGGTTTCCCCAGGTCTGTCATTAACGTGGTTCGCTGTGTGCTCCCATGTGTGCTGTCAGACCTAAATAAACCCCGTTTTGTCGTATTTACGGCTCTCTCGCCTGTTTCCCCGCTCACCTGCAAGCAGTCGTCACAGAATGACAGACCTCTACAAGAAGACGCCTCAGCTTACCGAAGCTGAATAGGGCAATCTTGTCAGCGAGGCGGTCTACTGACTACAACAGCCAGAGGTCCAGGAGGACCCCGCGGCTCGCTCCCTGGCGATTCATACAGGGGATATCCTGTGGGGGATTTCCCTGTCGAAGGACGCATTCCTGGCAGAAGAAGTTCGGCTGAACTTACAGCAGCTCAGGGAGGTAGCGGCTGAGGCCAATAAACGACAGGTGGCTTTGGACAGCGGACCGCTGATAGATCTGCCATCAGAGCCTCCGCAGTACCCCAGACCACCAGGAAAAAGAAGCGCAAGAGCAGGAGAGGTACGGAAGAACCCACAATCTTCCTGGGAGCCGTTTCCCTCGCCCCTGCTTCTTTCCTCGCCAGGTCTCAGGAGGAGCCCCTCCCAATTTTAAAACTCTGTTGTCCTGGTGTGCTTTCCTGCAGCTACCCCACCGGGCTCAACAGCACATGCCTTACCTAGGACTCACCTGGCTCTTAAAGGGGTAACGCCTGTCTTGCCAGCGCCTGATCTGCCTGTCCCGCCTGTCCTGCCAGCACATGATGTGCCTGTGCCGCCTGTCCCGCTGGCGCCCGACATGCCTGTCCCGGTGGCGCCCAATGTGCCTGTCCCGGCGGCTACCACGCCACCCATCAAGGTTCCCGCTGTGGCGCCCCCTGCTGGCCCGGAGTCAACGGTACGCCCGAGGTCCCGGTTCCACCTCCAGCCACGCCCGAGGCTTCTAGGCCTCCACCACTACCTGAGGTCCCGGCTGCACCACCGCCCGTCTCTGCTCTGCCCGTCTCTACTCCACCCGAGACTCCAAGGGCTCTGCCCACTGCTGGGCCTGAGGCCCCGTCTCCACCTACGCTGGAGATCCCTGTCCCCGAGGAGGTCCCAGACTGTGTAACCATCACTCCTCCTCCCTTAGTGGAAGGAGAGGAGGAGCTCAAATGGGACCCCTGGGGGATCTACCTACTAGGCCCCAGGGACTCCGGTGGTGGACGGACTCCTCCACCATCACCCCAGCATGGTGGAGCTCAACCGGGTCCCCGACTATCTGTGTCCTGGAAGGGAGGAGGACATAGGCGCAGGGACCGGGTTCCACCCGCCCTGCCCCCTGGCTCACCTTCGCTTTCCCCAGCTGTGGGTCGGCAGCTGCCTGCAGGTCCTTCAGCTCCGGTCCGGCTGTCGTCTGCGGGGGCTCGTTGTCCCCCTACGGTCCCTCCTCCGATGCCTCGTCGGCCATCTCCGGGTCTCCCTGCCTCGGCTCATCGGATGCCTGCGGGTCCTCCCGCTGCAGCTCAGTGTCGGACAGCGCCTTCCCCTCCCCCTGGGTGCCCCGTCGCCTGCTGCGGCTTCCCCCTCCTTCTTGCCTGCGCCAGGGTCCCCTCCACCTTCCTCTTTACAGTACCTCTCCCAGTGCCCCCTCTGTCTTCCTCCTCATTTCTTCCATCTATCCGTTGGCATGTCTCCTCCTCCCCTGTGTGGTCCCCTCTGGCTCCATCCTCCCATCCGCCTGTGGCCCCTGTGGCTGCCTTCCCTCGCCCGCCAGGGTTCCCTTAGGCTCCCCATTGTCCTCCCGCCCTTGTTGCTGCGCCTCCTTCCTTCATCCCTCCTGTTTCTGCTCCTCATCCCTCTGTGTCTCCTGTGTTCACTCCTGGTCCTTTTGTTCCTCCGTTTGTTGTGCCCTCTGTGTCTCCTTTCCTGGTCTGCCAGGCTCGTACGATCCTCGTGTGTGCCACGCCCCCTCATTACCTACATGTGCTACCCCAATTGTGATTACCTGTTTCCTGTTATTTCCGCTTGTCTTGTGTATTTCAATCCATGTTCAAGTCTGTTTCCCCAGGTCTGTCATTAACGTGGTTTTGCTGTGTGCTCCCATGTGTGCTGTCAGACCTAAATAACCCCATTTTGTCGTATTTACGGCTCTCTCCCCTGTTTTCCCGCTCGCCTGCATGCAGTCGTCACACGTATAATAATGCTTGTGAAATAACAATCTGATCTGTAACTCAAGGCACATTTGGGAAGGAGCTGGAAATATGACCTCATAAAAGGGAACTTAAATAGGGCTATCATGAAAGGATTTATTGCCACCAATGGTCATTATTGTTCCCAGTTGAATGTATATCTCACTGTCCACTTATAGCTCGTATTTTAAATGTGGTGTTTTGTTTCTGTAAAGCCATTCTTTGAGTTCTGTGGTTCAACCTTAAATGTAAACAGCTCTTACAAATTCCTTTACTCTCCCACATTAAAATGCAACCAAAGTGTTACCAATTCAACGTGTTACATGGCAGGAGACATCAAAACTAGGGCTGTCAAAATTAAGAGGTTAACTCAGATTAATCCATCATCTGATTAAATTTACTCTGATTTAATCTGATTAAAATTTTTAATGCAATTAACCCATCTGCAGCGCAGAATGACTCAAAATCACTGTCTCTGTCAACCCATTTTGGGCAGTCCTGCTGCGTTCCATTTGCCCTCCGAACTCGTATTCCAAGTCGGATTCCGAGTTTTGAAGCCGGAAGTGACAACATGCGCGTTCCCGTTTCTCGGAGATCTGAGAAATATCTCGGAGCAGCAGAGAGGATCCCGAGTTCAGAATTCAAAATGGCTGCGCCCTTTATCAACAGAAGGGAAAGTTGTAGTTTTATACTGTTTAAGCACTACTTTTCATTTGTGGCTCATTAAATCGGTCGCACACACTATACCATCCAACTTATCTGTGGACTTGTCGCTACAGATTTTTATACGTAAAGCACCACACTTAATGTGTTAACTTATATTACTAACAATGGCAATTAACCGGGCTAGAATTGGATTTCATGATTAGTCGGATTATGTCAGATTTACGGTAGTTCGGGCTAACTGTAAGTGAATGAAGTTAAAGACCATTTAAACTGATGTACCTTAAATTCGACAAGTTGTCCGGCTAAGCAAAAAATCTTGCTTTTTGATATGGGTCCATAGTATTGCACTTCTGTGGTAGAAGGAATGCATCTGACTCGTGTTCAAGATGTTCAATAAACACTTTAAGTGCATATATATTCCCTTTTTTCTTGAGTCTGTTTGCTCATGCAAAATGAAATGCGATTAATATAAATTAAAAATGAATGATATTTAATCGTGATTAATCGAAATTAATCCACAGCAACCCTGTGATTAATCTGATTAAAAATTTTAATCTTTTGACAGCACTAGTCAAAACAGATTCTCGGTCTCAAATGACCCACTTTGCGACACAATAAATTTCCTGACATTGTGTGAAGGCATGAAGACATTCTATGTAATAGCTGATGCATGCCATGCTATCATGAGTCCTGTCAACTGGGCCTCCATGACGTGCCACTCCTGCACCAACCCTCCCCTCCTGGGTTTGCTCCCGAGTCTCTCCCCAGTTGTCCTCCTGAGACAGCGGACCTTCAAACCATGAAAAGTGCACTTAGACAGAGGATCAAGAGTCAATTACAGAATTGGCCACAGCTTAAAGAAACACGTACATAGTGATAGCATGCCATGCATAATCTACAAAATAAACAACCTAGTGAAGCATTTATTTTTCTAAATGTCATTTTGTTAAAATAAGCAGCACCAATCAACCCAACAATACACACAAAACACAAATGACTGAGAATATTTGCTTCACTGTACATTGAAGCTAAGCCTTGCTGCATGTTCAGTTCACCTTTTACATCAGTGATCTCTTCTTTTCATGTCCCAGTGGGTTCCCTGATGTCTCTGAACTTCCTCACACTATGGGAATGATTCCTGTCTCCCGACTGACTTTGTCCGCCTATGTACCCAAATAAAAAGAGACTTTTTTTCTCTCACCACCTATTCCCAGCATCAACCCCTTGAAGAATAATGACATGTTTATATTCAAATCTCTATGTTCTTGTATTATTTTTTCCGACTGTCCATCATCTTTCCTATGTATGATTGCAAATTCACATTTCCTACACATTATTTTCTTTATAATTGTCCCTGCTTGTGACTTTTCTGATCGTGTTCCATCAGATTATTTCAAAGATATGTCAAAAATAAGGCATCTTATCATTAAATTGATTAGATGATTGATCAATTTGCATATTTTCTGTAACCCAGTCTCAGAATTCTATACTTTTACAATGTAAAATAATGGTTGTCATTGCAAACAGTCTCTATTCTAAGAAGATAATTGCATTAGGTGAAACAGACAGCACATTTCTGTGAACACCCCCCAAAGCCCTCTTTTACATCAGATGTTTGACCTGTCAAAGCGAGACAATGAGATTACAGGGCTTCTGTGCAACCTAGAGAAGCCATATTACTGATTACAGTTAGAGGAACGTAGGTGCTTTGAAGGAAATAAACAAACCGTTCTGTTTGGTTATGCATAGGTGACACGGGCATGTCCACATTAATCAGAAGCCAGGATTTGCTTGGAGGAAAAAAGCGCAGTTGTCGTTATTATGCAGTATTAAGAGGATTTTATTGCATCAGGTTCTGGTGATAAAAAAGATATTCTGCCCATTGCTAAAGTTAATAGTCCAGCTACTGAAACATAGAAAATGTAATATCACACATCAATTATCAGGGGGTATACCCTCCTACTCACTGTTGTATGTGCCTGAAATCTCAAGATCATTGTGCGTCTAATAGAATCATAAATTATTTGCTTTCTTGCACTCCTTTCAATAAAATTTCTTTTGAATGTCTTTATGCTGATCAAACCAAAGGATCAATCAGCCTTTCTGGGACAGACATAAATAACATCACACACATGAAATCTGGGAAACAGGGCTTTTTGTGTTGAAGTTTTCATTGCTTTTGCCATTTTCTTATTTATCTATCCATCTATTTATTTGTTTCTTTTTATCTACAATCCATACATCCATTCATTCATCCAGCCATCCATTTGTTTATTTGTGCATGAGCATAATAATACAGATTATTATTTTTTAATTGAATAGACTCGAGAAATAAGACGTCCCTGTCCATCCAGAGGCGTACAATGTCACAGGAGTGAGGAGGACTGTGTGGAGAAAATCCTGCATGACATCAAAGATGCACATATGGACACAGAACTGATAAAACACTGAAGATAAATTTAACAGTAATTATATAAATATCTCACATCAATATGCAAACAACACTTGCAAATTTGTAATTGAAAAATACATTTGATTTTTTTTATTGCAATTTATTTTTCTTTCACAGCACACTTGTCCCAAGGCACTTGTATGGCAATAAATTATTGGTTCATAATACAGGGAAAATGGAAGATGGAGAAGTGCCAGAAGAAAGTGCAGGAGAAAAACCAAAATCATGGCATGGAGGGGAAAAAAGGAACAAAGGACATCAAAGGTGATCATGCTTTTAAAAATGTAGAGTATAAACTGTGGTTGAAGGTATGGCTTGATGCTATGAGGCTGATGTGAGTGACATTTCATCATGCTTTATAACATTCTCCTATTTAGTTTGCCCATTGGTGTATATTTGCAAAACTAATTCAGGTCATGTACTTTTGATTAAAGGTACAACCGGGTTCCTCTTGGGACCATGAACTGGCGGTCAGAGTTATGGAAAGGGGCTCTGCTTTCTCTTGCATCATCAAATGTACAGATGATTAGCACTGGTAACTGGTCCCCAGAACATACACAACACCCTCCCTAGAGAGATCCCCTCCAAAGCAGAGTCTGCACATATAAAGGAGAAGAAAGATACAAATTCAAGAAATTATGCAAAAAGATGCCCCCCCGCCAAGCTGCCCCTGATTCTTAGTGTTATGTGCTGTGCGTCTTGTCCCTCCCCCCACCTTTCTCCTCATCCCCATCTCTGCTCAAGTCCCCCACAACAGGAAGGCAGCATGTGTTTGACAACCACTACTTGACTACATAAAGATTTCAAGAACCCATTATCCTGAAGGCAGTGACAATCAGCAAAGTTATTCTTTTCAATAATCCCGTAAACACTTTTCCCATATATATCTTCAAATGACAGCTATTCCACTGTCACCCTGAGTCAGCCAACTGAGTTTTATTTATTATTTATACTTCCGTCTCTCACCCAATGTAGACTTCAGGTCTCTGACAGATTTGCCTGCTCACAGAACCTTTAAAGTCTGACCTTAAATAAAGAGTTTGACCTTTAAACTTGTACACAATTTCTGCCCAGTTTGGGGGTACTTTACATCTTAATATTCTCCTAACCATAGATTATACTCTCTGGGTTCGAGGGTTATCTGCGAGGGTAACTAGAGAACTAATGAGCTGTACAGAATTTAATATTTCTTTTTTCTTTTCTTTTCTTTTCTTTTTTTTTTTTAATAAAGATCACTTTTTCTTCAAAAAATGGTAGAAGGGTCCCTGCCAAATTACTGAATCTGAAGTATCCAAAACTTTTGAAAAAGCTTTCCAACTAGAACAAGTCTATTACAGGGCTCATACTGGACAGGATGCCCGTCCATCACAGGGCGCATACTGGACAGGATGCCCGTCCATCACAGGGCGCATACTGGACAGGATGCCGGTCCATCACAGGGTGTGTACTGAACTGTGTAAATCTGTTTTCTAATGCTCTCAAAATGGCCCATTGTCTTATTATTATAAAGAGCTTCTCAGACCAGTGTCATGTTGCCTTCAAGCCAAGTGCTCATTAATTCATATTAATTAGTAAGGGCAGGCACATGAGCTCAGTGGGCAGCGCTGAAGCTTCACACCTTCAGGACTGGGGATTAGCCTCCTCAACCCTTTTTGAAAATAGCACAAGTGATTGGACCTTTCTGGAATAAAACACTTAAAATGCCCAAACCAAAACTTGTACAAAGTTGCCCAAACATGGTCTGTCCTAGCAGTCAGGAGATACTCACCAAACTAGTTTCCAAAAGTTTTACTTAAATGGATAAACAAACTTGTGCTCACAAACACAGTAATCTGGGATAACCTTGGCATTATAAGCATTTTCAAGATTTCTGCCCTTGGTTAAACACATTATTTTGAAAAATGTATATTTTGGCAACGATTGATCATCAGTTCAGCAACCGCTTTCTTTGGTCACCTTTTCCCACAGCACATCCAGTTTACCCAGTCTTGAAAACAGCAAATAAAAGTATAAGTGCCCTTACACATGTTTAATTGTATTTTTCTGCTTAATTCCATTCTTGGCTTTGTATTTTAAGTTTTAAAAGTAATTACAGCCCCCCCCCCACTGAGTGGCCACTATCTCCACTGTCAGAGTGACTAGCGCATTGAAACTGCTGTGCAGCATAGACTTAAAATACAGTGGCACAGATACAGAAGCTGCAGATTATTGGATGGCCAAGAGACCCATCAAAATGGAGTGTTGGTAGTCACCGTGGTAGAAGGTGGTTGGATGGAAACCCTTCACATTCAGTGAAAACCGAATGGATTGGCCAATATGTGGGTTCATCTTGTTCAGTAGGCCGGGAGCTAAGTACTGAATGCTGAAAATCATGTACAATGGTACCTCGGTTCTAAAACTCACTATAACTCGAATTTCTTGAATGTCGAACAAACCAGTTTGACCTAGAACTCGATCTGAATATCAGAAGTCGAACCGTGAACGCTGACCTAATATAAATTGTATGCGCCAGGAAATGAGTCATACTACAACGCAATTCTTACTTGAATGCCTTCTTCACAGACTGGACGATTAACCAAATAAAGCAGCGCAACATTGCAGTGGCTAACAATAAATAAACCACTAACTTACGTGTACTATTAGAGCATTTATGTCTTTTATTTAAACTTTGTTTTACCAGGTAAATTAACTGAAAAACAGTTCTCACTGCTTTACGTGATATTCAGGAGAAATAACAGATTACGCATCAGAACTGCCTGGGATACAAACATCATGTGCATAACTAAACTCTTCAGCTAATAAGAGCAAAGGTGTGTCGTCACGGAGGCGGTTCCAGTTTGTGAAGCCGGGTGAGAGGTCTCAATGCATCTAACCGTAACGCATTGTATCAGTATCAGTATATGTTGCTTTAAGCCAGCCCTGTAAGCAAGTCGAACGCACCCAATGACCGGACTGGGGAAACAAACTGAAACGCGGACTTAATACAGAGGACTAAT
>JAODJW010000039.1:14204804-14216682 GCA_026777045.1 Hyperopisus bebe | reverse complement strand
AATATAGTACATTTATAGACAAAATGAGAAAGGAGGTGTTTCTCAGGTAGAGACTGAGAAAGGGTGATGTGAGACAAGACATTTGATGCTGTGCTGCCGTTTCCACAACCAAAGGTCTCGTACGGCGCACAATGCCTAATCTGGGTGGTCGGTAAACAAGTAGGTCATTACGTGAGGAGTGTCTGTATACCGTATGCTGATCAAGGGACACCATTTGTGTCTATGTAAGACAGGCAAGAAAGACTGATATGAAATAAATATAGATTTTTTTTATCATACGCTTACTTTGATGAAAAAAAATCAAACAAGGTTAAATCATTCATCATTCCATCTATGTAATCAATTATTTACCATAACTGCTTAACAGTGAGCAGTGAGCTTAGAGCTTATCCTAAATAAGTGAGCCTAAAGCTCATAGTGAGCCTAGAGCTTATCCTAAATAAGTGAGCCTAAAGCTCATAGTGAGCCTAGATCTTATCCTAAATAAGTGAGCCTAAAGCTCATAGTGAGCCTAGATCTTATCCCAGAAAGTGCAGGACACAAGGCAACGATGTCCTGGATGGGATGCCAGCCTGTCGCAGGACTCACACTCAGACAGAAAATCACACACTGAGGGCAATTTAAAGGACTGTCCAATCCCAAGTAAACTACATGCCTTTGGACTGCGGAAGGAAACCAGAAGGAGACCTACACAAATATTACAGAACCCGCAAAAACCAGGCAAAATGACACAAATATCTTAAGAAGGGTTACATGATAGTGACCTACAGTGCAGTTTCACCTTTCAATTACTTCTTTAAGACTTAAATGCGTGAGGCTTAAACTTGACAGGAACAATGGAACATAACTGCATAAATGGTCAGTAGAATTTGTCTCCTTCTCTAGGAACAATAAATCGGGACCTTGTAGGAGTAACAAGCCAATCTGTTGTTCCAGACAAATGTGTTCAGCACACGCTTTATCCAAGCTGCATCTCATTTTGTATTTAGAGGTCTCCGTTAGAGTAGATCGAGCAATGCAGCCTGAATATTTCATAGTCACATCGCATGCAATATTCATGAGAGGTTTTTATAGGAGACACTGGTGAAAAGGGCAAGTCTTAAATTAAGCGTGAAAAACCAAATGTGATTTCTTTCTTGGCATATAAAAAATAAATAAGTTGGTAAATAAATTAAAGTCAGTTGAAAGCCAGTGGAATATATGTTCCACTTTAAACTCTGCCCTGGTTTGGCCATAGCTTGAAATACCTGGTCTATAGATTTATTATTATTATTATTATTATTATTATTATTATTATTATTATTATTATTATTATATGATGAAGTAATTCAAACCCAAAACCACATCTCATGATATACGTGTCATGTTTTTTCAGTAGGTGCTGATCCATTCATTGTCTGCCATCTCTTTTAAATGTATACACTCTGTCAGAAGATATATTGTCCAGAGAGCCTCAGAAATGAATGAACTCTGGTGCACACTGTAATTAAGCAGCAGCACTCCCCCCTCCACAATGAGCTGCCTTGGAGCACCGCGGTGTTTCTGGATCTCCCTCCTGCCAAATGCCATCTGCCTGCATAAAGCCTCCAGCCCCTGCTGGCCGCCAAATTGCCTCTGTATTTGTTTCACTATAATCCTGTTATAGTAAATGTTGCATTATAGTATTATAGTAAATCTTGTACAGTTAGATATACCTTTCTGTTTGTCTGTTCATTGTACTGTATTCCACGCTATCTATTTATACTATGTTGTTTTTATTGTGCGACTTTTGTATGGTTGTTAGAATTTTAGGCTTCCAAACCTGCTTTGGAAAAGGGGTTTACTTACCTAACCAGCTAATTAATATCACATGGCACACTGTAGTAATGTGTACCGTTAATCATATCAGGTGACATGATTTTGATGATGATATAGATTAAACCAATATTTTCTCTATAACGTTACATGTAGTGCACATTTTATGAACAGGTTGAACTGTACAGCAAAAATATTAAACAAATAAAAGTACAGATTTGTTGTTATTTATTGTCATGTGTTTCTTGGTTTTTCTTGTTTTGCGAAATTCGATTTGTAGCTATTTACCATTTCACAAATCAGTATGACAAAGTTATTAATAAAATTCAGTCAAGAATATATTAATGCAGAGGTGTGAAGAATAAGGCATCCATAAAAGAAAAACCATTGTAATGACTTGAAAGTTTTTAAAGAAGTAAATTTTAAGTCTGATTTAGTTCTTTCTTTTAAAAACACATTCATGATAATTCATTGAAACAGCTGCACAGTACTGATAATTTTAACAATTTCACCTCACTTTTGTTTCATTAATTTTTTATACGGACGAGCACACCTTTAGAGATATACTGTATTTATAAAGAGCACACCTTGATAAAGATATATAGACACATATCCGTAGGATAAACGAACCAAACATGGCGATGGCATGGTAACATGGCATTTTAGGGGCATATGTTAAAATTCAGTGTGATATGCCCTTCAGTTTGAAAGCTTGTTCTGAACAGGAGTTGGAGTTTTGGTTTGGTGGTGGGGAGGGATGCTGTTCAGCTGTAAGGAAAGACATCTCATCCTTCTGTGCTTAATGGACAAAGTGAGCAGTGGGTGTTTGCAGGGAAGATATTCTACACCATTATGTGTTCATCTATAAAGATTACAGTTTTGTATGTATGTTATTTTTATTTGTTACATTAGTTGCTTAGCTAAAGAATATCACATTATAATTTTGTATAATATTTAATAAATGTTGATATTCTAACTCGTTCATATTTGCATTTACTCAGTAACCTCGACTTTATTCTGTGCTTAAAAAAGCGTGACTTAATCACAACTGCTATTAATGTATATGATGTAATTCAAGTAATTGATGGAGACTGGGTTGAGCATTATTGACAGGCACATAAAAAAGGTTCCAGACCCCATAATACCCGTGATTCCATCCAGTTAAAACCCATTCATCCATCAATCCATCCATTTTCCACAACCACTTGTTCAACTTGTTCAAATCTCATTGAGCCTGGACTCAATCCCATAATGCACACTTACAATGCGCATTTAAAAGTTCATATGAATTTTATACAGCTGCTACTGAGGGAATGAATGACAACCCCACATGTATATTGTGCCACTGATTCACCTTACTCACAGGACAAAACATTCAGCAAGGTGTAGATTAAAAATTCATTTTCATTACTGAGAAGGAACACAAAAAGACAAACATGACGTACCATGATCTTAAATACTAAACTATTGGATTGAACTGAACTGTGTGTTTGTAATAATAGTTTTACTGTCCATTTATGCAATTATGTTCCATTGTTTCTGCCAAATTTATGCCTCACACATTTCAGTTTTGAAGGGGTAGCTGAAACTGCACTTTTTACTGTATTGTTAGAGCAGAAGATAAAATGTAGTACAGCACACATGTTTGGTCAGTAATCATATTTTATGTTTATATAATTTGTCATGCCAAAAGATGCCAAGGGATGTCAGTTCATCACAGGATACAAAAAACAAGTCAGGTCAGGATGGGGGGAATGCAAGGGTACAGCTTGTTGCCACACCCACAACGAAA
Organism: Hyperopisus bebe; assembly: GCA_026777045.1. NCBI lineage: Eukaryota > Metazoa > Chordata > Actinopteri > Osteoglossiformes > Mormyridae > Hyperopisus > Hyperopisus bebe. The sequence continues at coordinate 14,213,096 of JAODJW010000039.1, read as the reverse complement.
CACTTTGGGATTGGTGACCCCCTCATGATACTGGTTTCATGAAGGATTTACATCTTTTCTATTTTTGTTACTATGATCCACAGCATGGCTTGATAACAGCACAATTATCTGGTGAGCGGCTGACCCTGGTCATTTCATGTAATAGAGGTTCCTGTGTAATCTCTCATCCACTTTTTCCCGATACTTTATCTGACAGAAACGATTTAGATCAAAGAGTTGAGGTAGTCCGAAGAATGCAACAAAGGCACTAAACTGCATATGTTCTGTAAATGACTAAGGTTCTACTTTATTTATGTATGTTGCAAGAATGTATTTAGCTGTGGAATGACAAGAACCAGTTCTTCATAAGTGCATAGTGGGATTAATGAATGTAGGATGCCACTCAATAGTAGCTGTACAACACAGGCAAGATCTGGGAAAGGTTTAGCATTGAATTGTTACTTATATTTAAATCATTAGGTTTATTTTGACGTCTTTAATAGTTTGATATGTTTTTTAGCCAAGAGAGTTGCATTTTTACCTTGAAAAGCATGGACTGTAATTACTGTCACCATCTCTGGATCACTTGGTCTTCTGCAACAGAATGAGTCAAAGAGCTGACCTCACATCAGCCATCGTTTATGGTTCTGCCTCTGATCAGCCACCCGCTTGCCTGTACAACTGTTACATGGGTTAGACTATCATTCTGACATCTGTGTCCTTCTTACATGCACCAGAAGATGACAGAGAATACCTGAGCCCTCAGTTTTAGGACATTTTAACATGTCAAAGGAGATTCCAGGCAGCTTGACATTTATGCATGACATTCTGAGGAGGAGAAAGGCTAATATCCTGTGCCGTCGTTCAGCCCTGTGTCTTTCTTGTGAATTCAGCTGCCAGATAATGAGCTAACAGCAAGCGGAGTTACAGCAATGTCGGCCATGTTGCCTCCTTTGAGGAGACCCACATGGCCGTCCAAACCAGGCAGATTTATCTGATGATGTGTCCCAAGGTAATAATATATATCATGGAGCCATTAATCCCACAGTAGGGTGCCCTAACCACCTAATGTTTAGGAGGAGATCTTGGTCCAAGGGTCCTAGATTCAGTAATCTTCTGAAGGCTCAAAAGGTAGTATAAGATGCTTAGAGGGAAGGACCCCCCCCCCCCCAAATCCCCACTCCCCCACTCACATATATCTCTGCCTGTCAAACCATAGCAAGGGAACCTTTTTTAAAATGTAAAGATTTATTAAAAGGGCATTTGTGAGGATATTTACCCCCCATTATTATTTTTAATGTAATATTTATCAGAGCTTCACAATGTTGGAGCCAGTTCCTTAAAATATGTACAAAGAGTAGGTTGTGGTTGAATTTTAAACGGAAATTAAGGGCAAATGTCAGCTGTGGTTATTTTAGTCTGCTCACCCAGCGCTCCGGAATTGGTTGCTAATATATACCAATAAAGTCCTTTTTATTACATACCATTGGTTTGATTTTTCCTTCCCCTTCTTACTGAGAAGCATACATTTTCTTCATGATGTATATTTTTCTATGATATTGAAATAGGTAGAAAGACAGTGGAGTATTGTCTGTTTACTGCTTACTGATTTATTAATGAGCTGGCCTCTTGAAGGAAAAATAATCTCACAGGAAAATAGGCACTGCATTCTCCTGCTTACTTATTTATATTTGCTGAATAAATGTGTACCTGTGCCTAAAAGTGGTGCTGTGTCATGTCTTTGCAGTCTTTACAGTCTTTGATGAATGTGTACTTTCAGGTTTGTAACAGACTAATTGGTTGCGTATCTTTTATAGTGGTCTATATATTTTTGATGTACACCTATTTAGTGCATACAGAGATCCCATCCAGGAGTCCCCTGTCTCACTGCCTGCGCTTTCTGGCACAGACTCCAAGATCATCACAACCTTCTATAGGACAAGCATTTGGGGATATGATGGATGGATGGGTGAATGGATATTTTAATATTCAAACATTTTTTCTTTATTCCATATTCACCACATGCCATCTAAATGGAGTTAAATGCAAATAATATTAAATTGACATTTCCAGAAAGAAAGGGCACTTCCATCCATCTATCCATCCACCTGACCCTCCTTTCTTCCTGATGCATTCATCCAGCAGAGGGCAGTAAGGAGCGGCAGAATGTTAAAATGCTTATACATGCATTTAATAATGCCTAAGTCATTGAAAAAAATGTCACAAAGAGGAACCGCGTTATAAATAAACTCCACCAATATGATCTTTGCAATACTGCGTATTTCCTTTACAGACATATCCAAAGACAAAAACAGTATATTTTGCATGCTGACACAATGAAGCATCATATTATGTCTAATATGGCAGGTGAATAAAAGAGAGTCACTCAAGAATAAGAGCAAGGACCACCCTGCTGAACCTATAAATCAATGCGATACTGCCCTTTATGCACATTACAGAACAAAGTTCAGCAGTACTATGGAGTAATTCACTGCTGTGTGTGTAATAGAGGATTATGGAGAATGAGGATTGCTAATAGATATGCTGTAGAGCATCAAGCATCAAGACCGCGGCCCCATACCTTACACCCGCCCCCCCCTTTTTTTATGAGTAGGATCTTCCTGAAATAAAATGCTCAAAAAAGACCTTGAAACTTGCACAACATTCACAAACATGGTCTGCTTTACATCCTGACAGTCACAAGATTCAAATAAAACTCGAACCAATTTTCTAAAACTTTTGCTTACATTAGGGGTGGGCTGTCTTATCCACAAAAGGCCAGTGTGCATGCACGTTTTTGGGATAACCTTTAGCTCAGCTGTCTGGGGATTCTACAACCAACCAGTCCTCTAATTAATAATTAGTGATGTAATTAGGGAGTTCCAGCGAAAACCCGCATACCCAACAGCCCTTTCTGGATGAGATTGCCTAACCCTGACTTACATGGACAAACAGACTTGAACTGTAAACAACTCAAACTGGCAATAATGGTGTTGTGTTTTCTCTTGGTATTACAGTATATGCATTCTGAATACCTCTGCTACTACACAAAAACATTATGTTCAATCTTCTGTCCCTCAAAAATAACCAACATAAATCTTGTCTTGATCAGTTCAGCGACTGCAGTGTTTGGTCAGCTTTTCTCTCACCATGTTCATTTTACTTAGTCTTGAACACTACGAATAAAGGTGTAAAAAGTGCCTTATCTGTGTTTAATTGTTTTACCTGCTTAATTCCATTCCCTGAGTGTCCAGCTACGGCCATGGTGACAGTGACCAGCACCATGAAGCTGCTGTACAGCGTAGCTTTAAGGAAAGGTGGATCTTGTGATATATCACTGAACTCTTTTAATTGTCTTTTCATTTTGTTCTGTCTTGAGAAGCTACAGGTTATTGTCTGGTTGAGAGGTCCAACAAAAATGAGGGTCGGTAGTCCCAGTGTTACGAGGTGGTTGGCGAAATCTGAATGGATTAGTCAGTATGAGGCAGTAGAATCCGGCTGCAGAGCTCCACAGCTCCATGATTCACAGCCTGGAGGAACCTAAACAGATTGAGTATTTAATATTGCGTTCCATTTACCACTGGGAATGACGTCACACCCGAGTTAACCACCAGACAAGTTGGACTTAATTTACCCCAGTTTGAGTGACCTTTATCTTCACTTACTGTACATTTAGCCCAGACTGCCTTACATCTGACAAGTTATCCAGCTTAGCAAGAAATCCCACTTTATAAAACAGGCCCCAGTTCCCGCCTCGTTAATTGTTAGCAATATCAGCTGATATCACATTACACTGTATTTTGCATATAAAAACAATGTAGCAGAACATGTCAGGTACAGACTGCATTGCTTGTATGAGAGAATGCCCTGTAATAGGCTGGTGCCCCCTCCAATCAGTGAGCTACAATGTGTCGGTTGTATGAGAGGATGCCCTGTAATAGGCCGGTATCCCCTGTCTGTGAGGGTGAATAACTTGCAATGAACTGAAGCCCAGGCTGGTGTCGTGTCTCACTTGCTAAACCTGCCAAGATAAGCTACACAATCCTACGACTAGGACAATGCTGATAGTGAGAAAAGTCACCGTTACATTACAGTACAGCATGGAAAACAAACAGAACAATTTTCCATTAAAAAATGATTTGGCGCAAGACTATTTTGTGAAATTGAATTGTATTTTTATTAGAAAATATTGCTAAAGAAAGCCATGTAAAATACATATAAAAGTACATGTTAGTTTGGTGAGCAATTTCCTAGAAAAAAGCTGCCATGCAAAGCATGATGTTCCCTGCCCTGGGCTTACTGGGACTCTGGGTGCACAGTGGCCAGTACTGGGAATATGAATGGATGTTAAATACATACATCCACTGCTATATATTGACTCAAATCTTTGTCTCATCTTAAGTGCCACATTTATCTTCTCACAAATAACTTAAAAATGTCTTCATAGACTGGGTACTTGGTGTTTCTAAACCTCTGCAATGTCACTTTTCCTGAATGCTAAAAGGTGAATTCCAGTCCCACCCTGTTGTCTTTTCTGTACCAGATCAGCTTTTCCCAAAGGATTTGACTGTATTTAGCTCCATCAATTTTGCTTTAAAACCAGACATGGATAGAATAACAAAAAACACATTTGTATGCATTTAAATTTAGGTTGTAGTCTGAAAATCGGGGGGGGGGGGGCTGTAGGCCCTGTGGATGCCTATATCTATATACACTATATTTATTATGTGTAAGTCTTTATGTCATCTGTGTTTTATCTTTATCCTGCTCTCCACTCTGGGCCACTTGTGTAGTTGACTAATTGCTTAGGGCCATTTAAATCCAAGGGAACATCTACAGTTTGAATTAACTATCAGCTGTCTATAGCAGAAACGTGCAGGTTTCTTTGTATTCCATGAAAATATCCTTCCATTGAAGGGGGTCCAATGCAAAATGCATCCTTTGTTTTTGTCCTTTTCTATCCAAATAGGGGAACTGGGGAGCTTCTTACTGCTTCCCATCATTTATCAGGAGACAAAAACCATCACTAATGACGACTGATACATATGGCCTCCTCACTATGTCCTTGCTCACATGAGAGCTAAAATATTCAGAGGGTAGCACTTGAGAACACTGCTTCTCTCTGGCTTGTGAGGAAAGTCAACCCCCACCCTTTCACAGCAAGAAAAAATAGCCATCTGCACACCTCTGTCTACCAGTCTATCAGCTAACAATAAAAGAAGGCTCCTCTGTTTATGTCTGCATTTCTTATCAATATTGAAAGTAAAATAATAAGTCGGAATACAAATTCAAACCTCAGGACTTTAAATATTAAGCTGAAAATCTGCTGTTTGGGATAAATAATTGTGGTGATTCGCATAAATGAGAGCAGTCTTCGGGACTGGGATTCTCGCTTCTCAGTGCATTCTTAGGAATGAAAGCAGATATATTTTGTACCAGGGTTTCCATAGTAACACTTCTATTATTATTAGAGATTAATGACCATTAAATGTTCATCACCAAATTGAAAACTGTTCTTGCCAGTCTTTGCAGATGAATTACACTTTGGCGTGGAAGTGCTTATCGTAAAAATTAAGCATGGATGTATATTGTAGGAAAGCACTTTTATGAATTACCCAGGTGGGATGAAATGATTTTAAAATACCTATTTAGATGTTTATCAGTGTTTTCAAAAATGTTACAACAACTATGGTATGACTTATGGAAGACCACGAATTCTTCATCAGAATTTACTAAGCTTGCGTATTGTTAAATATCCATCTACTTTAATAATATGGGGCCACAGTGAGCTTGAAGCTTATCCCCAGAAGCACAACAAAGGGCATGCCAGGCCATAACAGGGCACACACTCATTCATCTGGAGACACCAGTTCACCTAACTTGGATGGATGTGAAAGGAATCCAAAGTCACCAAAGTCTCACACACATCCAGCGAGAACATACAGTACAAGTCCCACACAGTGCAGGGGCAGAGCTCAATTCCCCATCCTTGGAGACGTGAGGCTGCCGTGCTAATCATCCTGTTTCACCCCAATTAAAAAATTTGAAGCATATAGTGTTAAATTTGTATAAAGATTTCATTAATGAGTTTCTGTTTTATTGTGCAGTTGGAAACCAATGTTAAACTGGAAGAACACAGCAGCTTCCAGAGCCATCTGGCAGATCGTGTTCATCGGCAACTGTAGGGCAAGACCAGCTGGACCCATCACCATCGCAAACTACATCAGCTTCCTGGCTCTCGACAAACCACTCAGTCGCCTGGCAATTCGAAGGATATTGTCATTAGCGTTTGCTAAGGGGAAACCATATGTCAGTAATGCTGGGAGGCATGTTTGCAAGTAGGCCATTAAACTGTTTCCGTTCATGAAAATAAATAACAGCAGCAGATCGTCAGAGCTGTCCTGTGAAGCCTTCTGTGCAGGGCTTTCCTAGGTGCTGAAACGACTGCATCAGTTGCGTCATCTGCGGCTGCCTTTCTGTGTCGCAGATTCACCACATTATTTAAGAGCTAACAATTGGGCATTTAAACAAAATCAAATGCTGGCTTCAAATTGGGTAATGAAATGAGGGTGGGGGGGGGGGGTCAGATATATCCTCAGGGAAATGCTAGCCTGCAATTCATTCCTTTGCAATAAAAATGTAGCTTTGTGTCTCATAAATACAGGAAATAACACTAATTGTGGATAGTATGAAAACTTGTGCCTACTGGGTAACATGCTTAATTTCCCATAACATTGCATTCTATGGCATGAGAGGTAATAATAGTTTGCTAAAAATGATCGCGCTCATACTTAACAGTGCCATCTAATGGTGAGCTGTAAAATGAGGGCTTGTGACTTTAAAATGGGATTTTAATGTGTTCAGTTTATTGAATGGACAAGTTGCACATTATCTACATTTCAGAATATTGTCATTTGTTAGTAGAACAAAGATGATGGTAGTCTTTATAAATAGACAAAACACATTGAAAATGATAGATTTACACTGAAATGCCAGTTTGAAACTACAATATGGCTGCATTAAGACTATGCTTCCTCTTACAGGATACTGTAACCATTCTGTGCTTTGTGCTATGCAGGAATGAAAAGGAAGTTTAGAACATCTTGGCTAACTAAAGTTGGAATAAAACGAAGAGGATGAAAAGCCTACCAAGACATATGATAATTTGCTTTATGGATGGATGGATGTATGTTGTGTCGGCATTTGGTTGCAAGTGTAACAAAATGTTTCTTGAGAAAGGCTACTCAATAAAACCCAAGCATCAATTTGAGACCTCTCGAAACGCACTTTAAATGTTCATTAGTGTCATTCATTACATCGAGGGAATTACATTTACATTCTAAAGGCATTCTCTGCAAATTACAGCTCCCTCATACAATAAAACCATACTAAAATAGGCCTATATTCTTGTCTTTTAGGCAAATAATTATAATTACGTGTTTTTTTATGTATCAATTTACAGGGAATACATTGAATCAGTTGCTAGTAGTGGTTTTGGGGTAGAATTAGATGTATGAACATGAAAACCTTTATTTAAAGTAGGCCTATACAGTATATTTAGACTTTGCTGTATAAAATGATTTAAATATCTTTTCCCAATTCCAGATTCTTGGTGACATTGTCCTTATCAGCCATATCCCAGTTGCCGATGGAGAAGTGGAAAAACTCTGCATTTCCTCCCCTGGACCTGGAGTTGTGTCCCAAAACAGCCAGCGAGCTCCTCTGATTGGTGCTGCTCTGCTTCAGTCATCCATGGATGAACCTGGTGTCCCCCAGCTCACACGGCTTTCTTGCAAAGAGCCTGGGAGGCAGCCTTCAGCAGCGCACATCTAGACAATCATGTGTGCATGTTTTAGAAAAAATAATGATAAAAAAAAAAGTTTGAAAAATAAGTCACAGCAGTTGCCAACAAACTGAGAGGGATGCATCCTCCCTGGACGTCACATTATCTGTCTACCGTTAATAATCTTTGTGCTAGTAAGACTCTATTTATATCGGCTTTATAAACGTGATAAATTAACCGTGTCTTTATTGTCAAATGAAGCATTCTCTTTCAATTGTACGAAATCCAAGCAAACATTTTGTACTTTGTTACAGAGTACTCTGTACTCTATTACTTTTAATGTAAGTAAATCTCAGGTTATAGTGAATCTATACCAGAATTTTTCAAAAATTCATGATGACAGTCAAGAAATTACCCAGCAACCTTGAATAGGAGAAGTAGTTACAGAAAATAGATGGATGGATGGATGGATGGATGGATTGCATCATACATGAGATTATTTATTTGTTTGTCTGTTTAGTTGTTTACTT
>JAODJW010000039.1:14191695-14204704 GCA_026777045.1 Hyperopisus bebe | reverse complement strand
GATGGATGGATGGATGGATGGATGGATTGCATCATACATGAGATTATTTATTTGTTTGTCTGTTTAGTTGTTTACTTCATTCAGTTTTGAGGTATTAATTGCTCTTCTTCATCCATCCATCATCTGGGAGACTATCCCGATCGACACAGGAAACATTGCTGCACAGGATGCCAGTCCGTAACTGGGCACAACGACACACTATAGATCATGTAGAGATTTTGGTTCTTAATTAGATGAATGGATGCAAATATAATACAGTCATACGCCACATAATGACGTTTCGTCATATATGACTGACAGCAGTTCTATAACATTATAATGGAAACGAAAAATTCCTGTTGCCTAGTGACATCGTAGCCATCGTAATGTTACTTACATTTGTGCTGTAAGTAAACCTACTGCACAGGCAGGTGTATAAAGGTGTAGCAACTGCAATTATATACAGCACTGATAACCCTGATAATGATAATAATGTGGTTTATGCATGTGATGTGGTTTATGCAAAATGTATTTTATTGTTATTTAGGCTATATACTATATAGTCTGGGTGTGCTGTAGGCTATACCACCTAGGTTTGTGTAAGTACACTCAATGATGTCTGACGAAATTGCCTAGCAATACATTTCTCTGAATGTATGCCTATCGTTAAGTGATGCAAGAATATATAAAAAAAAAATTATGAGCAAATAAAATTTAAATCAATGGAAAGGTTAATGGATGCAAAGCCACTAGAACAGTGTTATTGGAAAATGTTCATACAGATTATCTTACCGAAGACCTAATTGGTGACCAAAAAAACCATTGTTAACAGTAACCGCTGCCACACAGTAAATGAGAACCATCTCCAGAGAGGAGATATTCTTTAAAGCAATGGGATTGGTTTTGCCAGTGTTACTTTTCTTGTTTATCTCTCTCGCTCTCTTGCTTTATCTCCATCTCTTGATCTCTCTCCATCTAAGGACCTTAACTGCAGAGTTGTTTTCCTGCCAATATGCTACTATAGTGTTGATTTTAGGCAAGTGCCTGTCAAAAAAAATCATGCACACACATGAATCTACTTCTACAAAAGGTGCAGGAGAACTGACGGGCTTGCAGTGACTCATTAATAATCATAGGTATTTGCTCAGTAGCAGCAGGATAGAAAGAATCTTTGACGAACTGTTCAAGTGCTTTTCACACAGTGATACATCTGACAATGATTGTGGTGTGCCATCAGCTGTTTGTTATAATCCCATAATTTCTTTTTGAAAAGCCAGCTGTTTGGACCCTCTTGCAACCTTAAAGCCGATTATCCCTCCAGGTTCTCCTCTAGCAGTAATTAATACCCCACATATAGAATCAGTAAAGTCAGCATGACTTTACACAGTATGAGCTATTGTGTTGCCACCTATTTTATTTGTCTTTTCCAGTTATTTGCAAGCTTTGCTCAGCCTGCGAGCCATATTTTAGCTGGCTCTCTCTGTAAGAGTCAGTGAATGATGGTTGCTGAAACACTAAATTACCTTTTTTAGCAAAATTCCAGAACAGGAACTGTGCATATGTTTAAACAGCATGACCTCATACTATACTATACGGACAAAAGTATTGGGACACCAGGCCATTACACATTCGGGAACATTTTTGATATTCCATTCTAAATCCATAGGCACCAATGTAAGGTGATGTGATGCTTGCATGCAGCTTCTCGGCCATTGAAGCCCATTCTGTGAAGCTCCCAGTGCACAGTTTTTGTGCTGGACTTAATGCCAGAGGAAGTTTGTAACACTGCAGTTATGGAATCAACAGAGCGTTGGCGAGTTACACACACTATGCGCCTCAGCTCCTGCCAACCCTTATGTTGTTACTTTACATGGTCTGCAACTTCATGGTTGAGTTTCTGTTGTTCCTAAATGCTTCCACTTTGCAATAATACCACTTACGGTTAACCGTGGAATATCTAGTAGGGGAGACTTATTGCAAAGGTGGCATCCTATGACAGCACCATGCTTGAATTCACTGAGTGTTTCAGAATGACACATTCGTTGTAAACCTGACTGCATGGCTAGGTGTTTGATTTTATACACCTGTGGCAATGGGTTTGAATAAAACACCGGAATTCAATGATTTAGAGGTATGTCCCAATACTTTTGTCCATGTAGTGTATGTCAGAAAATAAACTCTTTATTTTTCCAAAGAACCTACAATAAAAGGTACAATATCGCACTATCACATTTTTATTGCAAAGGAATGAAGATACAATATCGCACTATCACAATATGCCTGTCATTTTCCTGTATGTATTGGCGCAAATATAAAGACACAGTTTTTACCCAAAAAACGCATCAAAAAAATGGGGTCCTCTTATTTTCAAGGGCTGCAATTTAAATGTCATTATACAACAGCAGATGGCGTGCTGAATGGTTTAATTAAAGGGTGATGTGGGGTTTTTTTTTTTGGTAATTATAAGGATACAGAAACCTTACTGTTACCATGGCTGCAATACTATAACACATTCCGAACCGTGGGCAAATGGCTTCATTACATCCAACTAGGTACCACATTTTTTTCCTCAATATTTTTTTTTTGGCAAATACATGTATATTTTTCACATTTGTCTTAGTTTACACTGTTAAAATGTAACTCATTTTAACAGGTTTCTAAAACTGCATCACCTTCAACACTCTCTTTGGTTAGAATGTAAGTGATACAGTATTTTAATATTTCTTGACTTTCTAGTAGGTACATATGGCTTATTCATTAAGGGCATGATTTGGAAATTTATAGATACTTTTTCAATGCTGTAATAAATTTCCCTATGTTATTCCTCAGGCAGTTATATCAGAAGTGATGAAAATCCAAATGATAGCTTTTTCATAGTGCCTATATTTTATTGCATTTGGATAATTTTACTGGAGCAGCACAAGTAAGGCCCTCCAGTTCAAGGTTACAAGATTCAAGATTATGTTGTAATTTCAGGTTATCAAGTCATTGCCAGAAACATCTATCCATCCTCTGTAACTGCTGTGTCATGGGAGGTCCAGAGACCTTGAGTACAAGTCAGGCAACAACCCAGGATGGGCTGTCAACTCATCGCAGGGCAAACTCACCTACCGTTCATTCACACATGAAGCCTTCGGCAATTTGGTAACTCCAATTAACCTTGCCATGTTTTTGGATATCTGGGGCCTGTACTACGAGGCGGGGTTACTAGCTTATCGGATTTAAGGTACCGCAGTTTAAATGGACTTCATATTCGTTCACTTAAATTTTTCCCAAACTACCTTAAATCTGACAAGTTACCCCGCTTCATAGTACAGGCCCCAGGAGGTAACTGGAGTACCCAGAGGAAACCCTGTGATGACACACAGAAGGCATGGAAACCCCACACATATGGGTGCAAACCAAAGACTTGAACACTGCTCCTAGTTGCAGGAGGCAATAGTGCTAACCACTGCACCACCACGCTACTCCTGCCGCTTGCTTATTTAAATAAAGTTTTAGAAGTCCATATGCAAATTAGTGTTTAATTCATATTTTATGGAGGTAGACCAAGGTTCAACTAGGACACCAGTGGTTTTGACCTCAGATCCAGTTGATATATTCCAGTGAGCCAAAATATCCTGTCAACCCCCATGTGAAAAGAAAAAACGAAAAAAAAACGGCATGTGTCAAAGACTAAGGTATATTAGAAGGTAAGCTGGCAGTACTCATAGCGGACATGTTGAGTGCAGAAGAAATGGGCAAGGATAAAGTTCTGAGTGACTTTGATAGCGGCCAAATCATTATGGTCAGACAACTGGGTCAGAGCATCTCAGAAACAGCACTGTGTTTGTCAAGTGCTCACGGTCAGCCACTTTCATAGACACATTCACCGTCTGCTTTCCTGTTCAAAGTGTTAGTCTAAATTATGCTCCAGTTGTTCAGCTGCAAATCACTTTTATTTATGGATTCAACAGAGCCATCGATGCCCCCCCCCCAGGTCAATGTTATGGCCTATGCCCATGTTTTCAGCATCTCACTTGATGACTGCATCTCAGAAAATATGAGGCCTAAATTGTGGTACCTATAAATCTAGAGAATACCAACCGCCCTCACAGATTCCAAATGTTACAGGATAAGGAAGCATTGTATTTCCAATTTTATTCATTTGCAAAAAGATTCTTTGAAAACTATCCATTTAAAAATCCCCATTTGAAGCAATTATCTTTCTAACCAGACAGGTGACGCGTTTGCTTATTTCACTGTAAAGTGGAAATCTTGAGGAAGTGAACGAATATGTACTCAACCCCTGGGCTAATGAATATTCTGATAAGTAAAGGAAAGATGCGAAAGTAAAACTAAAAAGTACAGCTAGGTGATAATTGACATACATCACTTGATCTGATGCTAAACCATAGCAGAAAAGGACAAATTGAATAAATGCTGACTATAATCAAGTTTTAAATATGGCAATGTTGTATATGAGCATAATTATTTGTAAAACATGCCATTTCACAAATAAGGTCCTATTTTACACCAGTGCAAAGCAACAGCAGGTGTGACATTTTTTTGCTAGCACGAGTCTGACTCAGTTGCCATTTAAATACCAAATGTAAATGCACCCATTTGAGCACCCGTAGACTTACAGAAATACTAAAGTACATTGTATGAATCTCATGCAATAAAATCATAATATGAATGAATCCCCTTCAAATGAATGGTATTGTGACATTTCTCAATTCTCAAAAGATGATATAGCCATGAAAAAAATTGAATGTAATAAAACAAAAATATTACAGTATGAAAGATCATTAAAGAGTGCATCAAAATATGTTAAGAAATTTATATCATAATTCTTAAACATGATATATAAAAATTAGCTAGTCACAATAATGATGAATGAAATTGTCTAATTATTACAGTGGGGCCCCCATATAGGAGGTTACACTTATCCAAAAAAAAAAAAAACATCCAATAATAAAGTTCAGTAATTCCAGAAACAAGTTTCAAATCGTGCGCCAAGCAAGTACAGACAGTACGCCAGTGAGTACCCAAAATAGGCTAAGATATTTTCTCATTACAAGTTATGTACAGGTACAGTATATTTTATTGAAGTGTTTTTTTATTGTTCTTTTGTCCTTTGAGGGGCATAAAAGCATGATTTACATTTTTCCATAATTTCTTCATGCATAATATTTTTTCATTTTTCTATCATCTTCTGATATCTTGCCCTGGCTAAATCCAGCTTCATTCATCTCCAACCACTGGGCTGATTCCAAAAAATGATAGACTAATTGACAAGGTGTTTTACTTGCTCCCAGAATGATGCGTTCATCCCAAAAGAGATAAACCCATCACCGAATGAAAAAAATAAATAACAAAAAAGAAAACTCTTTAAATAACCTCTTGCACAGCAAGACACAGGAAGCAATTTGCTAGTTGACAACTAAATTATTTATTTTTAAATGTATGACAAATGCATGCCATATTGTCATCTATTATTATTATTATTTGCACAACAGATGGCTTATCCAGAATCCAGTTTGTACCAATTTAAACCTTAAATTCTCACAGAACCCTTGAACCCAGGAAATTATTCTTCAGATTAGTGTGATTTTTCTTTTTCTTATTCCTGTTCAAAAAGATAAAAAAAAGATCGAAATGAACTGGAAAACAATAGTCCCATTGGATGATAAAAGGAGTGATAATAAAAATGGTAATAAAGTAAAGAAATCAATTCATAAAAAGTATTATAAATAAACAAAACAACCACCCACCCTTGCAATGAAAATTCCTATACCTAATTTGGAAGTTCAGTTTCTTTAGTGATGCCCCTAAGGAAATCTTTTATGTAGAGGAGGAAAAATAGGGCTAAATGTGTTCAATAAACCTTATTATACTCCAAGACATCGAGGACAGAGAGACAGTCTTTAAAAGTCCACCACAAAATTACAGAGTACAAATTGGAACTCCCTTTAATCACCGCAAATGTCAAAACAGCGTTTGCTATTCAGTGATGTCAGCCGCCTTTGTGGCATATCAATGAACACTTGCACCACAGCACAGAGCCACAGTAAGGTCAATTTAATTGGATTTCCTCAAACACCTTATTGGGAAATTAGATTTCTGGAGTGCCATGTTGCCACAGACAGCCAAGTGACTGCAAATGTTAAACTTGGACCAATTCTGGTGCACACTTCATTGGGACTTAATTAATACTGCCACAGTGAGTAATAACTGAGGTAACACACTGGTAGCCCTAAGAGTCCTTGAATAATTGTTATATATACATGACATATGTGTCCCAGGTGACCCTGGTGCAACTTCAAAGAGCCTTCTTTACTTCAAAGCAGGAATGGGTATCGTAGCTGCTTTGGAATCACTTTGCATAGTCAGACCCCAAAGTCATACCACAAAGCCGCATTGCGATGGAGAAATACAGCAATGACACCAGGAAGTAGAACGAACGACCACTGATGGAAAACTCTAGAAGACAGGACCAAAGTAGTGGTGACATAAATCATTATGTTGCAAAAAATCGTGAAATAAAGCCGATTAAGTCAAGCAACTCAGTTCTGAAACTTTTGAAGATAGAAATCCATGTGGCCATGAGCCAAACATTTTAGTAAGCTGAGGCAGTTTGTCTTGGGGATGTTTCGGAGCCAAAAATCATTGAAAGCCCAGATAATTAAAGGATATAAAAGGCAGAATTAATATACACTGCTGGACATCAAACTCTCAATGGCACTGAGACCTATTTTTCTAGTCAGTGCTCAGAGCTGAATAAAGCAAGATGAGCTGCCCTAACATTATTAAAATAATGGTAACAAATATCTATTAGAATGACCTTCTTCTCTGTGGCTCTTAATGTATAGAGTGGACTAAGAAATTCTTACTGAATTTTCATTAAAGGCAAATAGATGTGTAAATAAATGCCACAGAATTCATGTTTTCTTCCAAAATACCATCTTAATCACTTGCCTTGAATCCTGTGGAAGGCAATATCAATCTTAATTATGGTGTAAAAGTAAGAATCTGTATATTACCTTTATTAATGGTCTACTGTTTCAGCACCTGGGCAAAATGAAATCCTGCTTAAGTAATAATTTATTAAACATTTGTACAAATTCATGATTCCACATATTAACATGGGAATAGAGATAAGAAACAGGCAAGATCTGTAAAATGAAATCCATGTTAATTGTGCTGCAGTTGGATGGCAGTAGATCCTTTGATTGTAATAGCAAACATATAGAGGTCAGAGACAGTCTGAGACATATTTAGTCGGTTGTTGGTTTTTGATTGTGATTATTGTTTGTTTCCGCGATAAAGTTTTAATACAAAAAAAGACTAAGTTTCCCTGTATATTTTAATATCTTCAAGTTTAATTAATTGCTTGATGGATATACTGCTACACAGCCGTGTTCAACTCCAGAATGTATAAATTGTGGTAAGCTTCTGTCAGACAAGTTCTCTTTAAGACAGACTGCATATGAATGAAGTTACAAGAAAGGTTGATGTAAAGAACAATGCAAACAGTTCTGACTTACTGTGATTTGTTCTAATCGCACCATTTTAGCTGCCAGTAAGAATTTCACTTCATGTCACAGTGAAGAGGATCGCCTCTGTTTGAGCTGCATCTTCTGACAAGTTAAGGCAGAATAGTCACATTTCTAGGAAATGAAACACAGCATTCTGACATTTTTAAACCAGTAAACATTCAATAATAAAACTGTCCAACCATCCAACCATCCAATCATCCATCCATCCAGCCAGCCAACCATCTATCATTCTAGCCTTTCAAACTGGGGATGTAGCTGAGCATAGTTTCTGCGTCCCTTGTATCATCGGAGTAGTTTAGGCTCCAGAAATTTCAATGGAAATGTCACTCCCTGGTGGGCAGACAAACACACACATAATTTTTGAGGTGAGGGGGGGGGTGTTGAAAGTTAATTTTGAGTAGGCTTCTGGAACCATCTATTTAACTGCCCATAAAGTATATATCCTTCACCAAAATATCCCCTCCTAGGTTCTTGTTTTATGGCAGACCTATTGTCTATGAAAAAGACTATTGGATATACTGTGTGTGTGTGTGTGTGTGTGTGTGTGCGCCTGCGAGTTTATGCTTGACAGGCAGTAATGCAGAAATGCTGTCACTGCACAACAGCCAAAGAATTTACCCTGAAAACAGCATAACTTTAAACAGTGGCACAGCACACGACTGCACAACGACACACATCGGGAATGAGGCCGACTCTCCCCCTGAGGTGTCGCACGACATCTACTCAGGTGACTTAGGAAAATATACCTTCCTTTGTGGACTTTTTTAAAATATGAGTTTTGAGATCTGAAGGGTAATATATCAATGACAAAAATCACATAATGAAATAACAGCTTATGGCCTGCAGCAGATGTAAAAGCCATAAAAGACTTTTGCGCTTATGACATTTTTTTTAACCTTTTTCCTAAAGCTCTTCTCTCAGCCTTTATTGTGAAGAAAAACTAAACATATCGGTTTTTCTTCCAGTTCATCTTGTAATGAATGAAGTTCCATTGAGTTCTAATAGAAGTGGTGTTAAAACTATTTTTCTGTACTGCTAAACAGACTTTGTTCTGTTTTAAAATGAAACAGAACATTTCACAATACAAAATTATATTAAACCAATGTCATTAGTTGATTCACTAGTTTTTCCCAATTGCATTAAACAGGAATTAAGTTAATTGAAAATACCTTTAATGGCAAAATGACAAGCACAGATGATTAAAAATAGTTTATGTAAACTATTAAAATGAATAATAGAGTGGGCTAATCAAACATTTCATCACTTTTAGCATTTGAGCAATTATTTAACTAAATCATTCATTCATGTAAATTAAGTTCCATACTAATTTGTTCTGTTTTGTTTAAATATCACAGATGAAGATTAAACACAGGGAATTTTAGAGTAAAAAACATCTGTAAAGAACCTACCATTTTTCCTGGCTAATTTGACTTAAATAAATATTTTCAGTAATCAAGCCTGATGACATGTTTTGGAAAAAGTAGCGTTGACGTAATTTCTCCTCTTTGAACCAAGGTTAAGAAACAGCGCGCAGAAGGTCAAATAGCATTTCATAAGTCACCATGGAATAGTACTTCTATAGCCTGCTGAGCTGGTGATGCTAAATTTCCAGTAGTGTGTGACTGTGTCCTGAGCTGGAATCACATTCCAAGCTGTTTCCCTGTATCCCATCCGGTGCTTCCTGGGATTGGCTCCTTTATGCTCCAGAAAAGTATTCATGGATGGTTGGTTTACAGTGGTTTGGTGTTATATTATGGGGATTTTTGTTTGTTTGCATAATAAAGAACAAACTTGACTGGCTTGGGGAAAAATACAAAAATATGCACCATACAAAGCCTGAAATCAGCTGTGGAAAGGAAACTGTCCAATCTAGCAATCTTTCACTGACCTATATTTTCACTCACTGAATGTTATACCTTTTTCTGATTATTTGTAGGCTATGATTAGCCGCAACCAGGAATCTGCATCAAGCGATTAATTTCACAAAAGGCCTTTATCTTGCTTTTATGCTGAGCATGAAATACACAAACAGTGAGTGGGTTGTTGCTGCTATACTAGAGTGTTCAGTGTTCCATTTGATTTCAGATCTCAGCTGTCATTTTCATGGTATTTAAAGCATACAGCAACAATATTCCGTTGCACCCGGTTAACCAATGAAAGACATCCATCCATCCATCCATCCACCTCTCCATCTGCATGTCTTGGACAAGGTTACAGGGGAGTCTGTCCTAGGAAGCATATGGCACAAGGCAGGGGAACACCCTAAAGGGTCCATTGCAGGGCACATACACACACTGGGTAATTTATCCTGACGATTTGTCAATTAGCTAGACTGCACGTCTCTCTTGACGGACAGAGGAAACTAGAATACTTGAAGGAAACCCACATGACATGAGGAAAACCCAATTCAGAGGACAAGACACGTATATGTAAAATCGACATTGATAAATACTTCATAATATAGATCACATAGGTAAGACACACTAAGAAACCAAAGATTCTCTTTGGTTGAAAGGTTTTGTGCTTTTTAAGTTTCCTTCATTTATTGGCTTCATGCCCTCTACGTAGGGTATTTTTTCTATTATTTTTGTAATATGCTGCACCTTTAGACATAGGAGTATATAGGTATTATCCATCCATCCATCCATCCATCGATTTTCTATATCCACTTGTCATGCAGGGTCGCAGAGATCCAAAGCCTATCTTGGAAGCTAAGGATGCAATTTTTATTGTATATCATATATTAAAACTTGTGTAGTAATATGAAATATAATGTAGAATACAACCTGTATGATGAAAAATTGCTAATGATGACCCACATACATTTTATGTGCCTATTATAAGCATTGATAACAGAAACTCCCAGATGGTCAACTGCCTTATACACATGCAAACCATATTCATTCAATTAACACTCAGTGCATAATTAAATATAAAAGTGGTCACTCCTGAATTTAATTTGGATCGAGAGGAAGGGGAGGACACCCAGGAGAGGAAGGGGTTTATAAAACAGCTGAAGCAGCAGAGACTATAGGCAATTCTGTGTGACCCTGGATAAATGGAGCCAAGCAACTAGAGGAGGCAAGATGAACCAATCTGATGTCTTGGTCCCAGCTCCTCTAATTGCTTGGACGCACCTCCTCTACAATCTGATTGGTTATCTTTCTGGATCAATCATTGTTTCCTCTGCCCTTGTGTAAGTAAAACTCCCACGAGCTGAGCACAACCATTATATCTACATAATGCAGTACTCTCTTCTAATATGTATACATATAGACACACACTCATAGTATGTACATATAAAAATGCATAGCAAAAATATGTTTGTTTTTTTTTTTACTTCTTTTCTTTCCCAGTCACGAAACTTGGAGCCTCACGTGTTGAGAAACAAATGGTACAGTGTGTCTGAGTGAGACCATATCGCCGGGGACCATGGCGCATTTCAGAGGAGCTCACAGCGCCGTGTTTGTGCAGGATCTGCGGGGCGCTGTTCAAAGCGAACAGGCACCCAGGGATGCAGCTGAAGTAATGCGATTCACTGCTTCACTTTCTATAGCTCCGTTATGATTCACATGTACACATAGTGGCAAATAGCTGACAGGTTTTCAAATATTTATTTTGCATTGTTGAGTATTACGTAGTCACACACGGACAAAGTGCCACTCATACTCATATGTGAGACCCGAATGAACGACTAAAACTGGGGCTGGGGATTTTCAGGGCAGAGATGAGTAGGGTGTTGAGAAAGGGTGTAGGTTTGGTTTCTACATTGCTAGGGACCAAAACAACCCTGATCATCCTGCCCCGCATAAAAACACATGGTACTCCCACAATAGTGGTAGGGACATGCAGGATTGCCAACTCTCACGCATCTGGTGTGACACTCACGCTTTCAGACTCTCACACTCACCAAGAAATCTTATGGCAAACTGTTGCATACATGAAAATGCATATGCAGTCTTGTCTCAAATTGAAAATCTCATGCCAGCCAGCTCACCAAAGTTGGCAACCCTGGACATGTCCCTACTGTCCATAGCCAAAGCTGTGCCCTGGACATGTCTTTACTGTCCATAGTCCAAGCTGTGCCCTGGGCATGTCCCTACTGTCCTTAGCCAAATCTGTGCCCTGGGCATGTCCCTACTGTCCTTAGCCAAATCTGTGCCCTGGGCATGTCCCTACTGTCCTTAGCCAAATCTGTGCCCTGGGCATGTCCCTACTGTCCATAGCCAAAGCTGTACCCTGAACATGTCCCTACTGTCCGTAGCCAAATCTGTGCCCTGGTTGCTGAGGAAGATTGGGGCTACTGATCAGACCAAAGTGATGCTGCAGGACAGCGTCCCTTTCAGCTGCTCTATTGAATTGAGAGGTTGGTTTGAAACCCTCCCACGCATGTCTCTGCCATTCTTTCCGAGCACTCTGTGTGCTTTAACCCTGTCAAGAAGCTTTTATTTTAATGCCTCTGACGTGAGGTGTTCGATAAGCGTCCCTGTGAATAAAACTCACTTCTGGGTGTGGCGATTTGCCCAGAAATCTGTGTCCAGGATTGTCAGGGGTGGTCTAGCCCACAGCTATGCCAAATGACAGGTTTGTCTGCATGGAGATCCAACCCATTTGAGACTGATGGGAAGGATGAGATCATCCCTAAAAGCATAACAGTGAACATACATGCAGATTTTATCCCTTTGCTTTTACTTCACTGCGAAGTTGTCATTGAGTGTCTCTGGCATAAAATAATGTTCCCCCTGGACCACACTGCAACATACAAATGGAAAGAAGGAGAGGATTTTCATGGGACTTAAAGAGTAAAACTCACTGTACAGTGTGAAATGGGGGGTGGACACCAGGTTTTATATACAAAGTGCAAATAAAGTAAAAGTAAAGAATAAATAAAGTCACATAAATAAGAAGTTAAAGTGACCATTGTCACTGGCAGGGGGTGTATTTCTTATCAGGAAGGTAAGGCAGTAGGGTGTTGAGTTTCCAGAAAACCTCGGGTAAGAAACTGCTGCTGAACTTAGCAGACGTGGCTTAGATACACCTGGTCCTTCTGCCAGATGGGAGCAGGACCAAGAGACCATGGGAAGCATGGGGGGGGGGGGGGACTTCCATCATAGAGGCTTCACAGCTATAAAGACGGCAGAGCTCATGAGTGTAGTGAAGCTTTGCTTTGACCATTTTAAGCCTATCTATTTAAATAGGAAGCAGAAGTGACAGTGTGTGTGACCCACAGATTCATATAACTAAGATGGATGTGTACTAGTTATGTTAATTGGCAGCTATGTACTCCCCATAGTGCCGTTTCTTAGTGTGATTTTGTGTAGGTGTGTGTGTGCATATGTGCGCATGTGTGTAAGCCTTGCAGTGGACCTGTATCCTACTCAAGTTGTTTCCCATCCTTGCATATGTGTAAGCCTTGCAGTGGACCTGTATCCTATCCACGTTGTTTCCCATCCTTGCATATGTGTAAGCCTTGCAGTGGACCTGTATCC
>JAODJW010000039.1:14129362-14140372 GCA_026777045.1 Hyperopisus bebe | reverse complement strand
GCCACAGGCTCAGGAGAATCACTGCTGCAGACATAAGCCAGGGGCTCAGGAGAATCACTGCTGCAGACATAAGCCACAGGCTCAGGAGAATCACTGCTGCAGACATAAGCCACAGGCTCAGGAGAATCACTGCTGCAGACATAAGCCAGGGTCTCAGGAGAATCACTGCTGCAGACATAAGCCACGGGCTCCAAAGAATCACTGCTGCAGACATAAGCCATGGGCTCCAGATAATCACTGCTGCAGACATAAGCCAGGGGCTCAGGAGAATCACTGCTGCAGACATAGCCAAGGGCTCCAGAAAATCACTGCTGCAGACATAAGCCACGGGCTCGGGAGAATTTGGGCTGATGGATTCCAGCCCAAAACTGTCCAAAAACTGCCAAAACGCACATGAAAATACCCAAATAAATCTGATCAATAGTTCAGTATTTTAACTGCCACGATTACTTAAATCGTATGTACCATTGTATAAACATTGTATGTACCATACTTAAAAGTAGGGATGGGTTGCTCGATGCCTAGGGTGTTTCTCAAGAGTGATGTCCGATTCGTGAATGAATCATTCCTTTGAACTGGTTCTTTTCAGTGAATCGGTTCAACAAATTTTCAAATCTAAAAGATTCAAACTTTTTTGTAGATTCATGCATTGTAAAGATACATATCTCAGATTAATTCACTTATATTTGCTTTTTGTAGACTCTCTGCAGCCATGTTGCCTTCAGTGACTCTCTGTGTACCATAATCCTTTGTGTTTGTACTGTGTTCATGCCGGCTGTGTGGTGGCTGTGACTCACTAACTCCTGATTCTGGTAATTTTATCACGTTCTGTTTAGGTGACTCACTTTGACTCTTTGAGAAGTTTGTCATTTTGGCAAGTTCGATTGAAGCGGTTTTTCGGGCAATTCTTGTGAGACCCAAAACTCACAGAGTGACTGGTTTTGATTGTGCAGAGAGTCTATCCAGTTAGTAGATGTGCCAATTCCGATAGCCTGTGCAAGCAGTTTTTGTTATATTCTGTATGTTGTGGTTTTGGTGTTGGTTTTTACCCTTTAATGAAAATATTTTAGATTATATGTTTTCAAAAAAACACGAGATTTTATCAGGCTTTTTGAGGCTGACTGTTCATTTATATTGCAAATGCTAAAGCCTGCTTACAGTATGTGATTCTTTTTCATTTTAATCACACTCGAAGTGATCATTATGCATTCACAAGACTCGGAGATGACCAATATTTGAATAAAAATTAGATTTTAAAAGATAAAAATAACTGAACATAGTGCAGCAGCATTAGTGCCTTTCTCCCCATCCGCCCCCCAACGAACTCTCTGAACCAAACATTTGATTCATTTTAACGAACAGTTCAGTAGAATTGGTTCTGTAACTTAAACTGAACTTCTCATCACTATTTATCAATATTAAGAATGCAAAAATTGTACTTGTGATCTTGGCAAGACCGGCCTTGTTAACTTGCCTTGCAAAAACGAACTTGGGGCACGATGTATCATTAGATTGCTCTCCTTTGGCAAGGATGCAGCTGATGTAATCCTTGATATTTTTAGCAGGGTAAGAATAACATCCAGGGATTTTTACTGTCCTCTGTACTACTGTTCTTGAGTATCGGAACTGGCTTTTAGCAATAGAGGATGATGTAAAACGGGTACGTGAAAACACAAGTACAGTCAAGTACGCATATCGAGAAACACCACTCATCTCAGCGCCGTTTCGAAGCAATGCTCCAGAGCCTCACTTGAAACCACACTGTTGCATGATCTTTGTAAATGAAGATTAATTTCTCATACATGTCTCAATAATGATGTGCATTTACCCTGCCCCATAGGAATCATGTTAACCGCAATGTAGTGCAGTCTGTGGACAAACACTATTCGCATGATAGCGCCAGGTGGACTGAGACATTGTGAATGCACCGAAGTACATGGAGACTAGCTTGCCAGAACAGAAAACACTCTTTATTATAGTCCTGAACAGGACTATAAGAGGCACCCAACAAGCACCAGACCCCAAATACACACAGCGGAAACACAAGGTGGTCAGACGCCAAAACTGTAAGGTGCACATATGATGGGGGAGTTATGCAAACTAGGAACACGCGAGGACTGGACAAGGTATACATGGGACATGGGTAAACATACACGCCACGATCGGGAAGGCAGCTATAACCATAACAACAACATATAATTCATTCACCTCTATGCTCCTGCTTGCACAAGCATAAACACACACAGTGCACTCATGAGATCTTCCCTTTAAATGCAGAACAAGCTGTTGGCTGAAACTTGCTAAAAAAGCACGTGAGAAGGGGGAACGTTAACATCAGCCAACTCCGCAGTCCCAATAGCTGATTGGATGGAGTATATGCATTCTTGCTTTTTAGCCTATACACTGTATGAAAACTGGTAAACTGATCCCAAAACAGCTCAGATTTTGTTCACCCACCCAAAGCAATTTTGACCCACAAAATCAAAAATTCAAAACCACCAAACTGGATGGAAACCTGCCCAATCTGGCAACACTGTGGAAGATTTATAAGTCACAAGTGTTTGAGTCGAAGTCAAGAGTAAAAATTCACCAGAGTTTTGAAAAGAACAGGTCCATTCATATGTGTACTCAAGTTCAGGTCCAGACTGTTTTGTGTGTATTTATTGATATATACACGCAATTTTGGACAAAAAGTGTAGTTAGTGCACTGTACAAAAACATATTACATGTCATATTTAAATATATCCCTATTAAAACATTTTACTAGAATTTGACTACATTTAGAAAATATAAAAATGAGAATATGTAATGTGTGAAGTTAAAAACGAATAGATGAATTATTCTCATTATTCAAAAATGTAAATGTATGAAGTTGATCTATTAAAACCCTGGGAAATACTCCATTTTTTATTGTACAAATCTGGACTCCAAAGAGAAGTAGTTTCTTCTTCTACTACGCCTGTTAGATAAACGCTGTCAGTGTTACTTCAGGTAATTCCTCACATTTATCACGTTACATACTAGGCAGTTCTCCTAGTCCCAAGGTGGTTACTTTACCATAGAGTGCCATTAAGCTGTCCATAAGACGACAAGTTCAATCCAAACATTAACGTGGTGATGATGTGTGTGGTCATTAGTGTATCGTGATGGTCATGTACGAGGTTCAACAAGGTCAGACAAGGATAAATGTTTTTCGACTGCCAGATAATAGTGATGTTTAGAAGTAGCAAACTGACCTGGGAGGTGAAGTGTGGATCTGCCATTCATTTACAGTGATCTTCTAAGTAAAAGCAAAGCTAATTGATAATCACACTAATGAAAATACCAACTTGATAGTGTTATGAGCCAGTAATTTGCTATGGGTAATTAAGTCATAAGCAAGCTAATAGCACAATGATAATTGAATTGAAGGAATAAATTGGGGAATGAATTAGTAACATAAACAATGACTGTACAGAAATATTTTGTCATTTTAGATAAATGGCAAACCAAAGGGGGACATTGTGGGTAGCACTAGGAGGCAAACGATATAAAGAAGGTTTGACCAGGCAAAATCGAAAACAGTATTAAGAAGCAGCTTTGGCACGGAGCTAAATGTGGTGCTTTGGCTGTGTTCCTGTTTAGGTGCTCCCAGAAAATCTGTACCGGTTGATTAGTCCCAACCATAATAACTTGGCTAAATAATCATCATCACCTTATGACTGATGTGAGATGAGAAATCTGCAGAAACAGCTGATCACGGCGCAGAGCGTCCACTACGCACGGACGAGGCAAGTTGCTTTGTGAAAACCTACAAATGGCTTTAGTCACAATAACAGCATTAAAAAACATTTAGCCTGTTTTTAGCATTATTATTTTCTGAATTCAATACACATCCCACATCATACTGTCAGTGACTGTTAGCATGAGTGTATAATGATGCACTGGAGATAGTATCAAAATGCTAACAGGCAAGGTAGCTGCATTTGACTGGGAGAGTTAGTGTGATAGCCTGTCTGTCATGTTACCGGGTTGTTTTTAGTTTGATAAGCAGCCGGGTTTGATGACTGACATTTTAGTTCACCTGATTTATTTTTAGTTGTGCATAGATTGTATCTGTGTCTTGTATCACCGGGATGGGGGGAATGAGGAAGCAATGTGTGCTTCTTTTAGGGTTTATATTCACAAAGCACCACGATATGTCTCTGTGTCAAATTATGACCTGTCATTTCCCACGGTATAAGGGTTTTTAACATAAAAAAAAAACTCAAACATTGATTACCTCAGCATTTCTCTAAAACAAAGCAAATGATCATTTCAGCATCAGCGCTGAACAAGTGAAAGCAGGACAAACTGCGCAGAAATGATGTTAAAAAGAGTCAATCTGATCTCATGACATCATGCTTTTGTAGCTTTTCGCTGGCTGATATGCTGCAGCTCATCGGAGGGAGCGTGAGATGCTGGTAAGGAGGTGCCTCCGGAATCTCGGTGAGATAACAGGAAACCCATCATTCAGATTTACATCTGCTGGCATCCATTTTGGGGGCAGGAAAATGGACAGAAAATATTTAGTGAATGAAAAACATTGCATTGTAAAAGGATACTCAAATAATTGTAAAGGAAATGTTATGTATGACCTCAATTAGGAGGTGGCTTTGAATGTCACGTTCAAATAGTGGCCTTTTCATTTTTTGCTGGTCTTGACCAAATGTGCCCACAATGTCATAAAAAGCTGTTATGTAATGTTGTGGGGACAATTTTCTTTGCACTGTGACTGCAATCAAAAAACTAAAAATGCCAAATATCTTGAATTTTGTTTGGTTACTTGAGGTTAGAGCTGGGTTGGGATTAGAGTTTTCCCCATAGAAATGAACGGAGATATGAGTACCAACATATACATGTGTGTGGGTGTGTGTGAATGTCACGCCCGGCTCGTACCATCCTCGTGTGTGCCACGCCCACCTCGTTACCTCATGTGATTCCCGGATTGTCAACACCTGTTTCTTGTTCCGTTTGCTCTTTCCTGTGTATTTAGTCCATGTCTCAGTCAGTGTTCCCCAGATCCGTCATTGTAGTGTCGTGATGTTGGTGATGTTTGTTCACTGTGGACCCTAATCGTCCAAATAAACCCCGTTTTGCCTGATTTCCTGGCTTCGCTTGCCTGCTTCTCTACTCGCCTTCCACCGAAACCTGACAGTGAAAGCGATAATATATTTATAATATTTTAGCAACGAACATTGTTCCCTTTCTCTGTGTATGTGGTGTTTCCTGTACCTCAGTCCTCACCTGGTCTCCTCTCTCCAGTCCCTCAGGAATTTATCCAGAAAGGAGCTTGGATGGTGAACCCAGCCTTGTGTCTGTCTGTCTGTCTGTTCTCCCAGTGGATCGGTGTTTTCTCCTGCAGATCAAAGACATACAGTTGTTCATAGCATGTGCCCTATGAAAACCTGGAATCCCAGGTTGCCTGGCATAGGTTCTAGGCCCTTTATAACCCTGTCTAGGGTAAGCAGTCAGGTACAAAATGCTACTAAACTGGAAGAGGTGGTGGATTTGGATCTCAGAAGAAGAGACCCTGGATACCTTAAATGTCTTATTCGGTGAGCAGTTATTACTTTCTGAAAATTGTGAGTGTTATTTACTACAAATTAAAGGAGGGCTTTGGTCCCTTCTTCATTGATGTTGACGAGGGTATATTAGCCTGATTACTCTGGGCTTGAGTTTCCCCAGAGGACACTTGGTTTGGGTCCCAGTGTGGCAGGGGTTTGTGTCCCCTTGCACGAGGACCAGAGAGGGTGGTCCACAATCCCCTACCAAGAATACCAAGTATTTATAGAAACCACTTCTATTTATTTTTTTTCTGTGTATGCTTATTCTAATTCCATTCTTTGAAATGTCTGTAAAGCACTGTAAACCATGTGGTTAAAACAGTGCTATATAAATAAAGATCGATTGATTGATTTAATCCATTATTTTTTTAACTGCTTTGCATTTTAGAGGAACTTAAACCAAATACATAATAGTTATTTGCATTAGTTATTTGTATTACAGTATGATTTTTATATTACCTTTTCAATCATTAACTTGCACAATTAGCCAGTGATTCTCTATTATAAAAAAAATGTTTCAAACAGCACAGCAGGGAAGCTTAGTCCAAGATGGGTAGTAATTTCTGACTCTGTATACTTATCTAAGCTGGCAATACTTAACCATAGCTAGTTAAAACAACAGTAACATAGCATACATAGCATTGTTTTTATTCATGTTAGACCAGATTGATAGACACAGACAGACACCAACAGGACAGAAAGATAAGGCAGATACCAACATGATGTTGCAAACGTCAGTGTCATGCAGCTAGGTTTCTGCATTTACTGCAGAATTATGACCCAAATGCATAAGAAGCACAAAATCAATACTGTACTCTGGACACAGCAAGTAAAGAAAAACTTCTTACAGCCTGCTGTCTCTCACCTAATTTCCCCTTCGAAATCTATGGTACCTTTCTGAGACCCCAAAACAAATATGTTTAGGTAGTGATATATCCACTGTCCTCAAGGTAATAATAATGAATCTTAACCTGACCCTGAACACAGATCAGAGAAGTTGGTAAGTTTGACATTTTCCAGTATATATCATTTATTCACGAAAAGAAGGAGCTGTGTTTTTTATATATACTTGGAACATTTCCACATGTATTGTCAAGGTCAATTTTTTAGGATTTAAAACACACACACACACACACACACACACAGCATTTTTGTTCCCAGGGCAAGGCTGCCAAGTCCAAATCCCAGTCCTTCAGCATCACAGATCATACTGAATTTTGCTGCAGCTTCACCTTTAATTGATTTACTGTGATGCATTGAAGAGAAACACAGACATTAACCCACCTCACAGCACTTTCAGGTCTTACTCCTGTACTTATTATAATGTACATTTCAAAGCCTCCAACCCTTAATGATCAGGGTATGGCAGCCCTTCCAACAGCTTGGATGTTAAGGATGTACTGGTCTGCCACCTGGTGGTGAATACTGAGAAAGGAATTATCTCAAACAATGCCTGCAAAGCGAATACCAACTTCATGTCAGCAGGTTGTCAAATGAGTTTGTCAACTAGATGATACATTTTGAATGTTATCATTAATTCATGTAATTTACCACTGTTATATACCAGTTTCTGTTCATGTTAGATGACTTTGCGTCCATTGCATTTTGCTCAGTTTCCCAGAACTATTTATCCAGGAACAGAATTCATAACCCTGAAGGTATGAAGGAAAATCAAGGTTAACTGAATACCAGCCCACCCTGTGGAGCTTGAGGGCCAGAACTCTTCATCCTTATTGCTCTACCTTATAAGTCCAACATCCTGCTTCTTCTCACTGTGATCTAGTTCACCCAGATTTCCAGTGTTGGCTTTAAAGAAAATACATCTTAAGGCGTGAAAGACATCTCTCCAGCAAGTCTGACAGCAAGGCTTTCAGAGACAATGTGAACAGCCCAGGTAGCTTATCACATCATAAGGCGTTACAGCTTCTGTAGACAGGCATGCAATGCATGTGTTGCTGAGTGCTGAGAATTTAAAAAGTGTCCCACAGGAAGGAAAAGCAACCAGAGAAGTGCCAGCTGCCGGAGAGCATTCAGTCTATGAGTTATGTAAGGCTGAATGCAGATGCAACATTTATGCAACAAAATAACAGAAGAAGGAAGAAATAGAAATCAAAGTAGGCCTTGAAGTTGCTTATCAGAACTGAAGGTTGACATATCAACAGGAATTGCATAAAATGGACGGGCTGACCATAGCCTAAAAGCAGCTAAAGCTGATTTCAAAGCAGCAAAACACGAAGGGAAAGAACTGGATTATAGAGACAGTGGATAGAAAAACATCTATTCTTCGTACATTGTATGAAATACTGTTTTGCTTTGTTTATGCAGTTTGATCTAAGAGGAAAAGGACTGCCGTCGGCTGGGCTCGGCCCAGCTCAGAGCCACATGGTGCAATACAGAAGCCCACATCTGCCAGCCTCCTGCCCTCAAAACATAAGCGCCTTACTCTCACAACCTTCATAGGAGTAATAAAAGGAGCTGCAAGGAGCAGCTCTGCCCAGTGTGCATTTGGCACTTTGGTTTTGTAATAGCATAGCTGAGTGTTTTCCTGCAGGGGGCCAGGAGCGGAATTACCTCTGGGTTGGAGGACCAGCATATGGGATCGGGGGGGTACAGCTGCTGGGAGTGATATAACACATAGCCTATGCTCAGTTACATGCTAAATGAGCCGGGCGTGTAAATATTAGGAATTCCTACATGGTTGGAATTACAATCCAGAGTGAGTGCATTGCAGTGAGTGCAATCTAGAGTAAATTGACTGCAATTCAGAGTGCAGTGAGTGCAATCCAGAATGCACTGTGTGCAATCCAGAGTGCATTGTGTGTCATCCAGAGTGCACCGTGTGCAATCCAGATTGCATTGTGAAAGAACCCACTCTTCCTGTGGTCAGAGATGGGGACAAATACATCAAAAAAACATTATGTGACAGATTACAGTACAAATACTTCCGCATCAAATTTGAAAATATAAAACATAAAATACTAGTGTGAGAAAATGTTTTTAATTAAAATACAAATGTTTTGTCATTTGAAAATACAAAAAAACATGTAAAACAGTACATGTAAAATTCTGTGATTTGCATGCATTAGCGTTAATTGTGTAATGAAAAATGACTTTTCTAACATTAGAAGAGCTCAACAGGCTGCACCTGCAGCGGCAAGTTGTGGTTGGGGGGAGGGGCGGTTTATCATGGTTCCAGAACAGAACCGGGATACAAGATCATGAACACTTGTATTGCGGTGTGGGTCTCGTTTTCAGAACCAGTGCATACTTAATTTATACCAGGCTTTCCCACAGAATTCATGTCGGTGCCTGACAGGGGTGCCAAAGCGTGCGTAAGCGTTAATTACGATAATGCGTGAATTAACCGGTTTGTCTTACACACGCAAACTCAACAAAGAAACATGAAAATATCTACTAATAGCTGATGCAAGTTCAGTTTTGTCCTTGGGAACAAAAGTAGCTAGCCTGATTAATTGCTATTGAAGGCCTCCATATATAGCACAGTATGCCTCTGCCTGGGCATGCCAGTCGAAATTAACTAGAATGCCACTAGCAGGCTAGCAAGTTAATCCGCAAGTTCTAGAGCACAACACTGCTGTTTGCTAATTGCTATATTTCTCTGCCCTATAATGACATTCAGTGAGCAATATCTGACAGCACATTTTACTGCATACTTTCCCTTAAAGCAATTTGCACCGAGCACCAAAGCAGCTTCTTTCCTTGGTTTACTGCTAAAGGGAAAATGAAGTTCACAGCGAGCAAACTGGGTCCAACAGGGTGCGTCACGTGATTTACTTACATCTAGCCAAAGACGGTTATGGGATATATTTACAGGTCTGTAAGCCTGGTGATGAAGGTCCTTAAAATGACATTAAAAGAAATTAAATAAATGAATGAATAACATGTTTATTATTTTAAATGTTTTAAATACATAAAATACAATCTCTCAAAATATTTTATTACAAATTTAATATTTTTTCCATCCAGTTAAATACAAATTACAAAATAATAAAAAGTAATTATTTTAAATACATTTAATTGAAATACCACTCATCTCTGCCTCTGGAGTCACAGATAATCTGAGGAGGAACACCCGGGAAAAATGCCAATTCATCACAGGGCGCACGTGTCCAAAAAAGGGGCGAGAACGTGCTCGCACAGCATAGAGGCACAGCTCTGGAGGTTGGCAGCCATAACCAGGACACCATGTTCTATAGTGATTTTCCAACAGAATGGCATAAATGGGACAGCATTATGGCATCTTGTTTAAGGTAGTTTTACTGTCAAAAATGCATGAAATTTAAAACGTTCCAGTCAGAAGGGTATTGAATGGTACTCAATTAGGCGGTTTTGCTGTTGCTTGATGCCACCTAGTGGTGACAATATGTATTTTTTTAGTCCGTTCTAAGGGTCTGGTTTGGTCAACGTTACGTTAAAATACTAATAATACATCACAAAATTAAATCAGAATGTATAATTTGAATAATACAATATGTACAACACATAATAATTGTAATATCTAAATAATTGGTAGCTGAAAACACGTCATTTTAAGCTACAATTTTTTCAGTGGCTCTGAGTGATGTCATGGAACGCAGTTTTCCCCAATGCATGCGTATAATTTTAGTAATTTCCAGAACCACGTGGGTTTACTTGTCAAATCCATACTTATTCATATTCTGTGTGTGTGTGCGTTTTGCACACAATAGTAAAGTCCCAGCTTTCGTTCTTCTTAATGCATATCTTTGGACTGTGGAGGAAAGCGGAGTGACATGGTGTGAGCATGCAGACTTCACATTCGCACAGCAGATGTGGGATGCGACCCTTGAGGTGAGAGCCTAGACTGCCATGTTGCATGTTGCAAGTTTATATTACTTTTATGCTTGGCCATTTGAATCAGTGTGCTTGTGAAGGCTGACAAAGAACAGTAGTATTTATCTACTGTTGGGACAAAATATTTGTTCCTTTTGTGCTTCCCTTTATTTTTGCATATCCATAACACTTAATTGTGTCTGATCTCCAAATACATTTACTATAATATAAAGGACAACCTGAGTAAACAACATGTCTGCATTCCTAACTTCACATTTAGAAAAACACCAAACATTTGGGCCAAAATGGTGCCCATGGGACAAACCAAGACACTTTTGGGAGAATGTTCTGTGGAACTATTTGGAAGACATGGGTTCTGGTACATCTGGTATAATTTTAATAATGTTACTTCTCACAGTTCATGACCATAGGTGAGGGTAGGAACATAGATCGACTGGTAAATCGAGAGCTTTGCCTTTTGGTTCAGCTCCTTCTTCACCATGACAGACCGATGCAGTGCCTGCATCACTGCTGATGCCGCACCGATCCGCCTGTCGATCTCCCGCTCCATCCTTCCCTCACTTGTGAACAAGACCCTGAGATACTTAAACTC
>JAODJW010000039.1:14102006-14129262 GCA_026777045.1 Hyperopisus bebe | reverse complement strand
TTAGTTTGTCCCCTTTAGTTTTTGACCCCCCGTGGTCCTTTTGGTTTTGTGTTTTTTTTTGTGTTTTCCATTTTGTTAAATAAAACCCTTTTTGTTCTGGAGCCGCAAGTGGGTCGTCCACCCTTTTTTCCCGACTATGCCGCGTTCCCGCTCCCGAGCTGCCCGGCTCCATGACAGAGATGGTGGACCTTACATGGGCAGTTCATAGTTGAAAACCCTCCAATGTGGCTGCATTAAAACAATTCCATAGGGAAGAGTGGGTGAAAATTTGTCTATATCAAAGACTGATCTCCTCTCACCACAAGTGTTTTATTGCACCTGTTGCTGCCAAAGGTAGTACAACCAAGTACTAGGTTTAGGGGGCAATTACTTTGTCACATGGATGATACAGGTGTTGGATGCTTTTTCTTTCAATGAATCATACGGCCTTTTAAATACTGTGTATTGGATCAGAGACATTTAAGTGTTATGAATAAAAAATAATTGAGGGATTCAGGAAAGAGACAAAAACATGTTATACCACTAAGGTGCAGTTATTGCTAAAACTCAAATTTGCTTTCTCAATAAATTTCAAATGAATATTATACAGACACCTCCCTGCTGAGAAAAAAGAAAAAAAAAACAGCTCATGCTGGTAGTTGGTTTTAATTGGTCTGAGATGGTCTTATAAGGCCATGTCCCAGATCTTGCTGCTCTTTGATGGTTTAGCTAGGTGTGCCACGAGTTCAGCATGCTGGTATTACCAGCTAAACTAGCTAGAATGATCATCGCAAACTGGTATGACCAGCTAAACCATCAAGCCATCATGCAAAAACTCAAAGCTGTCAAAACAGCTGTGTTTTCGGCAGTGCTGATGCGAGAGTCTCAGGGCTGCGAATTACGTTTGTTAGGAACCAGGTTTTTTTTACTTGTACTGGACGAGGACTCAGACTAAAGGAAAGGGAACACGAAAAGAGAGGCAATTTGCCGTGACGGGGGTAAATTAAATACACAAAATATCTACTTGCATCCTTAGAAATAAAGGAAGATAAACGAGAAGTGTCGCGCCACACGATCACCTGACTCTCTCGGCCCTTTTCACGCTTCCTTATTAAAAAATCATAAAACTCTTTCATTTAACTTGTCATTTGATACTTCATTCCATATTACTTGTTACTACTTAGAGCAATTACAAATGCACAAGAAATACTGTAATGGTGATCTGGGGGTTTCATCTACCTGCACTTTAACCGGCAGATCACTAATTTTTGTCCGCTTGTCCCTTTACTTGTTGCGGGGTTGCCAGCCCTTGCTCATCTGGCGTGACAATCACGCTTTGTTTCTCTCACGCTCATGCAAAAAAATCTTACGACAGATCTATAGTTTTCCACTATAAACCTAAGCTTGGCTACATCAAAAACATTGGGTCAGTCTGCAAACAACAGACTGTTTACAAGGCAATAAAACTCTAACATACATTTAAATGCGTGTGCAGACTTGTCTTGCATTGAAAATTCTCTCTGGAGCCCGCCGATCAAAGCTGGCAACCCGGCCGTCGTCACAACGTTCTCGAAGCGAACCCGGAAGTGCGCTGTCATATGACCCGTGGGCATGAATCATATGACTATGAGGAGTCGCTGTACTTCGCTTTGCAGTGGTGGACAGTAACGCACTGTCGATGAGATGTTTGCTTTTCGGAATGGCTTCGTTCATATCTGTACTTGGATGTTTTTGTGTCTCCGTTTGAGCGGCGCCGATGATTACGTCTTGGACGACAATGTTGGATTGGGAAGGCGATTCGATGGGATTGGTGGTTTAAGTGGCGGCGGAGTAAGTGTTGCCTTAAGTCATTCGGAAAGGGAAGCTTTTTAATAAATACTCCTTTTATCTGGAAGTACTGCATTTAACTTGCTAGTATGTAATTACAATTTTTTACCACATTTTAGGCGACGACTAGGCTACTTGTCAACTACGCCGAACCGTATCGGAGCCAAATATTGGATTACCTATTCAAGGTACACCGATTGCGCGTTTGCAGTTCATTTAACCTTGTTAATACAGGATATACAACTGTATACTGTGTTGCACGTTATAGGAATCACTAAGGTTTTTATTTCTGCAATGTAATTATTTTGCAATATTTTGGCATCTAAAATTCCCCAAACTCATTTTGAGGAGTCCTACGTGTGTGTGCGCGTGCGTGCACGTGAAACATATACGATTTACTAAATGATCCAGGTTTGTTTTCCAGCCAAATTTCGGTGCCTCCTTAGACATCATCAAAGTCGAAATTGGAGGCGATGCTCAGACCACTGGTAAGGAGATTAACGGCGGCTGCACCCTCAGTAATGGATTAATTTATCCGGAATTGTCCCAGTAAATGCCGACAGCTGTAAGAACGAGGAAAGGACTTTGAATAAAACCTTGTGGCTGTCTTAACAGATGGTACGGAGCCTTCGCACATGCATAACGAAAATGATGAGAACTATTTCCGGGGTTATGAGTGGTGGCTCATGAAAGAAGCGAAGAAACGCAACCCCAACATCACTCTAGTTGGTAAAGTGCCTGCACTTTCATATTTGTATGTCTTGACTTTCCGTAAAACAAACATAGAATACGAGAAAGAAACTTAAAGCATTAAAGATTAGTATAAATAAAATTCTATTTATAACGTGCTTATTATTTAATTCTGCTTTTCTGAAGCATTGCCCTGGGCATTCCCTGGTTGGGTTGGGCATGGGACCAACTGGCCTTATGACTATCCAGACATCACTGCCTACTATGTTGTTTCCTGGATTATTGGGGCAAAGCAGTACCACGACTTGGACATTGATTATATAGGGGTATGTGCCGACTGGTTTATCACTTAATGAGATTCATTCAGGTTTTCCAGAATTAATTTAACAGCAGGAAAAGACTAAATATTGACTTTGCTAAATCTGTGATTTGAATGTTTGGTTGGGTGTTTAGACCAAACTTTATTTTGTGTTCAATCCAGATATGGAATGAAAGAAAGTTTAACAGCAAGTACATTAAGGTAAGCTGTCTTTTTTTTTTTTTTCTTTTTTTCTTCATTTTTGGGGCCGATTCTTCTGGTCCATGATGGATATCAGAGGTGGACAACTTTGGTTTTTTGGTTGTGAACGGCAGCACCTGCAGCACCGTACTTCTGCACATCTGAAGTTATGTGCTTATAGTTTGTTTAAAATCTTGCTATATTTTCTATGATTTATAATCAGCCACCAACATTTATACCGATCTTGAAAGAGGAAAATGTGATTAAATTAACCAATGAGGAAAAGGGGGGGGGGGGGGGGGTTGTTACACACGTGTGCTCTACTGGCTCAGCCCCTATAATAAGAGACTTCAACCTCTCCTTTTGGCTTTATTCTCAATGTGTCCATTATTTATCTGAAAGTTAAAGAAGAAAATGATTTGAAAGTGTAGCTCAATAAAATGCATGTCATTGGAACACGAAAGCCAGTAGAGCACACACTAAAGGAGTGACTATCACCTCATCCATTTGAGAAGTATGAAACTGACGCTTTGGAGCCCTGCTTCCCTAAAATTGCTGGGTAAGCTTCAGGAAGCTGCTCACTCCTTGCTTTGCTGAGAACGTTGTGTGTCGCCAAGGTGCTCCGTGACACGTTGGATAAGGTTGGCTTAACCCACATTGGCATCATCGCTTCCGATGACAACTGGGGCATCTCCGTTGCCATGATAACCGACTCGTATCTCAACGATGCGGTCGAGGTGATAGGGTAAGTAAGGAAGTGAAATATGGGAGGTCATTTTTCTACAGAAAGGAGGAAGAAAAAGTGCATCCCTTAATAATGGTGCTGGCTTGTAGGGAGGCTTTGTTTCCCCATGGTGAGGTCTATGATGTGGTGACACAGCACATGCAAGCAAATAGGGGGTTTGAATTTTTTTTTTTTTTAAACTTCCTATAAGCTTATTCTTTTTACCAGAGGCAACACAACAAACTGTAGATCTGTTTCTAAGCTTTATGGGGCTCTTTTCCCAACTATCTGTCATTCAGGGTGGTTTTTATCAAAAGCAACACCTGACAGTGAATGTTGGTGGCTGATTTTTATTTAGTTTTTTTTTTTTTTTTTAATATAATGATCTGAAGCAGCGTTTGGCACATGAAGGATGCATGCACTTGCACCTCTGTTGAAAAATGTTTTATTCCAAGGGATGTCAACCATGCTATCATCTAACATCTACATATTCTGTTTTAGTCCTCCACCTACAGGGTTGGACCAGGTCAAGTTATAATTAGTTGACAAGTGCAATTAGGCCTGCAGGTGTTAGAACAGAAGGGAGATGTGGATTAATGGGGAGGGGTTGTATATGTGACCTTAGTTCTTCGTAAGCACGACCAGTGCTAAGCTTGAACACTCGGGTATGTGTTTTTTCTCTCTGTCTCTCTTGCTGTGGCTGCCAAGCTCCTGCGTTACACCTTGGATAAAAGTGGTTTGGAAAAGGTTAAAATCGTGGCCAATGATAACTTGTGGCAGCCCATATCTACGTTCGTGCTTCTCGATCAAGAACTCTCCAAAGCGGTCGAAGTCTTGGGGTATGCATGTTGAAACTTCATTTCTGTTTTACGGGTGGCTCCTTTTGCTACCAGACCATGGGGAAACAAAGTTCTCCAAAGCTCAGTAAGAGCGAGGTGGGCTTGTATTAGCCGCCTCTGCTACCCGAACTCCCCACTGCTTTAGAAAATTGGTGGTTATCTGATTTGATGACTAAAAGTTCTCACGTTCAATTTGTAGGTGGTGGTGTTGTAGGCTTGAGTGATGTCATGTAACGGACAGCCTGTGATCGCATATGTGTCCTTTATGGTGTTGACAGGGCCCACTATCCGGGCACCACCACTGTCATGGAGGCCTTATTGACAGGGAAGCCCCTGTGGGCCTCGGAAGACTACAGCACCTTCAATGATGACATTGGCGGCGGATGCTGGGCCCGTATCCTCAACCAGAACTACGTCAATGGCAAGATGACGGCGTACGGGCCCGTCGTACTATGTGCTCTATCTGACATGCTTGCCCCAACAGTTTTAAATCTGTATCTTTTTATCCATTTTTATACCTAAAACATTCCAAACTGTGATCCAGACTGACATTATACTGCATGTTTTGGATATTAACTACAGCTTCTGACTCCACTAACTTTTTCTTTTTTTCTTGTGATGTAGCACCATTTCGTGGAATCTGATCGCCAGTTACTACGAAGACCTGTCATTTGGCCGTGACGGACTGATGACCGCTGAGGAGCCGTGGAGCGGAAACTATGTGGTGGAGTCTCCTATATGGATAACAGGTACTGATGCATGTAGAGTGCAGCGGTGCGAGCTACTGGAATTGCCAGCGACCCCCCCAGTATGCCTGCTGGTGTGGCATCATGCTGAAGTAGATGATCTAGGATCAAGTGCGGTTGCCTTAGTACAGGGGTGGGGAATCTAATCCATGGAGGGCCAGGGTGGGTGCAGGTTTTTAGGATGACTGGCAATCAACCAATAACAGTGGGTCCCCAGGACTGGAGTTGAGAACCTCTGCTTTATTATTGGCTGCTTGCGAGGTCATTTCAAACACCCACACCAGCCCTCCATAGATCAGGTTCCCCACCCCTACTCTAGTACAACGACACTGAGATGCCCATGTCGAATGTGCATATCTATAAATAAATGTGACAAAGAGCCAGGTACAAATTCAGTAGTTAAGCAAAATACAAGCTACGTTCATGATTCAAGGAAGGTAATGTATTACACTTGGAGCCTATATATATGCAGGATTTCACTGAGTATGAGTGTTGCATTACAAATGAGATGATACAAGAGTGTGAACAACAAAACATTGAAGAAAGTAGTACTAGGCAATAAGGACAAGGTTCTGCAACAATAACGTGCAGGACATAAGTCACTGGACCAGGCAAAGGTGCTTGCATAAGCACTTTTTTACACAGTTTGTAGTTAAAGTATAGAATAGTCTTCCTAGCTTCCTGTAGTGCAAGCTAAAACTTTGGGTTCCTTTAAATCAGAGCTAGATAAGATTTTAAAACTCTGAGCTATTAAAGTTCTCCCCAAATGAGCTAGATGGGCCGGATGGCCTGTTCTGGTTTTGTAAATTTCTTATGTTCTTGAATGTCTTAGAACTTAACATAAGTGATGGACAATAGTGTACAATATGAGTGTTACATTTAATAGATCATTCAGAGTAGATATTGCACAGTATCTTACAGTAGCATAGAAGTGCACTGTAATATTGTTGCACAAATTAGATAGGGGGATAAAAAAGGTAGAGGAATGGTAGGGATGAAGTTCAGTTTGGCAGTGGGAAAAGCTTCTTCACGGAGCTGGGTCTGCTTGAACAACATCTGTCTTTGACCACTCCACGGCTGTCTAGTAAGACCGGGCTGGGGAGAGGCATTGATTCTTTAACTTTCTTAATTTGTGCTTCTTTGACCAGAGATGATGTGAGGTCCTCTGAACACCAACATGGACATACTTACATGGATAGGGATGTTTTGTTCGCTCTCCTAGAGCCCCTCCTGAGCTGTTTTGCTTTCTTGGTGTTGATGATTGAGTACCTCGGGCTAGTTCCTTTTCCTTTCTACATTACTGGCCAAAACTGTGGAAACACTTTCACTTTTCTGAGATTGCAGAACTTCATTCAACCGTTCCTCCAGTTACTTTTATATAAGCATGTGACGTATGATGTTTGTAAAATCATACATTGGACGAGTAAATAAGTAACTGGAGCAACAGCTGAATAAAGTTCTGTGATCTCTAAAAACTGGAAGTGTTTCCACAGTTTTGGCCACTGGCGTATATGATGACTCATCATTGTTTGAGATCAGCCCTGTGACTCCAGTATCATCTGCAGATTTGATGGTGACAGGCATGGGAAAATGATTGATTCCTCTTCTCATCTTTAATCTTTTTTTTGTTGTTCCTCACATTACTTATCACATTACACCTGTTAGGGCTGCTTGATACATACTACTGTGTGACTTCATTCTTGCATGACACCGAAATTCCAGCAGTGAAACTTGCCGAGCTTGTTAGTGCAGTTTAGTGGTTTGCTGTTTTTTGTTTTTTTCAATTCTGTACAAAACGAAAGACATAAACTTGAATAACTTGCATTTTTCTAGAATAGGTTTTGCAGTTTGGAATCTATCCCTCAGTCATGTGACAAGCACACAGTTGCAGAGAGATAAGGTGTGAGATGCATCGCGGTTTGTGAGGAGTACCAGTGCTCTCCATCTGAGCTGACATGTCTGTAAGAATATCACAAAATTTCTTAGTTTTAATCTTTTTGCTGAGCTACTGTGCCATTGCCTTTAAACACATTATACATTATTTGGTCAAAGTATGTGGACACCCCTATTTGGAGTTTAGTTATACGTCACACTCATTGTTGACACACTTGCAAAATTAAGCACACAGCCATCTCTGGTAACAAGCGCTGGCAGCAGAATGGCTGGTCATACAGAAGACATCAGTGACTTTCATCTTCAACCATAGTCATAGGTCACCCATAAATGAAGTATTGGTGAAGTGAAAACATCTGTGAGCAAGTTCAGGTTATATAAAGAGCCTGATACTGGGCATCAATGCCCAACGTGAATGGCAGCAAATCGCACCAATCTTCTTCCGACATCTCATGGAAAACCGTCCTACAGGAATAGAGTCTATTACAGCAAAAATGGGTGAACCAACATTCAGAGAGGCTAAACAAGCTGGTTTCTACATACTTTGGCCATGTGTATATGGCAGGAGGATGCACAGATGCGTTGTCCTTCACACAGATCTTTCTCCTGCTTAGCGCACACAACTCAGTTCACCGATCCAGGATGGATGTACCTACAGACGGTCGGACATTTGGTGCAAGGGGGGAGCTACGTGGCACTGACAGACCAACAGGGGAATCTCACCGTCGTCATTGAAACTATGGTCAGCCAGGACGATTCAGGCCGTCTGCATGCATGTTTAAATGAAAAATGACAGTGCTGGCTGTTTTTAAATGAGCATAACTCCACAGTGCAACTGTCTGTTTTGTGTTTCAGTCTCACAATCACTCCCAGTGCATAAGGCCTCCACTTCCAGCTTTCAATGTTTCCGCCCAGACAGCCCGCTTCCAGTTGAAAGGATCCTTTGTGCGTATCTCAAAGTGCCTCGGCTTCACTTCATAACCTGTCCGTTGTTTAATTCAATTTTGCTTTCCTGTACAGACTGAAATTGTTTGGTTTTTAATATTTCATTTTTTTTTCAGGGGTCTATAACATCACTGCAAGTGTGGCACTCCAAATTTGATTTCAGTACTCAAAATTCCACATTCTTTAAGAAACTTGCACCCATCCAGGTATGTAACTTTAAAAACATTCAGATTCCCAAAGGGAGTCTCTTAAGAGATTTAAAATTTTACAGTTTGGTTCAGCTAGTTTTTTTTCTTCTTCTTTTCTGAAGTGATAAGTCACCATCACACTTGCATATGTTGTTTATGATCTTATCTTTTAGCACATGATAGTTTTCAACCTTTGAATTAGTCCATATGCAATGTAATGCCCCTTTGGGAACTGATTTACAAAAAACATCTTCACATGGGGACACACTGAGTTGTCTCCATGGTGCCTGGTATTATAAACTAGTTCCAGATAAAGACTTAATGTAATGTTTTTAGTAATGACTAAGAGGCATTTAGACAGCATCATTATTAAGATGACTAGCTAAACTGTTAACGTAGATGCAGCTCAGGTTCAGAGAGGCCATACGCTAACATGGGGAGAACAGGCACCCCCTGGGACAAGGCTGCAGACAGGCCAAAGAACAGAAGTGGTCATGAGGCAGGTCCAGCCAATCACATCTGCTGCCTCAGGCAGGTCATGCAGCAGACTAGACGAGAATATGGCCAGGTTTGAATTTCTTGGAAATTTAAAGCAATGAAGAAAAGTAGTTAATTCTTTCTTATAATTTTGAATAATATCCAAAGTAGGTCTGTTTATTGTTTAAAGTCAGTACTAGAAACATTACTCTACCATGACTTTGGGAGGAGAAAAACACATTAGAGAAGGTGATATTATGACGAACGTGCACGCAGCTCTTCGTCCTGTGCTCGGGAGTTTCACTTTTGCACTCTTGGTGTGACTTTGATGTGACTCCACCCTAAAGTGTCCTAAAACTGATGTATTAAAAAAGTCACATGCAAACTGCTTCTAGTTAAACCAGTTTTTTTTGATGATTATGTAGCTCGTGGATGGCTCCTTCACCCTGGACCTGGATGTGGATGAGGTGTACACACTAACCACCATCACTACAGGCCAGAAAGGGTTCTATCCCCCTCCACCCCCCACTGCCCCCTTTCCAAAAGTATATAAGGATGACTTCAAAGTCCGTAAGTGCCTAAGAAGACATGGCTACCTTCATTTCATAATCTCCACTAATCCTTCATTCCTTTTAACTTTTATGTTAAGCTGTAAAGCTTCCAGGCATATGGTGTGTGTGTGTGTGTGTGTGTGTGTGTGTGTGTGTGTGTGTGCTTTTCATTTTGTGTGGGTTAACAAAAGGTGAGCTTAAACAGTTTAACCATATCTAAGGTACAGCAAGGAATGTTATGACTTTGAATGATAATACCATGACATCCACATGGTGTTTGTCTTGTATCGAATACTTCTTGCCTAGTAGCACAAAGCAATAAACTGTTCAGCTTGCACTTCACATGTCCTCTGAATGTGCTGTTCCTTATGAGCGAGGGTTGTAAGTACGGCACGCCAAGGAGAACCGTAATATCCCTGGGCCCACGCTGTTCAGAGTCCAGCTGTTTAGGGGACAAAAACACAACTGCATACCTTTTATATTTTATATACAGGGATGCATATAACCGGTACACATGTATGCAT
The DNA here is from genome assembly GCA_026777045.1 of Hyperopisus bebe. Taxonomy (NCBI): domain Eukaryota; kingdom Metazoa; phylum Chordata; class Actinopteri; order Osteoglossiformes; family Mormyridae; genus Hyperopisus; species Hyperopisus bebe. The sequence goes on along the minus strand of JAODJW010000039.1, from coordinate 14,119,380 downwards.
TTGCATATTGTTTTATACGGTGAATGCTTATTTGCATACCAGTTATATCCATCCCTGTCTATATATGAACTGCATTATTCTCGTACTGTGCTAAGCTGACAAGACTTCACAGCCACCAAGGGAGGTTATAGTTTTGATCAGCTCAAACAACTCAGAATAATCTTCTTCACTTACCTGCATGTTTTTTACTTGCTCCTTAGGTAATCCTCCCTTCACCGAGGCGCCAAACTTCGCTGACCAGACCGGTGTGTTTGAGTACTTCATCAACCTGACGGACCCCGGGCCGCATGTGTTCACATTGCGTCAGGTGGTCACCCAGCGCCCTGTCACCTGGGCCTCGGATGCCGACCAGACCATCAGCGTGATTGGTGACCACAGCTGGTGCGTTTTATGACATCTCTCTGGGTGGAAATGATGCAGCTTGGGCCCCTGGATGCTTCTCTGCCGTAACTCTTAGAGCAGAAATACCATTTTTAGTGCTTTTGATCTCTCTGTGGGCCATTTGAGATGATGTCGGTGAATAATGTTGGTTTATGTTAGATTTGTTTAAGTATATGTGACCTACAGGAGCTGTTTAGCTGTTTTCATTGGATGCATGAAAATGATTGAATGGAAAAAAACAAGAAACGCACCCATCCACCATGAGCTACATAGTATTACGGAACTGCGCATTGTGTCAGAATGCTTCTTTTTTTTCTTTTTTTTTTTTTTGTGCAGGCAAAACTTGACAGTGACATGTGACATCTTCATCGAAACTGTCAGGACAGGGGGGGTGTTCATCGCCGCTCGGGTGGCTCAGGGGGGAGAGGCTGTCAGAAACACCAAGGGGGTGTTTTTCTGGGTCTTTGCGGATGGCACCTATAAAGTCACCAATGACATAGGTCAATATTTCTGTTCTCAGACACATGCTGGCATGTTCTATACTCCTGAAATGTTCCTGACGAACCCCCCCCCCCCCCTATATTTTCCAGCTGGAAATAGTGTGCTTGCTGAAGGATTGTCTGGAACACAAGCTGGGGTTTGGCATACACTAAGTCTCACAATCAAGGTTTGTTCTAAACCAGGGTTCTTCAAATCTGGACCTCGATTCCAAATCCAGGCTTTGTTTTCAGTTCTCCCAGGTAGTTAGTTTAATAATTGCTGATTCTGATTGGTCAGAGGCTTCACACCTGACTGACAGGTAAAGGAAAGCTGCAAAACCAGCAGTGTGCAGACCTTGGGGACCGTGATTTGAATAACCCTGTTCTATACCCTCCTAATTGTGAAAATGCCTAATCAACCAGGATGTGAAAATAAAAATGGTATGCTAAGCAACACCTTGTTACAAAGACCTGGTTGAGGATTTTTTGCAAATCCTTTGAGCAGGTGCTTCCTGTAATTCCATTGTTTCTTTGTAGGGTGATTTTGCTTCAGGAATGCTGAATGGATACCCACTGTGGAAGTCGGCCGTGGTTCTGCAGCCCAAGAACGGATGGGCGGCGATCGGCACCAGCACGTTTGAACTCGCTCAGTTCGATAACTTTGAGATTCAGGCAGAGTGACTGTGACATTCCTGTGGATCGCCATGGTGACGTCACATACATGCTCAGCTACACAAGCAAATACTGGGACATGATCCATTATAGACCAAGGAAACCCTGTTCTGTTGGCTTCAAGTTCGGTCATCTCCTTCATGTTCATGTGGGTCACCGCAAGATTTCTACTTCTCAGAGCTGTTCAGGTTATACAGCTAGGGAATTTCCCAAAGTGTGAGACCATATTAGTGCAATATACTATTTCACATCAAGGATTAAAAGTTTGTGAAAATAATAGATGAAGCACTGTTAACTTGAGGGATCAATAGGGTAAAAAAGCCTTTACTTAACAAAGATTGAATTTGGCCCAGTTTAATCTTAACATATCAAAATGGTTGGAAATTTTATTGCCCTAAAATACATGTGTTCAGGCTTCTGTCATGTAGAGAGACAAACCCCCGCAAGGCCTTTGTGTTTCCTTCATGAGAGTCGTGTCTTACATGCTGTCCATTCAGTTGAATGTAACGCATATTAAATCGATGAATGATGAACTGTGCCTTAGTGGATTGATCTTTTTTTTACTTAATGAAATTGAAAAAGTGATTTCTGCCAAATAGTAAGGGGAATGTTTTATACAATACTGCTATTGTGATTATGTGTCTTGGTTTTCCATAATCAGTTCCCCAACAATGCAGCTCATAATTAAGGAACTGTGCAGATGTAATAAAACCTTAAGGATTTGATAAAGGGAACTTGATTTTTTTCCTTTTTTGCTGAATGTTTAATACAGTAAGAAATGCACTGAATTTAAACAGGTAAAAATACTGATCAGCAGCACTTTGAAATAAAAAAAAAATTTACATGTGGACTTTTTTAATGTGACGGCCTTACTGAGTGAGTTTTATGTCTGAATAAAACAAAAAAAACTATGACTGTTTGACCTGTCATGATTGTTGGCTATTCTGCAGAAGCAGTTAACATCTGTTTGATCAATTCTCTGTTATTTCAATGCTTTCTGGCTGTCGGAAAGGAGAGTTTCTGCATCAAGTGCCAATGCCTACTGTATTTATATCAATGACTTGGGGGGGATGATAGCATTGTTGCCTCACACCACCTATAAGTTAGGGGGTCAAATCCCACCTTAGCTATGTTTGTCTCTATGTTATTCTTCCCCGAGTTCTCCATTTTGATCCTACAATCCAAAACATGCAGTTCTACTAATTTTCATTTCTAAATTGTCCAAAGAGTGTGATTGTGTGTATGTGGACCTCATGGACACAAATTAGCCAATCAATCCCTCCCGCCCAGATAATCACAAAATGGGTGGAGACTTCAACACCCTTAGTGCACCAGCCCTGTGATGGACTGCCCCCCCATCCAGGGAGTACCCCAGCCTCACATCCCGTGCTGCTTGGGACAGGCTGCAGGTGTCCCTCATCACCCTGCTCAGGATAAGCTGTAGGGATGTATCTGGGTTTTGGAGAGGCTGTCGTGCTTTGCAACATTTGTCCAGTGCAGTGTTTCCCAACCCAGTCCTCAGGGAACCCTGGACAGTCCACGTTTTTGCTTCCTCTCAGTTCCTGGTGCACCTGTACCCGGTATTTGGTGTTCCTGATTGGCTGGGAGCTGGGAGGGAGCAGAAACGTGGACTGTCCGGGGTTTCCCAAGGACTAGGTTGGGAAACACTGGTCTAGTGTGTGTGTGTGTGTGTGTGTGTGTGTGTGTGTGATAGACTTCTGTGAAACAAAGTGTGTTTTACACCTTTACAAACCACTAACTTGCCATTTTACATACTCCATAGCGAGTATCCTCTTAAAACATGAATATTAAAACTAGTGTAAATAACTATTAGGTCATGGAATGAAACCAGAAGTATTTCTTCTGATCTTTTCACTCGCTCTTTTGCGCCCCAGTCCAGTCTAGGATCCAGTTTAAACTTTTACTGATGGTGTTTAAGGCTTTGAATGCCTTGCTTATAATTGTGGGTCCAGATAGCTGAGGTCATCTGACAGACTTTCTGTACCACGAGCCTGGCATAATCAAAAAGGTGACCATGCATTTTCTGTGTATGCACTAACTCTCTGGAATACTCTTCAACTGAGTTCTCTAACACTTGCTAGCTAAGGCTTTGAAATTATACTTCCCCGAATGGTGGTTGAGTCATACTTTGACCAGATCCAAGCTTAAAGTCATATGATGGCTATTTTCCATCTCACACAGCATTTGCTGCAATTTTTCTGACACTCTTGCAGTTTGAAAAATCCCACCGAGCAATACGGCTCTGTTTTTCTTTTCTTGTTTTTTTAATTGTTTTATTTTTTTTAATACGGCCGAAATGTAACCATCCTTAAAACTCCATTTCCCAACAGAGACGTGGACCTGTGCGCGTGACGTCACACGTTTACGTGGCGCGTGTTCGGGGTTGCCGTGCGCCGACCGTGCGCCATGTTAAGTAGAAACAAAAGGGAAAATCCGCAGCTTCTTAGTTCAGCACGGGAGTAACTGGAAATATTAATAATAAAAACAAACAAACCAACCAACCATGAGCGGGGTGTTTGAGGGGGTCTAATTATTTGCGCGTCGGGAATATATATCATGCAATTGTAAGTATACACATATATATCTGACACGGTGTTTAATTATGGCGGTTGGGTAACTGGCTAGCGTCGTGGTGACAGCGACCTGAAAATAACACTCGGTCATCCCGTTGTGACAGAAAAACAAAATATGAAAACACATTTCTTTTCTGTTCCTTATATAATTTATACTGGTAACCCGTTTGTAATGTCATCACGGTGTACGAAATGGCTTGAGCCGCTCTCCGTTAACTTTGCTGCTCGCTTTCCGAGTGTCGGGCGGCTCGATTTCACAGTTGGCGCTTTCGGCGGAGCGCTTTGGGGGTCTCGGCGTCAGCGCACACCGACGCTTACCTCGGCCATAAAGCCGTGTTCGGCGCCGCAAAAGACGGCATCACTGCGCAACTGAAAGCCGGTTGCTTACTAACGAGGGCCGCGCCGCCCTCTCTAGGTAACATATGTCGCGTCTGTTCGGATTACATGACGTGTCGGCAATAACAAGTTAGGATAAAAGCACAAGTATTACAATTCTGAATAAAACAAATTAGTTAAGTCATTAGTTGGCATAATACCGCCTCCCTGTTAGATGACTCCCCGTCTTTAGCGTAAATTCGACTCATACACTTTTTTTAGACTGGTAATTTTAAGAGAGTCAATTGTACGAAAATGTTTATGACAAGTGGCATGTGGTTCACGTCAGTGGACCCCGGTGGCGTATATATATAATCAACAAAATCTGGTTTAAACGACAGTAGCAGGATATCGGGTTTAACTGATCTTGCGGGAACTTTGTAGCTCCGCTTTCTGCTAAGCGATATTGGTGAAAACGTGACGTTACCTGATAGATTTGATGTTTTTGTCGAAGATGGAGCTTTGGTGTATTTTAGTGGAAAGGGGGCACTTGCAGCACCACCTTCTTTTGGCCCTTCTGGCCATTGGATTTATTTAGTCTGCTGTGTAAGATGTCCCCCATAGCCACCACCAACATGTTTTTGGCGTTACGTTACTTTATTAGTTACCATTGTGATCTAGCCTGATATGTAATACTTCAGATTTTTGGCTAGACGCCCCCTGTTGGGAGAATTCCGTTGTTACATGTGAGCTGTGTGAAAGTTGGTATTCAGGCGATTCTCCCGAATGTCACCGGTTGTGAGTTTGGTTCCGTTTAGTCGTGCTCGTCATGCCCCCAGGCCAGGTTGTTTTTCAGTTAGATACAAGAATGTATTTCAGTTTGCACTCTGGGTCGAAAAGGAACCTTTTCCTTTTTAGTTTTTCAGTAACTTTGACATACAGATTTATGTGTAGCCTTGCCTTGCAAGTGTTCCAGTATAGTAATGTTAACATTACTATGGCAGTAAGAGTAATTGAACACAGCATTGAAGTAAGACTTGTCACTTAACGCATGTAAAATGAACATTATTTTAGGGAATGATATCTAAATGGTGTATTTGTCCTCAGTCCTGCAGCAAATCAGCTACAGGCATCCCAGCATCAGCCAAAGCACTATGGGATCACATCCCCAATCAGCCTGGCCCTGCCGAAGGAGGCTGACCTGGTGTTGACGCAGAAGCTGTGCGAGGCGCTGAAGCCGTATGCCGTGTTTGAGGAGGAGCTCGAGCTGCAGCGCAGGTGATATGATGGTGGCGAGCGTGAGCCCAGGCCCCATTCATCGTCATGGTTACTGTCTCCACTTCTGACCATGCCCAGACATACTGCAAGCTTACTGTGAATCCCCATTAGCAAGAGCATGCCCAGTTGCAGTGCTTTATAAATGTGCTCCCCCAAAACAATGTGCAGATATTTTCCAGGGAGTTGCATTGCTTGTTTGGAACTAACCTTTGTGTAACCTTTTGACAGGATTTTGGTTTTAGGAAAATTAAACTCACTGGTCAAAGAATGGATCCGAGAAATAAGTGAAAAGAAGGTATGACCCCCCCCCCCCCTTTATCTTAAAATAATTTAGAAAATAATCCTTATAATTATTATTAATGTTACATGTTCAGTTACAAATATGTCCCATCTTTGAGCCAGATTAGTCCTTAATACTTGTGTCTTTTTCAAACAGAATCTGCCAGCCTCTTTAGTTGAAAGCGTTGGTGGGAAGATATTCACATTTGGTTCTTACAGGTTAGGAGTTCATACAAAAGGTAAGTTATTTTTTTTTCCTTTTGCTCTTTCTATTTTGGTATATGTATAGAATGAGGTATAGTACAATTAAAGGTACGTCCACACAAGCTGTTCAGTTTGAGGGCTATTTTTCCCCCTGTGCACCTAATTAAAATGTTTACTTATGTGTGTGAATATGTTCTGTGTTTAGTCCTGCAGTTTTACTGTAATAGTGTGCATTTGCTGCTTATGGTTCTGTGTAATATTTGTTTGATGCTGGTCTCTCACACGCAATAACACTGAATGTTGATAGTTGTGATTATTGCAGAACATGGATAAGCATGCAGTTTAATGTGTAAAGGTCTACTTGCTCTTCAGCAAATGATAAAGATATTTTTATGCCTAATTTCCCCCCTTGTGATGTCTTTGAAGGCGCTGATATCGATGCTCTCTGTGTTGCCCCACGTCACGTGGAACGCTCCGATTTTTTTACCTCGTTTTATGAGAAGCTAAAAGATCATGAAGAGGTTAAGGATCTGAGGGTACGAGATCATCCAAGGCCTAGCACCACATGAGACAGTGGGCTGTAGATGCATTTGGCAAAAAATTGTTTTAGGACGCATTTCCACTGCAACAGGTACCATACCTTTGGTATTAAAAATCCGGTACATTCCTTTTCCATTGACTTCTGGTTCAATATTAGTGTCCGCACAGTAGTAAATGAAATCAGACAAAATTAAGGCCCTTGAAAGGTATTAAAAAGTAGTAAATGGAATTTGACTTGGTAGTAAATTTTTCAACATCCACCTTAATTTATTATGAGTTTCCCATTTGTCCATGTGTTTTAACTTCATCAAATTAAAAAATATGATATACGTGCTAGCAGGACCTGAGTCGGAATTAATAGCCTATCAGAGTGATACTGACACCATTTCTCCACCTTTTACCTCAGTTGAGCCAGGGTGATCTGACGTGTTGATATTAGCAGAACCTCTGAAATTAGTTAGTAGCCACTTGGTGGTGAAATGAGGAAATGTAAATTTTTAAGTTGGCTTGATAACCTGCCATTTAAAGACTGGCTTAAGCCGGTTGTGGGGAATGACCAGAAAGCATTCTGCAGTATATGCAAAAAAAAAAACTCTAAATCTAACCTGGAACGGCGTTACCACGATTGAATCTCACTGAGAATCCGCCAGTCATCAGCAGCAGATTTGCGTGCAGGGGGAGCGGTTCCCTATTTCGTTGTTCGGTGATGCTACACGGACCGGGGCAAATGCAAACATAAGGTCAGCTACGAGCACAAACATTGCCATCACACCACCTCAGCAGCAAACTAGTGCGACTAGCACCACAACGGCTGCAGCAGACAGACAGCAGACCTTACTGTCACCAACGTAAAGTTCTCTGGTGCCTGAACACCGCAGCTAGCCATCATCCGTACAGTTCGAATGAGGGTATTGGGGGCCTATTCGGAAGCATGTTTACTGACTCCGATATAGCTAAAAGTTTCGCATGTGGCTAGGATAAGACTGCGTACATGATTCGGTTCGGCATTGCGCCACATTTTAAGGAATTACTGATAAACAATACAGGTATTTTATATACAGGTAAAATTGTTAAACTTTTCTCAAGATTTATTTTGGGACATGTCCAAATTTTTATCTCGCTTTGCATCAACCAATAAATACCAATGGTTACCACCCATTACTATTCCATGGACTCTTTAGACAGTTTTTTTTAATCCACAGTGTAAGTTATTGTTACAAGTTACCTTGTGATGAAATAATTCACTACTTTTGTCTGTGTGTATGGGAATGTGTGTCTGTCTTAGCGTGTGTCACATGACACACATAAAATTGTATTAATGTTTATGGCTGTTGTCAAGTGTCGTTTGTTTTAAGAAGTGTCAAGCTGACTTTATTAGGTGGGGTTAAGGGTTATGGTTAGGATAACCTAAGGGCTAGAGTTAAGATAAGGACAAATGAAACTCAACTTGACACTACAAAAAAACACACTTAATACTTAATAAAAACAGTTAAACATTAACTGACCTAATATTTATGATGGGTATGAAGATTTAGCATGCCCCTCCCCCCCCCCCCCCCCCCCAAAAAATCGCTGCCCGATTGTTGGTAGTAAAAAATATTGTGGAGGTAATAAAAAAGGTAGGAAAAGGTGGTAAATTCAACTCTAGGATTCCTGCATAAACCCTGGTACCAATCCAACTGGGATCATTTTTTGGTACTTTGGGGTGGGACTTGCAAAAGTATTTATTGTTCATTGGTTATGCAAATAGGCTGCCTCTGAAACACAATACAACTGGCGTCTTGGAAAAAAAAAGTCTCAACAAGATCTGGATGGCATGACAACAAACAAAAAAGATGCTATGATACAGTCAGGCTGCACGATGGCATTCAGTTTGAAATAAGAAGCTGTAATTTTGTTGCAGTAAACGGTGGGATATATATAAAGCAAAAACTGAGTTGCCCCAGCCCCTTTAGGAGTGATTTAAACAGCAAAGTTGAAATGATTGGCTCAGAGAGCGCATGCAGAGCTCATGCAAAAGTAACAATGGTAAACTTGAAACCGATTTTTAAAACACGTACTAGATAATCTTGAAAAGGAACAACCCCCACTCTCCCCATGCTATAATGTTCAGACAGTATGATGGTATGAGAAAACTGGGTTCAGATCAGGCTATCGCGGTCCTTGTGATGTGAGAGTTGCATGAGCATAACACCAAAAGTACTGTACCTGATGCAATGGAAAAGCACCTTCATTGTATGGAATTTTTCACCAAATCAATTGCTGTGTGTGTGAATTGTGACTTGGCTTTCTTTGTCCAGGCTGTGGAAGAAGCATTTGTTCCAGTAATAAAGTTATCGTTCGATGGCATTGAGGTAATATGTCTTAAACTGTTCTCTATTTGGCAGATAGAAGCATATATCAGTTCGGTTGTGTTCATGGTCTGAGAACAAAGACAAATTGAGGTAGTAAAAAAATCTCTGTGACAACTGATTAAGTTAAACGCTTCATTTGTGTTGTCTGTTTGTATTAGATTGATATACTGTTCGCCCGCTTAGCACTGCAGACTATCCCGGAATCCCTGGACCTCAGAGATGATAGCTTGCTCAAGAATCTGGACATCCGTTGCATTCGAAGTCTTAATGGTAAGTGTGTGATTCCCTTCAGCTGTAATATGCAGCAGGTGTTTAATCCAAGGCTTATCAGCCATGAAGTTTATGTAGCGATGTACTAGTCACATGCAGAATTTCATGGATATCGCCATCAGAAATGTTTTTGACAATAGTACAGTTAATCTTAATCATTTTGATGTCCTTTTGAATGCAGACTGATGTATAGCGTGAGTGTGTTTTGTCATGTCAGGCACATTGCTGAAGTAGTTTCCATTGTTTTCAGGCTGCAGGGTGACTGATGAAATCCTGCACCTGGTGCCTAACATTGAGAACTTCAGACTCACCCTCAGAGCCATCAAGTTATGGGCAAAGCGTATGTTCAGTGTTTCACTTTCTGGATGGTTGGCTGTATGTCTTTAAATCAGTGGTGTCCCAAGCCGGTATCAATGTCCCAAGCCGGCTTAATCCATGGATATCTAATCCAAAGCTCAAAGTATTTAATTTCCAGTGTCTGCCTAATGTATGTCAGTGGCGCAGATTGTAAGGTTCCGTCGTATGCTACAGTAAGCCTGAGGCACATGGCTTGAAACTACATGTGGAAATTCTTTAAATACCCCAAACGCTCCCTACAGTGTTTGCAATGCCACCCTTTCGAGAGGAGGTATGATTTGCTTTGATTAATACAACAAATCTAATGAGGCACTTGCAGAAACCTCATAAGGAAGAGAATTGTGAAATCAGAAGGCTTACTCAGATGAAGAATGTACAGACATCTTCATCAATGGGGGACTCTGATTCAGCAGATATAAACATTGAATGGATCAGATTGGGATACCAAAAAGTGCATTGGGCTATCCCTACTTTAAACCAGTTAATAGTTGTTGCCAACAATGAATTTTCCTTGTACATGCCTCTATACTATACTGTATAATTTTGATTTATAATTGAATTAACATACTACATTAGGGATGTCTGGAAACAGAGCTCTAATTGTAATCTAGCAGTCTTTAGTGGACTTTTTAGCAGTCTCTGAATTAATAACGAGTAATAAGTAGTAACAATGCTGATGATTTAGTGTTCACAGACTGTGGCTGCTTAAAAATATTTAAGGTGGTCAGTCTAAAATCCTTTACCCTCTACTCTTACCGTATTTATAGTGAATCAGCAAATGCATCCATAGCTGGCTTGCATTAATGTTTTCAAGATAAAATGTGTTTAGAGAATTGTTGGCAAAATTTCTCTCCCAAACTGCTAAATTATTGAAGTTTGCTTGGTAATTTTCCTAATGATCCCATGTAAGAAACGGACCTTTTGTTTTACATTTTACTCTCAAGGAGATTGCAGTCTGTGGTTGTTAAGCTTGAAGTATTTCCTGCATTAATCTTGCTTTGCCGCTATATGATTACCACATTGTTGTGATATAGTTAAACGGTGACTTTGATAAATATTTGCTTTAATTCCCTGCCATAATAAGTCATGGCTTTAATATATTTTCTTTGTGTTGAGTAGGTATTTCAGCAGCCGTAGAGTATCAATCATTCTGAAATGTTTGCAGGTCACAACATCTACTCCAACATTTTGGGCTTCCTGGGAGGGGTCTCGTGGGCTATGCTGGTTGCCCGTACCTGCCAGCTGTATCCCAACGCTGTGGCGTCCACACTGGTGCACAAGTTCTTTCTGGTCTTCTCCAAATGGTGAGGGTGTGACCTTTCCCTGTCTGTTGGATTACATGTCTGTGGAGTATATTCATTGCTAATGGGGGGCTGGTCTGTCTGTCAAATAAAATATTCTTGTATTGCATGTTTTTATATAGAAATATATGTATAGATATGTTGTGTGGACACGCAATGAAATTGTGGGATAAATAAAATGAGTCTGCCCGATTTCTAACTGGGTCTCGTTCTATTAGGGAGTGGCCCAATCCGGTCCTCCTGAAGCAACCTGAGGACTGCAATCTAAATCTCCAAGTCTGGGATCCCAGAGTAAGCCTGCCAGTTGTCATCCTGCTGTCCCTCTCTCTGTCTGAGGACCTGATACCTGTTTGTCGAATTTTCCAACTGTTTGTTGAATAGAAATGTGATTTGTATTGTAAAAATGTATTTTTGGGTAACTCCTGTAATTTGGGGTGAAATGTTTTGGCAGTGTTATTTCAGGAAGGCCCCAGATATTGTTTGTAACCCTGGGGTTAAAAATGTGTCATCTAATGAATTATGGCGTTGCTAATAAATCCTAGTTCTGTTATCACTTCTAATGATAATACTAGGATTGATACTAATGGTATTACTAGGAGTGATGCTAATAGTACTACTAGGATTGATGCTAATGACACTACTAGGAGTGATGCTAATGGTAATTTTTTTGCAGAAAATATTTGGATGTCTAAGGGATAAGTTATAAATATGGAGGTAATGGTTTTTTTCGTCTTGTCTGCGTTTATTTTTTATTTTTTTTTAGGTGACCCCCAGTGACCGATACCATCTCATGCCTATCATCACCCCAGCCTACCCTCAGCAGAACTCCACCTATAACGTGTCTGTGTCCACCCGCACTGTCATGATGGACGAGTTTAAACAGGGTCAGTTAGATGTAGCTTCCTTGCACAGCTGTCTATGCCTGTCTTATCCCCCATATACCGTGACATACCGTTAAAGGCATGAGAGCTGCAGGTGTCTGACCGGCTTTCGCAGGACCCCATGCTCAAGTGTCATCCCCTCTCTTGCAGGTCTTGCCATCACAGAAGAAATTATGCTGAATAAAGCAGACTGGTCCAAACTATTTGAAGCACCAAACTTCTTTCAGAAATACAAGTATGTATTAAACTGCTTATCCTGTTGGACACACATGGTGAGACACAACTATTTCAATAAAGATTTATTTCTGCAAAAAATACCCACACAATCTTTTAGTATATGTGACATGTTTTCTTTTTATTATTATTTTTCTTTTTTATTTGTTGAATTTGTGATCCATTACATGTGGATATTAAATAAAGGCGTACATATGCAGACTCCCAGGGTTTTATTATGATTTCCAGAGGGGGGAAAAAATTTAATTGCCTTTTTGTTTACAATTCATTGTACATAAGATGGCCTTACTTTATAGTAATAAAAGAATATTTTTTGAAATTGGGGTTTAATGTCAGTATGTCAGCTGACTATAAGGTAGGTCCAGTACTTGTACAATCTCATTAAACATGAGCCTTGCTTGTTTTTTTATATATATACCTGTGCCTTATACTGTATGCAATACCAAATAAAATACTTTAGTTCACAATTTGCACTATGTATTTCTTGTTAGTCTGTTTCTGTAGATGCTTCCAGTTTTTTGTGATAGATTTCTTTTTCTTAATTCAATGACAGTACAAAGCCTGGTGGAAATATCGGAATTTTACTTTAAAAGCTGGTGAAATTCCCATGAATACCCACAAATACCCATAAATTACTGAAAACTCTTAAATTATAGTTGTATCAAACCCTGTTCTGTTTCCCGTGATGTGGGTTTGACTGTGAAGGAAAGCTAGCTTTAGTGAAATGTTCTTTCGTGGTGTTCAGTTTGGTGGGGGGAAGAAAAGCCACAGTTATAGATAAGCTTTGCCCCCATCACAAACCTAACCTCAGAGTCACTCCTTTAGCTCCCATCCTAGGCAAGGTTGCTCAACGACTCATTTGCTGCTGCACTGTCTTTGCACATTTTGTACATTGCACCATGAAATGGACTGCACTTTTCCTTTTTAGAACAAACTCTTTAAGAAGCTGTAGCATTTTCTGGCTGTAACTTGTGTATCTTGTGTATTAAATTAATGTTTAATGTTCTTCCTGGGTCATATGTGTTGGCAGGCTAGGTGACATTGAGACACCTTTATATCACCTGCTTGTGATAGGTTAAACCCACATGGGTATTTTCTTTGCTCTGATTGTGTGATCGGCCTGATTTTCATTTAGTATGAAATGACTTCTTTAAAAGTTATCGCCTAAATCTTAACTGAATTTTCACCCAGTCTGCTGATGATCGCTCACTTAGTTCCTGGGAATGGAGAAATGTTCTGCAAATAGAGAGGAAAAAAAGCCAAGATCATTCTTAAGTATTTGGCAAATTTCTTAGCCTGTCTTATCACCTGTGAAAGAACATGGATTTCACCATAGTTCAAATGTAGCACTTATTAGTTGTCGTTGTTTTAATTTAATAAAGTCAACAACATACATAACCTTTCCTTTTCTAGCTGGCTCCTTTCCCCACTTAGTGTAGCTTCTTCTTTTCCCCATGTTGTCTTTAGGAAGTGGTCTGCTTTCCCCAGGGTACATTCGTAAATGTCATGGTTGCCACTGTCAGCATTCCGTCTCCTCCCCGGTTCCTTCACCATAACGTTAAAAGAAGCACAAAGTGTCCCTGAGTTTGTTCAGTTAGGCTTCCACCAGCATGGGAATTCATGTACCGTATATCTGTAATAAATAAATTATGTTTTTCTGTCTCAGACCTTTTTATTTGATGCTAAGCTCTGGCAGAAAATGTAGTTATTAGTGTGTGTTTTTGCATTTTTAAATGAAAATGTTTGAAATACTAAATTCTTTGATATGGATGGTGGCGTATAATAGTCTTTCTTTTGCTAATTGTAATTTTTAAAATGACAGCTGATTAACTTTGAATTGCTTGAAAGCATTTGATAGGCTAGTTAATATTCCTTTTGATATTCATTTATTCAGCTCGGGGTTTGTATTTGCTGTGGTATTTTACCCATCTGTCTTACGATATCCTACCTTCTGTTTACTTATTTGACCAAAGTGATCATTTAGAATTTTTGAAATGTTGGATTTCTATCAGAAAGCAATATTTTGCTTCGCTGAATTTAATTGGCTCTCGCAGTACATTTTTCCAGTTAAAGTTAAACATCCTGCATGGTGAATTTTCCCATTACAAGCAGGCATAACACAGCAAAGCTACCTTAAGGCGGCTGAAAAATCCACCAGTTTCAGTTCTATAAACCTGTTATTTCACCAACTTTTGTATTTATTTGATATTTTTTCTGTCACTTAACAATAATGATAGCTGGTCTCTTAATTAAGGGTCTTGTCATAGACATGTCTGCTGGTGAATAAAATGACTGAATATGTATGTCCAGTTAAGAGTAGGGCAATTCACTCTAGAATTTATATTGCAGGAGAATTCTCTCGCAAATGTAACTGACATATACCTGTGCTTATAGTCGTGAATTGTGATATTCACTGGAACTACTTTTTCAGATGGCACGAATTCTTGTCTGACCCTCACACAAAAGGCTTGTTTTGAAGTGTAGCTCTTTAGCAAATTAATTGTCTTCCAGTACAATATTTTATCTGCATTGTGTCCACCACCACCCCCCCCCCCTTTTTAAGGAATGAATGTTTTTGTGGGTGGTCAGGAAATGGTGTGTGTGGTATGTCTTCATGCAAAGGGCTGCACAAGGTCTTGTACTGGGTGTCCCTCAGCTGGTTGGGCTTCCCCAGTTCCTCCAGTCATAGACCTGTCTGTGGGTGAAGGGCCTCACCTTTCGTTTTGCTTTTGTTTAGAACTGACCTTTGTTTGCAGGACATAATGGCCTTGTTCTGTTTTTATGTTCCAAGGCATTATATTGTGTTGCTAGCAAGCGCACCGACCGAGAAACCACACTTGGAGTGGTGAGTACCTTCTGTGCCCTGTAACCCCCCCCCCCCCTTCCTCACAAAAAAAGAGTAATTGCAGGGAGCAGTGGCAGTGAGTGATTGTCTCTTTGTCACTTCGGTATCATTTCAAGTGCTTTAAAGACATTTAAAGACTTTGTGATGCTAGATTTGTATATTCTTTTCCATTGTGTGGTGTGATTCAATTAAGCCATGTCTCTTCTCTTTAATTGTCGGTTAACGTCATCGTCGGCTCACAGTTTTCTGCCAGCTCCTGCCTGCAGTTGCTGTTCGATGCGCACCGAGCCGAGCTGCCTTAACACACTGTTTCGCCGGCAGGGTCGGCTTGGTCGAATCGAAAATCCGAATTCTCGTCGGAAACCTGGAGAAGAACGAGTTCATCACGCTGGCTCATGTGAATCCGCAGTCTTTTCCAGGTCCCAAGGACAGTGAAAAGTGAGTCCAGAGGTCACTGTCAGCTTCGGTCCTGTAAGCTGTACCTGGAGCATGTGGCATCCGACATGACCTGACTTTGTGAAATGCTTTATTCGCGACTTGCATGTAGATTTACGTTTGTCTATTTATCACACGTTTTTGTCTGAAGCGACGTCATGCATCATAAGCATTGACGTCATTATATCTACTTTCTTTGTCATTGTCCCATTTGATTTTTGCAGAGAGGAATTCAGCACAATGTGGGTAATTGGCATTGTCTTCAAAAAGATGGAGGGATCTGAAAATCTCAATGTGGACCTGACGTATGATATCCAGTCCTTCACAGACACTGGTGAGCCCCCCCCCCCCTGGAAACAGGCTGACTCCCCACAGGACACACAGGGCATCTGTGCACAGACAAGCGTTTGCTTAACATTGCTGTCCCTTCTGGGTTTTGCCCAGGTTTTAGTGTTTTAATTCAATTGACTTTATTTGCCAAACTGAATTCACTAGCGGCTAATTAGCTTGCCCAACAAATACTTGAATTTTACACACACACACGTGTATGTGTGTATAAGGTATGCATAAAGCTAGCACCACACACTCAATTTCAACAAATTGGCTCGTCCATGTGGAATTCTGGCTTCAGTTACTGCCGTGTGCTATGATGATATAACATTTTGGGTGAGCCCCTTGGTTTATGACAAGTCAAGAACCTGCCACCCATGCCATCTGTTTTCTTCCTTACCGAAGTCTACAGGCAAGCCATCAGCAGCAAGATGTTTGAATCGGACATGAAGATCACGGCGATGCACGTGAAGCGGAAACAGCTGCACCAGCTTCTGCCAAACCTCGTTGTTCAGAAACGGCGTAAGGTGAGAAAGTGGAGGGGAGGCTGCCCTGCCTCCGACAGCCCATCCACCGTGCGCCTGTACATGACAGGTTCGAGTCCCATCCTAATCACACCAACCTATACCCTATCTCAGCTATTCGAATTCACACTCTCAGGCTGGTGCCACACTACATCCTCTTGGTAAAGTCTAGGGCAGGTGCCCTATACCAGCTGTGTTTGCTCGCTTCTGATTTCGCACCAGGGTTTTCATAACCCCAAATCTATGGTGAAGGTCTCAATCCACCAGTGAACCCAGACATGGTAAAAAGTATGCTTTTAATTCTGCCGTATGCCCGGCACGTTTTGGGAGGTACCTTTGAGGCTCTAAAGGTCAAATGTGATCCCGAAGGTCCTCATTCCTAGCTGTTTTAAGACATCTGTTATTTAGTATGAACAGAGTCGGTCATGTTTCATGCGCGACTGGGGTTCGCTGTGTGACAAAAGGAAGGCAGTCATCTGACTCCAGCTCTGTCCCGCCCCCTCTCCGGCAGCACTCCAGTGATGGGGTACGTCTAGTGACAGACAGCAGCCTGGACCTATCCCTGGATGGTGACAGCAGCATGTCTGTACCATCACCCACAGCCGCCCCCAAGACTTGCCCGCTCATCCCTGCAGCCAGTCCGCCCAGGTAGGTCATGATTGCACTTTTTAAAACCACTTAAGCTTCTAAACATCTTAGAGACTGTCTCCGATAAGTGATTAGCTAGGAAAATATTCTGGTGGTGGGTGCAGAAAATCTTCTTGTATGACCGGCACTGGACGCCTTTGTGATTTGAAACCATGTGTGTTATATTAGTGCTGAGACTGTATGTCTACAGCATTAGCTTTTGGGCACCAGTTTGGTGGTTCTTTCAGCTGACTTTTGCACATGCTCTGTCTGCTGCTTTAAAAAGCCTTTCCTTCTCCATCTCCCCCTTACCTCCCACCCCCGATTGACAGGCACAGTCCTCCAGCTCCCCCAAGTGGCCCCTCGGACACCCAGGCCACTGCAGATGTCCCCGGAGGTTTGTCATGTCGCTTTTGTTTTGCTTTGCATATTCATCTGAACCCACCCCCCCCCCCCCCCCCACCCCCCCCCCTC
>JAODJW010000039.1:14057786-14083738 GCA_026777045.1 Hyperopisus bebe | reverse complement strand
CAAAAGTATGACCCCCCCCCCCAGCACAAGCAGCACAGGGATATGTTAATACTGATGTATATGAGTGAGCCACTAAGATAGGCTGTGCTAATGAAGTGTGGAGATAATGGATGAAAGAGCAAAATAAATTAAAGTCTCTTTTCATTAACCACGATTTTAGCATTCAATGTCAAACCCACCTGCCCAGCTGCTGTTTGCAGGCTCTTCGTTACGCCGCTAGTTTGTGTTTTCTTCTCCCTGACACCCTCCCACCCGCGGGCCCTCTCGGGGAGCCCCCCCGCACTCTCCGTGTCCCACCTCTCGTCGCCTGTGTGGGCGCCAAGGAACAGCATCGGCCGCAAAACTTGGGGAAAAAAATATACATTAAAAATGGCTTGAATTCACAGAATACCGCCCTCCCCACCTTCTCGGGGACTCCAGTCTCCGAACCTCAAACGGATGAAGACACCTCTGACAGCCAAGATCCTCCTCACGATCTCTGAACTGGGGGGTCATGGCCCCATGCAGAAGCCCAGTCACTTCCGCTCCTCCCCCCAGACCCCCTACTCCCATCCCCCAGGACTCTTCCCTGACGACATGTCCGACACATCACACTCTTCCTGCACCAGCACTCAGAGGGGCTAATTAATGCTTTAATATGCAAATGAGCATTGCAGTAAATTACATAGCTGGCAAGCAGGTCTTGTTTTCTGAAAATCCATGAAGAGTGCAACGAGGCTTGATGTTCATGGCAGCGGCGTCAATGGCCTTTTTTTTTTTTCTTTTTTCCCCCGAGCACCTCCCCCTTCCCCCCCACCCCCCCACCCCGGTCTCACATGGGTCGCCACCAACGGACGCCCCACCGCGCCAGACCCGTGTCCAATTGCACAAATTGCTATCAGCGTGGAAGCTGTAAAATCTCAGGACAGCACAGTTTATCTGAAAAAGTTACATCCTGGAACAGATCAGGGGGATGAAAACATATGAATATGCCTGATGCCGAATCAGTGCGGCAGTGAGAAAGAGACTGGCCCACGTGGCGTGCAGAGAGACCAGGCGTATGCGACTCACTGGCCTTTTTTTAGTTGTATGGGCCGATTGAGGACTCTGACTCTGGGCTCGTTTGATCAGCCTGGGATTCTCTGGGGGGTGATGCGGCGTGCGGCTCGCACTGGGCCAGAGAATTCCGCTCCGTCGCATCAGGCACCTTGATCAGATCACCCGGCGGCTTCGGGGGTGGGGGCACTTTAATCGCGGTTCTGACGCAAATGAGTCCGACGAGCCGCGCGGTGACTCTGAACCCCGCCAGAGATGATTGCACCCCCCTCGCGCCTGGAATACACAGCCGCACCCCTCGCTCCCCCCCCCCCGGGAACGGCAGGCGTGCCACTCACTAATGAGTGAGGAAGGTGTGCTTTGACTGACAAGGCATGGCGAGGATGCCGGCCCATCGGCCGAGATCAAACAGGCCCAGAGCCTCTGATTCTACTGTAGGTACCAAACAACCAGCCATTTGATATGTGAGCTGCAGAAAGGCATTATTGCCAATGATAATCAGTTGAACACTTTCCCCTAATTTTACATGGAGGATACCTATAAAGATACCTATCCATCTATCTGTTCGTTTATTTGGAATGAGGAGGTAAAAATCCAGCCCAGATAAGAAAAGGACAGGGGTACTCTTTATTTTTAAGCGTGTCAGCTCTGTACTTGATTACACTTGAAGGGGGTATTGTGATGGCAACTTCTTACTACAAGAGAAATTATTTATACATGTTAATGTATGGAAACATATTTACATATTTATATAGAATATATACATACATATGAATTCTTGGTATTTCTTCTCAGTTCCTGTCAGGTCACAAGCTAATTTGTTCTGTGCAATGCACAATTTCCTTCCCAATGATTTCTAATGAAATGTGCATACAGGCTGCACAAGAGTCTCGATAAAGGGCTCGTTTGAACCCAAGACGACTGAATTCTACGGTTATTACAAAATGCATTTAATCACACTTGGGTTGGGGAAACACTGTGTCAGCGAGGTTGCAGTGGAAAAACAGAAAATAATGCACCAATTTACATTTCTGTGTGCTGTTCTCTTGTCTTTTAATTTCTAACCGGTTACGTGCAGATTACCAGCTGTCCTGATCCCGCTATGAGCAATCACTGACTTTTTTAGAAGTCGTGCAGCATATGTGGCTCATTTCATTCATATGTCACAGTTTTTTTTCTGCCAAATCAGATAATGAATTAACAGCAATAGAACATATAAAAGGGGCAGTCAAGCAGCATTTTAATCTTGTACATCCTGAAAACTGGAATTTACTGTCTTGCTCAGGTTAATAAAAAAAGGGAGAGGACCTTGCTAAAATATAGTAGAAAACGTTGAGGACAAACACCACAGTGACCTGATTTAATTAGGGTCTGAATCTCCTGGACACATATGTATTACTCAGTCAACATTTTGCCAGTCCTTTTATTTTCAGCTGTCATGCGTCAGCTTCTAATGTGTCTGGGACAGAGAATGTGCCCTTAATTCGTATCCTTTTTGGTTTTCAATGGCCATTCAATTGACGGAACGTGTGGTTTATTCTGACAGTCCCCGAGAAGGAAGAAGAATGGATCTTATTAGAGATTTGTACAAAATACTCTGTGAGCGCCGAAGTTATTTTCAGAGTTCCCACTTTCTCCTCGTTTTTATTGTTAATTATGTCTTTAGGATTGTCGGCATGCAATTTAAGACTAAGAACACAAAGACAAAAATGTCAAGGCAACAATGAAGGAGCTGGATGTGCTTAAATTTAAATTTTCGGTCTCCCCTGGTGTCTCTGTTTATCAAGGGGGCCCCCGTACGCGCTTTAAATCTTTCCGAATGAAGTCAGATCTCTGCCAATAGCGTACGCATATTTGGAGTGCACGTTATCTC
Organism: Hyperopisus bebe; assembly: GCA_026777045.1. Lineage (NCBI taxonomy): Eukaryota > Metazoa > Chordata > Actinopteri > Osteoglossiformes > Mormyridae > Hyperopisus > Hyperopisus bebe. Next base: position 14,080,830 of record JAODJW010000039.1, on the reverse strand, counting down.
CAGCGGCGGCTAAAAATCAAAACCGGGACGTTTTTACGCGGTGATTTTGCAATCACACCATGAAAAACAGCAGCTCTTTGTGAGGCTAACGCTGTGTGTTTATTTCTCTGCAAGAGTGACCCAGCACGGAAGGCTCCAGTCTTCGTTTCAGGCATTTTTTTAAAAAAATTATTTTGTCTCTTTGGTTTATGTTGGTCTTTTTTAAATTCTGTATGCTCTTTAAATGTTTTCAAAACATTAAATGTTCGGAAGCGCAAATGTACCTGAAAGGCTTTGCCAAGTTCTGCCATGCGAATCCTGCTTTTTGTTCCTTTTCTGGAGTGGTTTCCATTTTACACGTTGACACAAATATATGTACGTTTTACCCGTTTTCCATAGCTGTATGCCCTGTACCTGTTCACAATGAGCCTGGACCCTATCCCATTAAGCAGGGGGTATGGTATGGGAGGAGACCCCAGACAGGATGCCAGGCCATCATGGAACATCATAGGACACACTCATACACACACACACACGCACGCACACGCATTCACATACACACACACACGCACACACACACTCACTAGTAGCAATTTAGATGCATGTAAATGGAAGGAAAAAAATATATATAGTGGCCTAATGCTTCCATGTTGTGGGTTCAACTCCCATCCTGATTCTGTGTGAGTTAGCAGCTTCTCCAGGTTTATATATCAGCTTCCTGGACACACATATACATAGACACAATATTTTACGGTGACTGGGGGGTGACTCTATTGTTCTCATCGATCGATGGGGGCCGTTGGTCGGGGATGTCCGGCCGCGTGTGGAACGCCAGCACCGCCATCACGCCCAGCAGGGGTCACATGTGCCATTTGTTGGAATCGATCCCCGGCGCTCTGCCTCGGCAGGCTTGGGGTCCGACTATACGCGCAGCCTCAAAGACCCTCCTGGGCAATTAAAGGCACACGCTAACACCACCCCCCCCACACACCTGGACCCCAGTCACTTCGGAATGATTTAAAACCCGTGTTTCAAAGTCTGATGTTTTGCCATTTCTTTCTTATCTATTTTGCCGTCTCCTACTGGATCACATGGTATCTTCAGGTTATTCTTAAAAGACAAAAACCTATGATGTCCTACAATGGATTAACCAAGATAAATATGAGTACATTCCCTGAGTTATGATCAAGCAAATCCTAACCTAGTCCCCCCTCCCTCACACACACACACACACACTGTGTGTCTTTGGCTGCTGTTGACCGTCTGTCACAGAAGCACACCACACCATCCAGGCTTCTGGAGCCGCGTTCTCAGTCGGGTGCGTGGCTTCTGGTGTGTACATCACACGGATGAGGAGCAACGCACTCTTTGGCAACACCGCCCATCCTTGTTTGCGTCAGACATTGTTCAAGCCAAATTTTCAGCACAGACAAGCGGGCGAAACTTTTGCCAGCCCCCCTTCCAATGTTTGTGCTAGATGGTTTGTAATCATGGGCCGTCTTACTCACGCTTATGTGTAACTCCATAAAATACACGGGGCAATCCAATAAAAAATGTCACATTGTTTTAGAGTTATACATATACTAGGCAAATCCACTCGTAAAAGTGGCCAAATTCTTATTTTTTGTTGGAAATTCAAAATGCTCAACATGATCATCCTGAAGGAGCTATCCCAGGTGTCACTACCCTAAAGTCAGGATCATAACAGATATGCTGGAGAGGACATAGGGAGAAAGCTTCGGAAACACACTCCCATATTTGGTAATGGGAGTTTATTTTACTACATGCATGTAAACACTGTCTAGCTATTAGTAAATATGCATCCTAAGAATCATTATGTTATGGTACAACGTTATGACCAAGATGAAAAGTATCCTTTCCTTTTAATTATTCCAGTCTGTCATCAGTTTAACTTAACTACTGATTCATCTCACTCAATTAACCCAACCTAGCTTCATTAGCATTGTTCTATCATTTGACTCTAACCCTGTTTTATCTCCCCAGTCGACTATCATACTGTTTTATTATTTCTTTCTGATCAGGCCATTCTGTGATTTTTTTTTTTTTTATGTCTGTGTGAGCTGTGTGAATTCGTATTCTGACCCATGTAAGTGTAAGCTACCGTGTCAGCCATTTTCTCTTTCGTTGCCCAGAAGAAGAGCTTTTCATGTAAAATGAGTAGCACGTCACAGTGTTTTACAAAAAAAGTTTCACTTTGTCACTTTTATTATTCAGTTATTTTTTCGGTTCTCAGAATATACAGCATAGTTCTTCTGCGCATAATTAATGCTCTTGCAGCCCCTTTTGTTTATGTTGCCTGTAGATTTCCGCTCTCAGACTGGAGATATTCAAGTACATCCTCAAAACGCCTCCAAAGGAAAAAAAAAATGTAATCGGATCATTCACCTGAAAAAGCAATCAGGGTTTAGAAAATGACAATTGTTTGCTCCCAACCCCACTGCTCATCCCAGTGAGGAGGCAAAATTATTTGTAATTAGACAGCTGAGAACATAGCAGGCCTGAACATCCCCAAACATTTGGATTGACTTCCCAGCATTCCTTGCAAGTTGTTCTGTGAGTTCCCCACAGGCAAGAAGAGAGTGAGACGCCTGTGAAATTCCGGGCACGCTCACTTGTGCTTCACTCTCCTCCTCTTAACACAAAAATCAAAGCATTGTGGATTATTTAGGATTATTAAATCAAGCCCAGAGAAACTCTTTGATGGACAGGACGAGCTATTTTTATTAGCTCTATCGTGCATATGTAGCAAAGTCTCCTTTTCTCCTGACAATCTCTTATCTCCGTGGCTGAGGATGAAGAGAAATGCTTAGAGCTGCATGCTGGATATAGTCATCTATCGATCATTAGCATATTCATTTGCAAATTGAATTTGCAATCCCATGAATTTAAGAAACAATCTCAAATCCCATTTTCTAATCCCATCTGCTGTCCTCAGATAAAAAAAAAAAATACGAGACAGCCAAGTGTCACCAAGAGTTATGAGGAGATGGGGAAGGCCGCGTGTGAATACATCTTATTTATAAAGACCATGAAGAGACCGTGTTTGTAAAACTCACCCTATGATTGCAGGCTTCATTCCAACTTAGCCCTGAAAAGCAGACTATGATTCTTTCACAATCTTGCAGGCCTGAGAGGTAAAGTGAGGACGAAACCACTGATAACCAACAAGCCCTCAAGGCCAGACACTATTGGGAACAACCGGTAACTTTATTTGACCATTTTCAAATCTATTTAACTTATCGTAGGATGTACAGACGATACTTTTAGCTCACGTGTCAGTCGTACCGCGACAGTTGGTCAGTGACGCCCAGCGATTCACACCTGCTCCTGACCCCGGGTTCTCAGATGTGACTTGACTTTGCACATGAAGAAGCCATTTTTCTTCTGCTGATTCAAACGTGGAATGAGAGTCCATGTGAAAAGATAAAAACAAAAGAAAGTGAATGGCCCAAGGATGAGTAATACAACAGTTTGATACACCACAGGGGAAAACTTCTGAGGGAAGGATTGCGGAAAATTCCATTGTAAGGCCGCGCCGCGTTCCTGCAGTCACTCGAAAAGTGGCCTCCTCCATTGTACCAAACTGTTCACTGTTCAAAGGACAAAGGAAACTGGAACAATGCTGTCAGTTTGCTTGCTGCTTGGCTCTCGGTAAAGAAAAGGTAACTCAAAATTTTCTTCTGTTATTGGAAGTACATGTTTAGGCTGAGAACTTCCCATCAGGCTTGACCCATTATCACAGCAAGTGTGGTAGAGCCTCTATATAACATTCATATACATATGCTAATATATCTGGGAAGACACATGGTACAGTAATTACGGTTAAACTTAAATGAAAATCACATAATATGCCATTTTACACGAACATTGCATCACAATAAGTCGCATGGCACTGGGATGGCCTACTTACTAAAAGCTGACATGAGAATAGTACACGTTTGGCGATTAGGCATCAACAACTCCTGCGGTTCTCACTCTTCAGGCAAGAACTCAAAAATATCTTTTAATGGTTGTCTACAGGGAAAAAATATATATATGCAAAAATCTTTAATCATTAGTAAAAAATTGACTGTTAATAAATATGAAAAGCCGCAAGATTTGCAAATATGAAAGTGATATACCTGAGTAAGTACTAAAACATATCTTAAGGACATTTAAATAGTATTTTTGCATAGCTTAGAGGAAAAAAATTGGGTGACATGTCCTACTGTAGCAATTTGTTAATGTGCCACTTTAAGACAACTTGTTATTTTTATTATTTTTTTTTTTAAGGAAGTTACTTTAAAACCAAAGTTATTGTGCTTCAGATGGGGCTGTCAAGTTTCAAATCCAGGGAAATCGAAAGACAGAGTGGCAACTTTGAGGCAAGTCTGAGGGGAGATGAGGAAATTAAGTGATAAAAAGGAAATAAGTTTTTCACCCAAACAGAGGGACGCAGCTTGTAAACTCTGCATCTCCTGTGCATTTCCATTCTTCGCTCTGCGAATGCAGGGGAACCACCAGAGCTCTCTCCGTTCTGGGTGGCTTTGTGCTGCAGACTGCTCCGGAGCATTTTTGGGCCCATTTAATTAGATTTGTAAAAATAATTTTCAGAGTGCTTTATACATTGAAAGCTCTTAGGGGTTAAAATCAGCTGCATATTTCCTTTCAGCATCTTTTCAGCAATAAAGCATAAATTATTTAAAATAGCACGACCTTTTATCTCACACCCTTTGAAGGCAGCAAATTAAAAATGTAAATGGGGAGCTAATTAATATGCAAATGTATTCATTCACAGTTAACAATATGCAATTAAACCTGCAGTGTCTAGAAAGAGCATGAACAAAATTAGTAACTTAATTTATCATTAAAAAATGGAAACGTACACAAAATTTTAATTGACTTTCAAAATGTTTCCACAGTTTTTCATCTGTTCTGATTTCAAATACAGACAATAGATTCCACAGCAAACATACTAATTGAACATATTGCAAAATGTATTTGAAGCACAGGAAGTTGGTGTAACATACACTGGCTATGTATGCGATGGTCTGTCTCTTTTCTTTTGGACTTGAAGTGGATGCTTAAGTGATTTACTCCTTAATTAATAACTTCCATCAGTGCATTGCTGTAAGTCAGAGGGTTCAAGGCATATTAAAGTTTAAAAGTCTGGAAGTAATTTATTCTTGATAGTGTGTAGATAGGACCGCGATGAAGTAGTGTTTAAGACCGCAGGGGGAACATTCCCAGCATGTAAGAGGTCCAGTATGATAACTTACTGGTGATTGCAGGAGTTCAATAGCCTTAAGCACAGAAAATGGAGTCAGAGCGGATTTCGGCAGAAGGAAGATATGGGTGAGGATGAGCTGCTAATCAAACGGGGCATCTATAGTCTCATTACCCAAGGGCTCTCCCTTCACTCAGCAAGCTAGGGCTGCATTGTCCTCTGTAACACTCCTGTGCTGATATGCTGCATTGGGTGACACTTGGATCACATGTGTTAGCGGTGCAGCTGAGATCTTAACAGTAGGTGGCGTAGTAGTTAAAGAACAGGAATTATGAAGCAAAGGTTGTATAGTTAGCTATGTTGATTACTTTGGATGAAAATTAATAACAGTATTTTTAAAACACCACATTTTACCTTCTTAGATGATTAACATCACTGGTTCTTCGAGAATATAACACAATGTCCCACATGTTTAGATGGTGCCGTGGAGGTCCTGGTTCAGTCCCATGGAGGGGTAACATGTGAATGTTACTTACAAACCATAACATCATGGGTGCAGTCTTCAATCTGCCTTCTTCCTTCTTTCATTTCTTTGTTCTCCCTTTTCGCTGTTTTTGTATTATTCTGTCTTAAAGATGTTATAATGTATCACAACACACCCATGTAAAGCATCTTGGGGCGACTTTGAATGGCTTATTCCTCTTCTTTGGGTTGCTCCTGTTAGTGATCGCCACAGCAGATCATCTGTTTCCATTTCTTCATGTCCTCTGCATCTTCCTCTTTCACACCCCTCTCACCACATCCATAAACCTCCTCTTCGGCCTTCCTCTTTCCCTCTTGCTTGGCTGCTCTATCCTCAGCATCCTTCTCCCGAGACACGAGGCATCTCTCCACTGTACATATCCAAACCAATGCCATTTCACCACTTTGGCTTTGTCTCTAAACTTAATTGAATCGAATGAACAATATTTGGGTGACTTATGTTCTTTTTTATTGATGATTCATGGTACAGATGTTTTCACACTAGGCCTTCATCAGCGTGTGTGTCATTAATGGTGGATTGTTAAACATGTAAGCCATGCAAGTTCGACCCATTGTTCATTTGAGCAAATCAGTATCATGCTCTGCTATGGAGTGGGATCCCATCCAGGGCATCCCTGTACTTCCAGGACCCTATATTACGTAAGTGGTTGGAAGATGATGGATGAACAATAATTAGTTACAAGGTTGATACCAAAGGTGTGGTTACTGGCACAAATAGTACCCCACATTACAGCACCTTTTTTTCGTTGGTTGACCAATGCTACACATTGTAGCATTAAAGATCACATTGTGTATTAAATAATAAGTAAAATCAGAATGAGCATTACAGAAGGGGTGACAGAGTATCGCAGCTTCATTGACAAAAGTAATTGCCTCTGGTAATCATCTCTGGAAATTCAACTATGCACATCCACAAAACACAGCGCAAAAGTTCCATAATTATGCCACAAAACTCAAAACCCATGTTGTAGGCAGCATGAGTGATCAGAGTGCATCTGAAGCTGTTTAGGTTAGCTCCTGATACTGAACTCCAAGTTCCTACCCATAGCTGGTCCACAAGAGGCAGACCTCGTTATGGTTGTTAATATGATGGTCAGTTTTGGAGACGGGCCTAATGAAAGTTGTGAATTAATGTTTAAAATCATGATGCATTACTGTCTGTTTGAAATAGTTGTAATGCTCACTATACAAAGCAGAGCATCATCAGCCATATGGCACTTTTCCACTGGCATACGGGAACCAGACCGTACCCAACCCATACCGCATAGACGCTAGTTACTGCATGGTTCCAACTGGCTTTGGTTTCTCCACTGAAGAAGGATCGACTCAGCAAAGGCGTTGCCGGGTTTAGAGAATGACAGGAAAATAAAACTGAAGATTATTTACTGCTCATATGGTTCTACATAATGATTTACTATGCGCTAATTTCTGCTAGCATGTCTGTGAGAATCACTGTGCTATGTTAGCATCAAATGCTAGTGGGATTAGCATTAGCCTGAGTAAATCTGCATTACAAATCCATTCCCTAGCATTCTCTAGTACTTTTTTGAGTAGGAGATGGGGAATTTTCAAGTTCTTAGTTATCGGGAATACATCAATACAATGTGCTGTGCAATACTACTAATAATAAATAATATACAGAATATGAACTTTTTTCCATATCGATGCAGATCATTGGTATCTTTCGACAATCAGATGGTTTTGATGCAACCAATTTGGTTTGGTGACGTTCGGCCCTGCCATGTCAGTAGAGGTATGGCTTGGGTACAGCTTGCATACTTTACAATGGAAAATCATCTCTTTGAAGTATGCCTTGGTTCCTGGTGGCAGTGGAAAAGCGGCAACAGATGTACACTCATACACTGTGTAACCTTTCTTCAGATTTCCTGAACACCGTCACGTTAACGGGAGGCTAAGCACATGAGGCTGTTACCTCACACTTCCCTTGAGATTTTCAGTCCCAGTTCTGTATTTCATTTCAGTGTTTGTACTGTTCTCCCTCGGTTTGTTCCCAAAGTCCAGGACTTCAGGAGAATTAGGCTCTTTGAATGGCTCTGCACCCCAGTGCCCCTCATTAAATAAGTTATTGAAAACTGGACCATGGATATTCACTGCCTCAATCTGGGGGTGTGTATGTTTAAGAATACAATGAAATTCTCTTGTCTGCCATCCACCGTTTTCACACTTATGGATCATACGGCCTTTACTGCAAAGAAAACAAGCAATAAAAACCAACGAAAAAGATACTGTTTTATTTCCATTCAATTAAGTTATAGCTAAATGCTAATTCAGAGCTTCTGTACTTGCTAGAAATGTGGCAGGAATGTAACTGCTAAGCAAATACCAAAGGATTCAGGAGAGTGACATTTACCTTTGTCTGGTTGTTTTGCACACCAAGCAGCATCAGCAAGTAACTAATCGACATTCTTGCAAACAAAAAAATAATAACACAGAGACATCAGAGATACAGACAACCACTGCTGTGATGTTTCAGTGTCAGCCATAGGCTGGCGCACCAGCGGGATACATGTAAGAAACGTGGGCTCTTCAGTCGCCCAATTGTTCGCTCATTCTTTCTACGTTTTCGTCTCTCATTTATGCTGACATGCCGTATAAGACTCAGCTGAGGCAACAGGAGTATAGGATGATGCATACATAAACGACATAGATTTAAGACACTTTCACAGTCCTCAGAAGCAGGTTTTGAAGGCATGTAGAGATAATTGTCTCCTTTCTCACTTAAATGAATTATTTCATACAATCTTTATCCTGTGTGTTAAATGATCTACCATACGAGAGGATAATCCAAGCTCTCTTTCCGGGACTATCAATGGCAGGAAAATGCACATGTTATAGAGAATGCAGGTATTTTTATCACAATTATAATAATCATAAGGTCTGCCACATTCATTCAACGATGGAGGCAGACAGCTATTTACATAGCGTGATTATTTAAATAAGGGCTCTGCATATTCAACGCTCTATCACAATGGGACAATTTTAGCTTTTTTTGTGTTGACCATACCAAGATATTTCTCATAATTCCCAACGGGCACAAAATGAAGAATGATGTAAAAACGTCTGGAGCCATAGTGTGCAGAGGAACACTGCAGTTCTTATTCACCATGAAGGAAACCATTGATAAAGCTCACGAAAAAATGATGCTGACATGTGACATGTTAAGAATGTTACATGTCGGGTGGCACAGAGTCTCAGCCTCACATTTCCATGGTCGGGGATTGCAATCTTGCCTTTCTGTGTGTGATGTTTGTATGTTTTCCCTGTGTTTCATGGCTTTCTTCTAGGTACACTGTTTGGCTCCCACAGCTCAAAGACACGCAGTTAGGCTAATTGGGGTCTCTATATTGCCTGTCGTGTTTGAGTGTATCCATGGAGGACTGGCATCCTGTCCAGGGTGTTCCACACTTTGTACCCAATTCTGCTGGGGACAGGCTCCCTCCATGACCCTGCATTGAATTAGAGGTAGGAAGATGGATGGATGTTCAAATGATTTCTGCTTCCAGGAAACTTCTCATAGCTTAAAGTGTCAGGGACTGAAGATCAAAGTAGACAGAAGAGGCAGGGGAAACTCGAGTAATGAGGTGTATCTGCAGCCAGTGGGATGGCAGGGACTATGGGAAAGGAAGGCTTTTAGGAGGAAAAAGGGGGCAGGGTGAGGGAAAGCCTGTCGCAGTAGGATCTGTCACTGGGTGTGCCCCTGTCATCCAAAATGTTGCTGGTGCGGTGGTAAACTTCGGTGTAGCACAGAGAAGAAACACATAAATCTTCACAGATAGGGAGGTAGGAAGGGAGGTTTTCAATAGGAAATGGGACCCTGGACCTGAAGAGGGACATGAGACCTGAGATTAAGATCTCTACCTTCCCTTAGTATATTTGTATCATCTCATGAGCTTCTGCTTCTCCTGAAGTAGGTGTGGTGAACTTGATGTGTTTGTAAACTTGATGTGACTTCAGGTGTCTGGGATACAAACCACTTCTTGAGTAGTAACAGTCTCTTTGTGTCCTACTGAGCTTAGGATCTCATGCAAGGCCAGCGTGAAGGAAGTGAGCAGTTATCTTCCAGATACATGCATCCACGAGAAGGGATGCGATTCCCTCAGTGGTCATTTTGAGAATTTTGTAGTTCAGAAAGGCTTCATTTTTCCATGGTTAGCCTGAAGAGAACAAGAGCAGGTCCTGCACTGGGATGGAGGATGCTGGTGTATTCTGGAGAGAATCAGCTTGATATAGTGAGAAAATGGAGCACCCTGTAATGAATGTCTTCAGACCCCAATGATGTGAATGTGGGAGAAAATTTTACTATTGTGCTACGGAAGTGTCATAATATGCATGACATATCTACTTACAGGAAGTCCACTCCCTTATATTTGACACATCTGAATTAAATTAATGGGTGCTTCCCATCATTTATTGAACGATGTCGACACACTCGCTCCAAGTGTGGGTGTTAACACCCTTACAGGAGGTGCCTGAGGCCTGAAATGTCTTGTAGGTATTTTTACAATGGCGTCATTTGCATGAACATTCTTTTCTTATTTTTGCACTATTTTACCAGAACTTCTTTGCTAATATAAATGACTCAGGTTTTGTTTTAAATGTTCCTACAGTAGGATTAACCAATGGAAAGCAGCCTTCAGAATGATGCATCACGCCACCCAAGGAGGTGCGTGAACAGGAATCGAGAATGATGATCAGGTAAAACCTCGACTGAGCCAATGACACTGGTTCTTTCCAGTAACAAAATTAATTTATGGTGCACAATCTTACCCTGACAAAACAAAGCACGAGAGTCGGGAGTACATCTCCTAATGTTTTGGACCAGACGTGTCTATTGAATTAGTACTGGCACAGTAGGAATTGCTGAGTCTTTATGATAGCCTTCCATTGTTCAGTTTAATCACGCTATGGTACACGACAATAGTTAACAGTACTTTATGAATTCAAACACCAGGTAGACAGATGAAACCCATAAAACACAGCAGAATCTATAAATAGTTACAAACAGCTACCTCTAGGGGACTGCTGACCTTGTGATCTCTACTCACCACACACATTTTGTAAAATACTCACTCTAAATACACTAGCTTGAGTCTAAATGCCTCTCCTTTTAACCAGTGCTTAACAATGCATATTCTGCTTATGAAGATAACCATCCCTTTTGAATTAATACACTTTCATATTAATTAGCACCTCCAAGTTTATACATATGTATGTGCTCCTGGTGAGCAACATTAAGTGTTTAATTTTTTTCACTAAAAATTCCCTTGATCTAAACATTAATTCATGCAGATTTTCTGGAAGAGAAAAAAAGAATAGAAGAAAAAAAAACATTGATGGCCATAATAAAAAAAACATGTTTAAATGTACATGTGTGTTGACTTGCACCTTCATTCTCAAGTTTAGGGTCCTGCCTGATTTTGCATACAGTACATGTGATTTATTAGCAGGACTTTCAGTCTAGAGATATATCTATATATCCCTCCCTTCCTGTTCATCTACTTTAACTGGGTAATCTTAAGATTTTACAATCAAATCTTGTAAAAAAACTTTTTTTTTTCCCCACTAATAGCACTAATAATTTAAATCAAGGGAAGTTGTTCAAGATTATGAACATCAGATAGGAAATATTTCCTGCCCAGCCAGCATAATGTAGTTACACCTATATTTCCCCAAGGAGGTAAATAAAGTTTATACTTATCCAAAGTGGTATTTATAAGTAAATAAATGTCAGACTTAAAAGAGACCACATTTACAAACTTGAATCCCAGAAAAGAACTTTGTACCCTTAAGCAATTAACTTACCTTATCTTCACTTCCATGTAAAAAATAACAGTGCTAAGCTGTAATCTTTGCACTGGATTAAATCTATGTCTAGATAAGTGTATGGTAAGTAACAACAGAAATGTCAAAAATTGCAATTCTAATTAATGAAGTTTAGAAGGAAAATTCAAGAAGTTTTTATACTATCCCTACATATTTACAAGAAACTTTATAAACAAGCATTTCATGTATCTTTCAACCTTCATTTCTTCTGTAAAAGCTAATGATGGGATATCATCTCCACCCAGTCTGCTCTTTATAGTGTCCAAAAGAGGGATTAACATCTACATGACTGCCTGCCTGCATAGGCCTAGCTACATGTACACTCCAAGCATTAGCCCCACAGTTCCTTAATTCAAAAGAAATATTAAATGATGCCCTTAATCCATAAGGTCTACATTTGTAATCATTATGGTCTGTGGCTTACTGAGTTAGGAATCTGTGCCCATCTTCTGAAGGTCTTGGGTTCAAATCCTGTGATTGTGTCAATGATCAAGTGAAGAAGGGCCCGTAACTCAAAATGCTTCAGGGACTCTATCTGACCTTGCTCTTTGATCTGCACTAGTAAGTGACTTTGAGCAAAAGCTTTTGCTAAGTAAATTAATGTAAAATGAATGATAGCAAAGATCACAATCAAGGATACACATAAATGAAGCACAAGTATGCATTTCAACATATAAAGGGATACACGCAGAAATGTGTCGTCGTAACAGCTGAAATGCATCCTTAGCTTATGCACATTTGCAGTCTCACGACAAGACCTTGCCGAGGGTATTCCATTAAACTTCCGTACCAGTCATGTGGATTCCTGATCATAATGTTATATGATTATCATATACTGTATGATCCATCCATCTTCCAAATGCAAATCGTTGTTAGGGTCACAGGGATTATGCAATATGCAGAATGATAATATAACTAAGGGGTGGCTCGACAGCTCAGTAAGAATCACTGTTACCTTATACATGCACGGCTGGAGGTTTATTTCCAGTCTTCAGCGCTGTGCATGTGGAGCTTGCATGCTATCTGTATGTTTTCATGTTTTCCCACCAGGTACATGAGTTTCCACCTGCAATTCAATAATATGTATTTGATATCTCTAAAAGGCACATTGTGTGTGATTGTGTGTGAGTGTGTGTGCGTGTGAGTGTGTGCCTTGCAAAGGGCTGATTTCCCCTCTTCACCATAACCCAGCAGTGGATAAGCAATAAGGGATGGAATGTCATTATGTGTATGAGTGTATGACATTGTATGATTGTGTATGTTGCGATTGTCATCAACATCCAATCACCTCCTTAGCGGCAAATCACTAACCTCTGTGTGTAGACACACTAAACAAAGTATGATCAATAGCGCATATTTTTACTGTTCTCAGTCCTATTGAGTTTTCATATTCAACTTTTTCAGAACTATTTTCAGGCTGGGACTCGGAGGAGACAGCTTGATGATGCAAATGAATGTCCGCTTTCCTGTTTTACACTGTTTTTTATGGTTGATACAGGGTACACCAGGAATTATTCATAAGCTTCCACTTCCTCTGGGCATGTGAAATCCAATATTTCAATATCAAATAGTCAGATAAAAGAAAGTGAAGCCAAGGAGGCGTAAACTACATCGTATTTGAGAGGGCTCACTTTGCTAAATAGGCCTGGGAAATTCACAGTGGGGACTTCTGAGGATCTTGTATGCATCATATAATAATCATTAAAATGAAGACGCAACTCTTCTCTATTACGTGTCCCTACGGGTGTAGTGTTAGTATCTAAAATATTCTATGAAGTGTGCCGATCGCGTGTAAACTGGGCGAGGGAATAGCAGTACATTCTTTCCTTTTGGTCAAAAACCAGCTTTCAGGGGTTCAAGCTTTTAAGTTTAGTCATCATTCCTTGCTATCTTTTATTTTTTAAGTACAAAATAATACATTAACGACGAATAGCAAATCTGAAAAGTAACATATTTTATGACTCAGAATATGCAGAATGGGGTCATATTTGAATGTCTGGCCCTGACATTTACATTAACTCAGCGAGGAGCAACACATTTAAAATTGTTCCTGTTATCTCTGGGTCTGTACCATCTATTCATATAACGTGAGTTTGATGATTATTTACAATGCCGCTATAAGCAGTCAATACGCCATTTCCAAACCGCTAAACAAAACGAGTTTGGGTTTCAATTTTCCTTTCTTGTAGAGCTGTTAAAACAGAAGGATCAACTTTCCGTTTGACCATTGTATTTTTCTATTACTCATTGATGTCCCTTATATGTGGTGTACTGTACTTCACATGCAAACGAAAGCTGTTTCTTTGCTTTCACGAGCTCGGAGTTAATTTCTGTGTTATTCGAGAAGAAAATAAACCGAATTCCACAAGCAAGGTAAAGATAACTATGAAACAAACCAAGATAAAAAGGCAATTTTTAAACAAAACGACATTGTTTATCGTAATAAAAGCTATACTTACTTTCTCATAATTTATACCTTTCGCCTCAGGACTACAAATACCAAAAAGCCAAGGCAACCGGAAGTTTACCCAGAATGATCGGCCAATCAGCTGCACCAGTATCTTTGGCCGTTGAACTGGAGTTCCTGGTCGCGGGAGAGTGCGGGAATATTCGAGTGACCAGCTCATCGGGAATAAGTTTAAGAAAACGAGTTATATTTCCGTCCGTTTTCCTGTAAGACTGAGGTATACTTCTGCTTCTCGTTGTTAACTAGACCAAACAAGATACAATAAGACAGAAAAGCTCACCGTGTAGTTCAGAATATCCGGACATACAAAATTAGTAGGCGTTTAGCTAGTTGTTAGCTTGCAACTTCTGGTCAGTCTAGGCCGCGTGCTCCGCTACGAGCGAGTTAGCCGGGCTGACAGGGTGCTATTAAGAAAATAATAATAATAAATTCCATAGTAAATGAAACTTACGGTTGTCTATTTCTTGTTAGCCGGCTACGAAGCAGAAAGTGTCTTGCAGCTAAATCCGGAAATGAACTAGGGAAATATATACGTTGCACAGTGTGTTCATATAAATAAGTGATTTATTTCTGCGGACCTAGCTAATGACAGTAAAGCGGACATCAGCGATTAATTCAGAAACGTCTTTATCCAGAATTGCGGGTTGCTTTGTTTATTGTCATTTGTATTATCCTCTGTAAGAATAAACGAATAAGGAAAATTTCAAAGATGTGCTGAAGTAGTTGAATAACCACCCCTCTCCTCTTCAGCTTCATCATGGCCCCAAAGGCTGCGCCGAAGAGAAAAGCTCCAGCGAAGAGAGCCCTGGCGGAATCCTTTCCTGCGGGGGAGATCCTGACTGACACAGTGAAGAAATCCTGGACGCTTGGTACTCCCATAGGTCAAGGTGGCTTTGGCATGCTGTACTTGGGTAAGTGGTTTCACCATTACATTTTTATAAAGGTTTCCTGACAAAGAGACTTTAGGCAAAGTATTGCTGTTGATGTAATGGTCATTAACCCTGGTTCTGGTGGGTTGTAGTGTACACTGTGTGTGTATGCACACACAAAATTATAAATATAAAAATTTATTGTGTTCTTCAAGTAAAATTTTGTGTTCATTTTTAATATGATTGGTTTGGGTTGGGGTGCAATATGATATGCTTTCTTGGGGCCTAAAATCTTTTGTGGTGTCCGTTTTGGTATTGGCCTAGGATCACAACGCCTGATGACAATCAGTATATGTGCACTAGTAGACTGAGAACCTGCAAACGCTGCAGCACACCAGGACCAGCATAAACCCCCAGACTCGTAAAGAAATGTGGAAGCTTTTGATTACACTGGAATCAGATTAATACACACCTGTTACACCTGTCTTATTTCTTAGCTGGTGAAGGTGATGTCAAAGCTGTTGGAGCGGATGCTGGTTACGTTATCAAAGTGGTAAGGTGACATTCATTTATGCGTAAACCTACCAGAGTTTTGTTATTTTACGATGTAAACCAACTTGAGAGTAAGGAAACTGGCTTTTAGTTTCACTAATTTCTAGGAAGTGTCCTGTCTTAAGTTGTCAGATTCCCAAATCATTGCTGTTGCTGTGAGCAGGAACCTAGTGAAAATGGGCCACTCTTCTCGGAGCTGAAGTTCTACATGCGTGCTGCCAAGCCTGAACTAAGTAAGCCCACTAGTCCCCCGCCACTGACTTGGACTGTTGAACTGCACTGAGAACAAAACGTCTGTTATAAAATGTAAATAGCTGGCTGTTCTTAGGCTGGTGCTCGTCAGCTGCAGACCCTCTGTAACAAGGCACCCATGGCTGTCCTGTGAGACTCACTGTCGAAATTTAGCTTTTCAGATATTAAAATCCCAATTTCTGTCTCCCTTGACAATTAAATGTTATATTGCCAAGGGATGTTCATATTTTATTCATTAGAAATGTAATGTTTGCAAACATTTTGTTCCACCAGTAGCTTTGCTCACAGCCAATTGCAGTGTTGCCTCTATGGGATTTACTTATTACGTTGGACACCAACGCATTTCACCAAGTTTATTTTGCATAATTTGTTTAATATGAGTACCTCCATCTGAAGCTTTATTTATCGTTAGTTTGTCAAACGGTTTAAGTGTGTCGGGGTCCTTAGTGCGCAATAAACTGTGTCATGTTAATTCAGGTAATTGAAATGATTGTCTTTTTATAGAGTTGGCGAGCTGTACTTTTAATGTGAGATTTAAATGAGTTTTTTTTGTCTTTGTTGTAGTTCAGGGGTGGATGAAGGCTCACAAGCTGAAGTACTTAGGAGTGCCCAGATACTGGGGATCAGGCCTTCACAAGAAGGGAACGAAGAGGTTAATTTTTGGCTTATTGAGGAGTTGCTGGGAGGTGCTTAACTGGCCAGTGTGCACATGCTTGATAGATTGGGGGTGTAATATATATCGAATCCAACCATGAAAAGCTGCTGTTGTGAATATTATGGGAATTTACCAAAGTATACATATACAAATATAGACAGTTAATATCTTTAAATGTCACTCAACATACTTCCCCCAGTTATCGGTTCATGGTTATGGATCGCTTTGGAATGGATCTTCAGAAAATCTTTGAAGAGAAGGGCAAGAAGTTCCCAAGGAAGCTGGTTCTGCAGCTTGGACTGAGGCTTGTAAGTAGGAGAGGGCCAGAGTCTGTACTTCTATATGTATGGCACATTCTGAGAGATTGCCCTCTGTCATAGTTTGTTTTGAGAGCCATGTTAGGAATAAAGAAATGTCTAGTCATATATATATGTATGCATACATGCATGTGTGTGTATATGAAATGTGTGTATTTCTATGCACATGTATGTATATTTCTGTATGTAATGTATGTGCACCTAATTTCAAATCATATTAGGAGGCCTTTGGAGGTGCTTGTGAGTAAAGTCTTCCGCTCTCTTCTCCAGATTGATATTCTTGAATACATTCATGAACATGAGTATGTGCACGCCGACATCAAAGCCTCCAATCTACTTGTTTCCCACAAGAACCCCAACCAGGTCAGGCTAAATGACAGTAAATGAAACTCTTCACAGTCAAACTTCATATTTTGAAATTTAAAGTTACTTTTTATATTATTGGTGGATGGAGTATTTCAAATATAGTATATATACAATTGTTTATATAGTTTGCCCTTTCCCTTAAAAAGTGATAAACTTGTTTTGTTACTTGTTTGTAAAATCGGTGTGGTATTTGAAGCTAATGTATATTGTTAATCTTCTGCTTTTGAATTGACTTTGTAAATGACATTTATTTTATTAATACCTTTGCCCTCCATCCTGTCAGAGGAGGCATGAAAGCTAGTATGTGTCTCTCGCCCTCATTTTCCTTCTCTTCTATGCAATGAGAGGTTTACTTGGTGGACTACGGGCTGGCCTACAGATACTCTCCTGAAGGCGTCCCAAAAGAGTACAAGGCAGATCCAAAAAGGTGTCATGATGGGACCATTGAATTCACCAGCATTGATGCACACCATGGAGCATGTAAGTCGTTTTCATGTTTTTGTGACTCTACAGTTATTAACTGACAGTTTTAATGCATGTGTGTTTGTATAAAATGTTGGGAGTTGTGTAATAGCTCGTTAAAGCCCCTGTTGAAACTGTAATTGTTTTTTTTTGTTATCGTTTATCTTCCTGCTGTTTTGGCGTGCCTAGCACCTTGTGTTTTGTGGCAAGCATGTGCACACTGGCCAGTTAAGCACCTCCCACTGTGTCCTTGTAGCCCCCTCCCGGAGAGGTGACCTGGAGATCCTGGCATACTGCATGTTGCAGTGGCTCTGTGGACGCCTCCCATGGGAAGACAATCTTAAGGACCCCCTCTACGTCCAGAATTCCAAAATGAAGTGAGTTGTTCTCATTATGATGCAGCCCCGGGGTCACAAGCCCAGCCCTTAATTGCCACCTTGCCTGTTCTGTATGGACAGATTGATATCCATAAGTCTTCAGATGATACAGCATCCGTGCCCCTGTCTGAACCTGCATGCTTAGCCAATGCTTCTCTGTTGTTGTTTGAATGCTTATCATTTTCTAAGGTACTTTGTGTGACTCCTGCGCATGGCCTGTCAGACTGCTTCCCCCAACCCCCCCAACAATACCTCTGTCTGTCTCGTGCACTCTGAATAATCACGGGCAGGAGGGCGTGAACCACCGAGGTCGTTTGATGTTCAGTGTCTTGAGAAAGTTCGTCTGGAGATTATGACTCCTGAATTCCTCTCAGGTGCAGAGACAACATCAGAGAGCTGATGTCAAAGTGCTTCCCCTCTGACGGCATGCCAGGTGAGATTAATGCAGCCTCACGTGTCAAGTGTGCGTCGGGTGTTGTGCATTCTATCAGCATCCCTCTGTGTGGATTTCCATGGCTTTGTCTGGCTATATCTCCTAAGAAAAATCAAAATTAGTACTGGTCTTTGCCAGTCCTTCCTACCTCTATCACACACAGCAGGAGTTAAATTTGTATAAATGCATGCATTTAACCATCTCAGTTCCAAACGCTAAATAACCCCGATCAGATAACTGAACTCTGATGATTGTTTATAATGTTAAAATAACTTAATGCCTTTCTGTGCAATGTATAGATTACTTTTAGTCAGAGTACAGTGTTTCCCCTACCATTATATTAGAGGGGTGCCTCGCCCGCCCTTGAAGGTCAAGTTAATTTAATTTAATTTTATTTTCTATATAGCACCAGATCACAACAGAAGTCATTTAAGGTTACCTTTCCTATACAGCAGGTCTATACATTGTCCTTTTATTAAACAAACTAAATAGCCTTATTTATGTTATTTACACAACAGACTCTCATTTTTGTCTCGACACGGTCGCACGTTTACAATTCTCCTCTGCTCTCTGTATCACGCATGGCAGAATTCTGTCCCTATGTGCACGTACAGACACATGCGCGCACACAGGTGAGCACACTCCCACCAGCGGACAGAGAGCGCGTGTGGGAAAATGTGTCGCGTCAACCGCCTGAAAAGCAGACAAAAATATCTGCGTTTTTTAAACTCACCAGGGTGGTGAAGATAGCAACACTTGCTAAACTAGTGGCAACACTAAAAAGAAATGTTCAAAAGCTGTAAACCTAAGGGAAACATTCTAGTATTTTTTTAAAAAATGGTACCCTTACAGTTTTTCAGTATTATGGAATATGCAGTTAGTTTAAACCATGCTTTTTCTATGATGTAGTTACCCCAGCATACCTGACATTGGCACACACGTTATAGCTAGACCTGAAACTAGACCGTTCTTAAGAGCAGGGATAATCCTGTGGATCGGTGTAGGTTAAATGGGACGGTCTGTTCCAAACACAAGTTTTTATGGTAGTTTTTTCTGCCGTGTCTGCACTTCAGCTTGAACTTTTTTTAATGATCAGTGGCTGAATTTAGTTCCCTTATAATAATTAATACTTTATTGCTCTCAGTGGGGAAATTCTCTTTATGCTTCCCCCAACTTGCTCTCTGTAGTGAGAGCAAGCTGCCTGCGAATGGCAGCCACCTGTAGGGTCTCCCAGGGAGCTGGGGGTTAGGGGCCTTGCTCTAGGACCCACAGACGTGCTGAGGTCAGGCTTGACCCGGCGACCTCCTGATCACAGGCGCAGAGGCTTAGCACACCAAGCCACACGCTGCCCCCTTAAAACAGATGTGGTTCTCAGTCCCTCCCTCATATACTCAGCCCACTGAACTATGCAGCAGTACTTGTGTACTTGCTTGCTAGGAAACACATTGTCTTGTGAATTAAAGGTGTTCTTAAAGATTTCACTCTCATTGTGTACAATACCTCTATCATCTAATGAGTAAGAGAGCTAAATTATAGTAATAGTTAAAGTAGTACTTGAACCCTTTCATTTTTTGCTGTAAGACCAGATTAGGCTCACTGCATTGGGTCTTTTATAATAAAAAATGCTTTGTGGAGTCCGTCCCCATAGACGCGGCGGTACTGAGCGGACACGCAAGGCTGTTGAAAACACCTGCGGCTGCGAAAAGGCACTGTGTTCCGCGTGCTTTCGGCCTGAGAGGCACTTGAACTGACGCACACCTCGAGCACAAAGCCTGTTCTTTCTGCAATTAGCACAAACCTGTTGATTGAAGGATAATGAGTGATAATTCATTAACACTGTTAATTTTGCACAAAACTTTTCACTTAAACCATTTTTTTCCAGTTTGCCAGACTTTTATACGTTTTCATTTGTGTTAAAGTGGGGAGCGGGATTTAATTAATGTTCACGATCTCCCTGCCAGTGTCGGAGAGGTTGCTTTTGAGAAGCTAATGTAGCGTTCCTGGTTCCGGATTTTTCTTTTATTAACTCTCAGTTTGTTTTTGCATTAAATCAGAGTGCTGTTTTAAAATGTTGCCGTCCCCCTGCTCTTCAGGTTGGGTGTACGTGAACCAGAACTCACAACATCAATTCTGAAAGGTTGCCATTGTTAGTGATGTGGCTCATATGGTTTGGGGAGGTTATCTCTTCTGAGTGCGTCAGGTTTTTTGTTTATCTAGATGGAGGTAATACAAAGGAATGGTGTACTACTAGATCATTATGAATGGATTCAGTGCTTGTACACACACACACACACATACATATTCCGTATCTATATCTTGGTGGAGACTCCTCATTCATTTATATGGGCATAGTCCTAAATCTAACTATGTCAGCCATAATCCCTACTCAGCCATTAACTTAATCATAAGTAACTAACTAAACAAAATGCGAAACTTTTGGCATTTTTAGTTTTTTGATTGCATTCACAGATTTTTATAAAATTCAGTTCCTACACACACACACATCCCCCCCCATTGTTTGGTTTTACAGAATGTTTGTGATTACATTTGATTTAATTACAAAGTTGTAATTTAATTTGGTAAATTGGTGACGTCAGTGTTCTCCAGGAATTTAAACAGTCAGGGGCTCAGGCAGTGGTCTGGGTCACACGAGATACCCATGATGAGTTCTTTGCCTGCTTTGCTCCTGTCAGATGAGATGGTGAAGTTCATGGAGGAGGTGAAGTCTCTCGGCTACACAGACAAACCAAACTACCAAAAGTTCCGTAGCATCCTGCAGGGAGGGCTCAAGTCCATCGGGGCTTCTGACGACGACAAGCTGGAGTTCGCTTCAGTGGACGTCAAACCCAGCCGGACTCCTGTCAAGGTCTCATCTCCACACTCCTGGAAGGGTGTAACTTTTGTTCTGCAGATGGGTTTACTGTGCCGTTTCCTTAGCTGTCATTTGGAAAAAAGCATTAGCATTTCCAACTGATGTCTCGTAATGTCATATATGCTTTCATATGGTTAAATTGAGAAGTTTTGCCTCAGCCTTTTCTAGCGCATTCTGTTAATGAAGAACGACCCATAAAATATCCTTAAATATTGGGAGTGTGTGAATGTTTCATCATGTTTGTCGTATCGTGAGCCTGCAAGAATAAGATCCATGCAAGGTGTGGCTGACTGATAGTTTGTAAGGTTTAAATTGAATCAGAAAGGAGTCTCACTCCTGTTTGAATCAGTCTCACTCCTGTTTGTCGCATGCGGAGGTGGTTCAGTGTGTCCTCCTATGTGGACCCCCCCCATCCTCATTGATTTTGTGTCAATTTCAGAAAGCACCGACAAAAAGGAAAAGGGCAGAGGAAAAGGTGGAGCCTGAGCCTGAGACTGAACCAGATATAATCCCCACCAAGAAGGCGGCCCCCATAAAGAGGAAAGGTGAGGCGCTGTTCGTCAGTGGAGTGATATGGCCTGGCTTTTCATCTGGGCAGTGTGACCTTGTGCTGTGTGTGTCCCTTAGCAGAGGTCAACGGCATGAAGAAGGCCACCCCGAAGACGAAACTGGTGGATATGGGCACCCAGACATCCCCCGGCCCTGCGAACGTGAAGAGGGGCCGAGGCAGACCCAAGAAGACTGCCTGAGCTGGGCTTGGCTGTCAGCCCTAAGCACTGGAGAGCCTTAGGCCTGCTTTCCTTTCCCTAGCGATCTCTTCTTCCACACTGTTTTGGGACTGATGTGCTGTTGCTATAGGTTCTTACCCTTACCCACATTCCTCTGTCTTTATTGACATTTTTATTTGGTTGCTTCACACTGGTTTTAAGATCCCCGTGATGAGCGGATGCTTACACCGTGTCTCCCCCCACCCCTATGTGTTCTGTGTTCCCCTCTCATTCCTCTGCCACGTGTGCCTTTACTTTCTCATGTGAAAGCACTCGATAACTCGCACGTTCTCCTTTTCGGGAGGGACTGGGTTTTGTGCAGCGTAATATGTGCAGTGCTGGATTTGTCGCTAAACGTAGCACTTCCTTGCCAGTCACATGAGCAATTAGTTTAACCCTTCATATACTTTATGGAGCTATAACACCAGAATTATTCAAATATGTTCAGACTTTAGCTGTGCTGCTGATTTTAACAGGTGGTTTGTGTTCTGGTTTGTTCTCTTTACTGCGGGAATCAGGGCTTACTAACTACTGACTGTTAGTGGGTCTTGTCACTGTTTGACGCCTACATTAGATGGTACACGCTGCCTGCCACGAGTCCTTGTTTGGGAATGAGGGCTGTGGTCTCCTGGCTGTGGTGTGTATAGCCCCCTCCAATTCATGCACTGTAGTGGTACTAGTACTCTTTGTTTTGGTTGATAGGTGTGGTGCGTTTATTGAAGTTGTATATTTCATTTGAATGTTTCCTTTGGAATAAAAATAACATTCTTTTTAATACCTGCTTTGCTTTATGATCACCGGATTCAGCATAGAATGTGAAATTTTCTTACGTTCAATAAGAAATTTGCCATTACTCTGCTGTAAACATTTGTTCATCTGTATTTCTGTATCTATGTCCATTGTGGTGTGATTCACATGACAGGTCTCCTGACAAGTGTCTGTCTGTCTGTCTGTGTCTGTCTGTCTGTGTCTGTCTGTGTCTGTCTGTCTGTGTCTGTCTGTCTGTGTCTGTGTGGCGGCGGCAGTATCGACAGGAGAATCCAGGCCTAATTGATCTTAGTG
>JAODJW010000039.1:14023364-14035768 GCA_026777045.1 Hyperopisus bebe | reverse complement strand
TGAAAACATAATATTGGGTGTGAAAACATGCCAGGTGGAGGGTGGTATAGTGCATAAAAAATTGTATGTTGAGTACATTTACTACATCCAAAGTGACATACAACTAAGAACAGGGTCAGCCAGTCCTTCTACTGGCTGTTAAGGTCCATTCCCAACAGCCCACTGGGGAAATCACCTTCTGATCGCAGACACAGCATCCTAACCCTCTCAGCCAAAAGTCACCCCAAAGTAACTGTGAGGAAACATTTCTATCCAGAGAAAATGGCGGTTACTGTACATGTAACTCAAGATATGAATATCAAGGACAGGCTACATGCCATATAGAATTCATGACCCTGCACTGCTCCCTAACGCCTCCTCTTCATATTCAAATCTCATTATTTATGAAAGAAGATGCTGCAATCTGCTCGGGGGGCTGGCATTGTGTGCCCTGGCACTTAAGCTGACCCTCTGCACTTCATCCTGCTGGTAAAATGCTGCTGAATACTGTCTTCCAGCACAAGTATAGGATCCAGCCCCATATAGGGAAAAATGGCCCTCTGCCATTATGGAACCACAACTTTTCAATCACATTTTCATTACAGTTAGATTTATTTTGTTTAGTAAATGATTTTGTGCAACGTGATGTACAAGTAAGTCTGTCGAGGAATTGGCTATACATAACAGCAGTTAAGCTGAGCTTCCAAGTAATGCCCAGTTACAAGTGCAAGCAGTATCAGAACAGGAACTACACAACATTTTCCAACAGAGAAAGAACCTAATAAAACAATCCAATGACCAGACGTGCAACAGTAAGAACATTCAAGGATTAGAGAGAAGCATCGGGCTAGTGGAGAAATTCCTGGAACAGATAGGTCTTGAGATGTTTCTTGATGTGGAGAAGGAGTCTGATGACCGGATGTGGTTTAGCAGCTCATTCCTCCATCCGGGAGCTACACAAGAGAACCATCTGGGGTGACACTTCTCTCATGGAGGAGGAAACCCCAAGCAGCATTATTTTGCTGGGAAAATGGGACATAGGTCTAAAGCAGCCTCTTGAAGGAGATAGATGCCTGTCCTTTAGTGGCTCTGAAAGCCAGCACCAAGCACTTATATGAAGAATATGCTTTTGCCCAAAGCAACATACAGTACATTTGAGAGTGGGGTCAGCCAGTGTAAATATGGAGTTAAGAGCCTTGCTGAAAGACCCAATGAAATCTCTTTCTACTCATGGGATTTGAACCGGTGACCTTCCAATCACAAGCCTAGCCCACACAATGACCCATGTCCACTGCTGCCCTTCAGCTCCATCACTAATGCCTCAGCATCACAGTTTCAAGGTACATACCTGTACCCATTGCCCCTCTATTGAAGATGACAGTTCTGCTTCTGCCTGACCTGCACGTCAATGCAGTTTTTTTGACATATTCTTGTTGCTAAAGCAGCTTTGGAATGGAAGATGCTTCCCATTCAGAATCACACTTGTCTTAGTTCTACTGGCTTCTACCTTTTCCGGATTGCTGTGGGTGCCTGAAAAGAACAATTATGACCTTAAAGCATATATATTTAAGTTCCCTCAACATTTAGATTTTAGATTCCAAATAAAAAAAGATACGTATGTATATCTAAACAAAGAAACAGAATTAGCCTATTCTGACACCTTACCCTGAACTAGCTGCATAAAGTCTTATCTGGCATTCAAAATTAAATTAGTTTGAACTTCTTATACTAAGCAGATGGCATTTATTTGACAATCTGTCCCAAATTTTCAAGAAATTCCTTTTTCCAGCTTTGTCCCCATGGTCAAGCTAACATTGAAAACTAAGATAAAATGTGTACTGTGGCTGAAAAGTATTAATTCAATAGGGGTTCATTTCAAAGGCACTTAAAAAATGAATTATAAGGAATTAAGTCATTTTATCCACTTTGCAGATTAGTGGCACATAATGGATTTTATTAAAAATCTTAAATGAAAACTTAAATAAGATGATTGCTTTCCAAATGAATAAAAGACCCTTAAGAATTCTGAAATAATATGGCACTATCGGGATATTTAGAGTATATACAAAGGACATAATTTTATTTCAGTTTCATTATTTTCCCCTGTCACTAGCTGTAACTAGTAGCTGAATCATAGTATGTTTTAAGGCTATCTAAAGACTAATCTTAAAGGCTGCAATTAGCAATCAGAACTGGAGAGCACACTGTGCTCTCCCACACACACACACACACACACACACACACTCACACCAGTATTCATATATTTGTGGGGACCGTTCATTCATTTCTATCGGCAAAACCCTAATACCAACAATGAAGACCTTAACCCCTACCTAGTCCTAACTTTAACCATAAGTAACAAAACAAACTCCTAGTCTCTTGGCATTCTTAGTTTTTTGATTGCAGTCGCAGATATCTATAAAACTGAATCTGCCCTTGTGGGGACCGAAAAAATAGTCCCCACAAGGGCAAAATAACACGTCTTTATGACATTGTAGGGAGATTTGGTAATGTATATCTGACCCATAGAGAGAGAGAGAGAGAGAGAGAGAGAGAATAATACATAGCTGCCCCAAATAAGATATCAGCGGATTCTCACCAGCCTCATTGATATTCGACAAAAGTATCGAAGTGCTGGAGGTACTGACCAGCCTTTGCAGTATATTGGTTAATGATGGAAGCTTTCCGATTCAGCACAAACAAAAATATGCATTAATTGATAAAGTAAATGTAATAATAAAACCTAATTCCATTTGCTCATTTTTTGGTGCGCTACATCTCTTTTTCTACATCTCATTTTCACGTCACTTCCAAATTAGCTCCAGTGCTTGTGGTCAACCAATCAGCAAGCTACCGCCGTAAGTGCCAACCAATCAGCAAGCTACCGCCATAAGTGCCAACCAATCAGCAAGCTGTTGCTATAAGTGTCTCCCCAATAGTTTGTGGTCGAGCGAAAAGTACCTAGACTGGAGCAGCGGGGCTGTCGACTTTAGTCAGACGATTGGCATGACATTTTCAATTCAAGACAGGTCTGCAAACTCATTTACATGCATGTAAGAGTTTTATTACATTGTAAACAGTCAATATGGTTTGCAAACTGCCCCAACGCTTTTGATGTAGCTAATTTTAGGTTTATAATGCAATAATATAGATTTGCCATCAGATTTCTTGCATAAGCATGAGATTCAGAAAGTGTGAGTGTCATGCCAGATGTGTTAGAGCTGACAACCCCGGAATAGGTACGAAAAAGGTTTCCGATGCTGCCTCTATGGAACTAGAGTCAGGCCAAGTTCCTGAGGTGTGAACGCGACAAAAGTTGCTGGTTCCGGAAAAGGGTTCTGAGTCCAGAGAGAAGTTCCGGTGGTGAGAAAGCGCCTATTAAACATGATCTGCCCAGAATGGCTGTGCTATGTGATCAGTGAGGTGTTTACATTTAAATGAAATTAGCATATTTGGTTCTCAGTTTGCTTTTAAGATGAAAAAATGGAACAAAAATGAAATAAAGCATTAGGCACTTAATTACTGAAAACCGTAAAGGAAACCAAAGTGGTTATTGCATCCTCAGAAGCCCAGAGGAGCCGATTTGGTGCTTGGGAATTACAAACTAATTGACTAATGACTATCAGCTCCATCAGAAAGAGATTTCAGAGGGGTAATTAATTTCCCCAATTTGTCCATCTGCAAAGCTAAAAGCATTAGCATAGTCTTCTGATCTGACACCAGTGGCAGAGGAATCCTCAGAAGGGAACCGGCATCATTTCAGTTCTGTAAAAGAAGGCAGCCATCGCACCTCTGCTGTCATACCTCTGAGCCTAATGGCATCTCTGCTACTCGTCCCTTTCTGTGAACATGCAGTTTTTGACCTTCTGGAAGTTGTTTTTTTGGAGGTAGGTATGTTTGTAGTTTGTACTTTGCAAGAGGTAAGTTGCCATAGCATTTCAGCCTTTTGCTTTTTCTGGAGAGTGAGCCATTGATGGAACCTGAGTATCTCCTTTCAGTAACCACTTCCCATCAATGCTGCTTTTACGAAGGGATTTTCATCAGGAGAAGATGTAAGGAGGAGTGCACCTCGGACCAGTCAGTGGTCCACTGCAAAAGTCACAAACATTTAAATCAGAGTGCTTGGTTGTCCTGAGTGATATGTTTCATTTATAAGTCACTAAAATGAAAAAATCCATCCATCCCTTTCCTATACTGTCTTGTCCTGTGCAGAGTCATGGGGGTCAAGAGTCTATCCCGGAAGCTACTGGTGCAAGGCAAGGAATAACCCAGGATGAGGCACCAACCCATTACAGGTGAACTAAATAATCTATCCATCCATCCATTTTCTTTAACCACTTGTCCTATTTATGTTTGGGGGAAGTTCAGGGCCTATCCCGGAAGCTAAAAGTGCTAAAAGGGATAACCAACCAAGGACGGGGCGCTAACCCCATAAGTAATATCACCCAAAAAATATGAGCATTCCATAAAGGATATTATAACTTTGCATATTAAATATTCCTCTGATTTTGCCCATTTCTAAGTATTAGTTAAATGCAATGACATGACTAAATAAACAAAAAAATATATAAAAATGTAATGAGGCAGAATATTCAGGCGATAAAATAGTGTCGTTATATGAGGCTGAATTACATATTCCACATTCTTTTATGCTCGTAATTTTTAGCTGCAAATTGATTTACCATTTATATCTTCAAAAAACAAAAGATCAATATACTTGCATTGCATCCAGCCAGAATTAGGTTTCGACAGCATTCAAGCCAGACCTTTGAAATTATCCATGCAAGTGTGAATGGTGGAGGGGGGGGGGGATGCTTCGCAATGCCAGGAAAAAGACGGAACAACGCCCACATTGTTTCGCTGCGCACGAGCTTACAAATCGGCTTTGACAGCAGCCGTGTGGATATTCCAGGCAAAGTCTAAATTAAAGCATCGCACTTCCAGGTATTCCTGCCTGCCACTTTGTGCTGTGCTAACTGACATGCTACTTAACTAGTACGACTCAGAAGATTGGGCCAGCTTCACCAGCGCGGGCTTACTTTCTAAGATGGCAGCTTCTCGTCACGTAGGCGTTGATTAAAATCGCCAGCCTGCTGTTTGGGTTTTGGTGCCGCTTAAGTTCATCCTTTGGCTTTCGCTGCTGTCGCTGCTGCTGAATGATGAGATTTGATAAGTCGGGTAGAGTCCTCGCGCAAGCCCTGGTGCTAAGGCACACACGTATGTTGTGTGCATCTTAAATCGAAGCAGTTCAATTTACAAGTGCGTATTAAATGTTAATACTAATTAAGATCTGCAGATTGAATGCGAAGACAAGAATGCATAGTTGTGCCAACAGAACCAGAGGCAGGCCTGGGGCATTAGCTATAGGATGCTGGCTGGAATGCTACTCAAGTCAACAAACTACAGACATCTGGTTTGACAGGAAGCATTGCCTGGTTAACCTCGCCTTACTTCAGAGCCATGTTTCACAATCCGGTCCTCAGGGACCCATAGACAGTCCACGTTTTTGTGTTTGGATTTTGGAGCAACTTTGGGCTCTGGAGTCGACAAATGTGTACTGTCTGGCAGAGAGCTTGGAGAGAGCAAAATTGTGGACCGGCTTTGGGTCCTGCAAGACTTGATTGGGAAACACTACTTTAGCAGAAAAACGACCATCTATACAAGGTGAAAAGCGGGTGTTGCTCGGGAGAGGATGGGAATATGCACATACAACTCCACATCCCCTCACTCAGCCTGACCGAGTGACTCCAAACTGCCTTTGCAAACAGAAATGGACTTGAAGAATACGAAGAGATTTAAATATAAGGAGCCAATTTAATCTGGCTGGTGAAAAGAATGACTCCATAAGAAGAAGGGAAAGGTGAATGAGGAAGGTGCCGAAAAAAGTACAGTGCGGTACAAAGCCGGTGAAGGCGGAGTCAGTAATGAAAAGCTCTCAATGTAGTAAATGAATGTAAAGAGACAGTAAGGCGTGTTTTAAAGCAGGAACGAGGGACGGGGTTTAATTGGGGAGACGCGAGAAGCCAGAGCTGCTCCGATCAGCATGCATTTTTGAAAATGAGGAACATTTATGCAAATCGACACATCTTGACTATAGCCGGGGTGCATATTTCGTAAGATTATCTCATGCAGCAGGGGATATTCACCCCCCCCCCCCCCGCCATTTCCCTTTTGGAGAGGACACCCAGCAAACCCATCTCATTAATAATGAAACACTGAGGTTACATAATTGAAGTGCAACTGGGAAGCCTCACCGGTGACTGGTGGGGGGGGCTGCTGTCTCCTCATGAGAGGACAAACGCTGTGGGTCCACATGTCAACGTTCTGAAAGTTAGACAAACCTGTACAATATATCTAGTATAATTAAAGTTCTATTTTGCCACAGTTTTCCATTATTAGATATGGCATCATGCACAAAATGTGCCACTAATAAAATCAGCTAAATTTATTTTTGAGGCAGTACTCATTCGGGTCAGCAGAATTCTACACAAATGGTGATTATCTGCTAATAATTTTTTTATTACCATACATGATCTGATGTTACCCTTCCACCATGAGAATCGAGGACAAGCAGATGGCCATGACAGTGTCTCCCACACCCTGTCCTCACCTCTCCTCCATCTGTGCCCTGACTGAGTCACCACCTTCCACTGCCCCCGCCATCGCTTCCATGACTTCCAGGTCAGCATGACCATTTTTCAGGCGTCTATCTGGTTCATCCAAAGAGGAAACAGTGTCAATTTAAAAAGCAGTGCTGTCGAGAGGCCGATAGCGTCTTCTCTCTTTTATATCCTATCCATGTGGCCTCTTTCTTTTTAATGCACTGCCTGTTGTCTCAGAGTGTCTCTGTTTTAGCAACAAAGCTCTCATGCTTATTTTACTGAACCTCTACAAGGACAGCACACTGCACTGAGACAGATAACTTTTTATTTGGTGTCGTCTTACAGCACTTTTTTTACCGGGTGACTTGTAAGCCATTGGAACACATTTAGATCTTTGTTGTCATGGCTTACATGGTGCCCCCCCGCTGTAAAGGCTGCTTTTCTGAAGGTTTCTGCATCTTGTGGACTCCCATCTGAGCAGCTGATCC
Source organism: Hyperopisus bebe (assembly GCA_026777045.1). Lineage (NCBI taxonomy): Eukaryota > Metazoa > Chordata > Actinopteri > Osteoglossiformes > Mormyridae > Hyperopisus > Hyperopisus bebe. The sequence continues at coordinate 14,028,699 of JAODJW010000039.1, read as the reverse complement.
TCTTTCAGAGTTGCCGTTTGCCTCATGGTGGAATTCAGTTTCTTACTCAGCTGAGAGGTATGGCCTCATCTAGGCAGCGTGTGGGGTATTGAACTAGATAAGTCGAAAATAACCATTATCTTTGGTATGGTCTGAACCAAAAGAAGGACTCTCGTGTTGTAGATCGAAATGCAAAGTTTGCCTGTTCGAATTCCAGAAATGACTTGCGTGTGACCTTATGACTCAGCTGCCTGGGATAGACTCCAGCATCAACCCCCTCCCCCAGTTGATTATGAACTGGGTAGGTGGTTGGAAGATGGATTAGTTACCTATAATCATGTCACTTATTTATTCTTGATGTCATCTGGAGTAGGTGATTTATTTGTCAACTATCAATTTAGTTTACATCCTCTTGATTCTGACTAGGATCAGTGGTTAGAAGATGGATGGATGGATGGATGTAGTTTAAATAAATATATAGAAAAGAAATTAAAGGTGTGACAGGGTGGGCCTGTCTTGGCTAACCACAGCCATACAGTAGCCACTATGCAGAAATCTGTCACCTGCCACCTTCACTATGCCAATTACCCCGGAAAATCGGATGGATCAAATGTTCACACGGCTGCGAAGACGCGCTAAATATAAAACGAGCCAATCGCTTTTCATCCTGACACGAGTCCCATTCGCTAAGCTCTGATCTGCATGCAGAATCGTTAAATTGGAATGCTGGCATCGTGGCTTTCTCAAATTTACCGACGGTTTCGTGCAGAAACATCTAAGCTCGGTGCTTGTCCCGTAAGTCAAAAAACGATCGAATAAATAGGGGAGCCAGGAGAGTTTCTGCAAGGGTTATTAAAAAGAGAAACCCCTGCCATGTGGCCGAGGCTCCAGCTGTGCGCTAGCCCTCCTGCGCTTCTCTGCATCCCGGTCCAGCGTTTCTTATTTGTTGTTCGTTAGAAGAGAGAAATAGAGAGAGCGAGAGGTAAATAAAACACCTGTCAGATTCCATAATCAACCTCCACCTTTTCGACAGTACCCGTCTAACCCAGCAGGGGTTATGACTGAAGTGTTTAGGAATTTCGAGAGCTTACTGAAGTGGAAGGAGACCACAGAGGGAGAAATGGTGACTGTCGATAGCCAATTATAAAATCCTTAATAACACAGAGGTCGTCATTTCAAGGTGTAATTCTAGTTTTTTTGTTGTTTTTTTTGCTTCATAATCACAGATGACAGACCTTGCTGACATTATTCCTATTCCTAATAAAAAGAATTATGAAATAAAAAAACCTAATTGCAATTCATTTTAAATAAAAGATGACACAAAAAATTCACGCTTTGCTAAATTTGAAATTATATTTGAAATGCTTTGCTTTATTTCTTCCTCTCTTTATACTTGCAGATTACTTTATTTTACCCTACAGCATGGATACTAAGGCAAATACATGTTGGCTTCTCTGAGGGGGACAGGCCATGGGAAAGGGACACATCCCCGGGAATCATGGGAAAAAAAGCCCAGCCGTGTTTGGCCAGGAGTCCTTGTTCGAGGTTCCACACATGATGCGTTTTCAAGCTCAGACCTGCCTCATCTGAGAATGCAGGTTGTGTATGTGTGTGTGTGGGGGGGGGGACGCCACTGATCTTCACGCCCTAGTAGATCCATCATCCTTTTAATTAGCGATATTTTTGCATAAGCGTCTCAGCGGCGTCTCTCCCATTATCCGAGAGCCAATGAGATTAACTAATCATTTTCACTTTGGATCTATTAAATCCTCCTGGTTACTCGGTGCTCTTTGCACGGCTGGTGGTTGTGGGGGGCGGGGGGTATGGTGGTGATGCACCATCATCACTTCCTGCGACGTTGCTGTGACTGAAATGTTGGTGTCTGTTGTGAATAGGTTGTGACCTATTCAGTTAACTCTGATGGGTCTCCATGGACATTAAGATAGTATCTTTTCATCTGTCTAATCCTGCAAAACTTGATTTGTGTGTAGATGTAATTTTGCATGTATGCATTCATTTTTTGTATATCGTTATATGTCCTATAATATTTGAAATATTTGCCATGAATTGCTTATGTGTAGTACTCATATCTACTGGCATTGGCCAGTTATTAAAGACTCAAATGAATTTTAAATTAATAGGAATTTTTACAATCTATGAATTTTCCATTGCACCTTACCCGGTGTGGCTTCCCTGGGAACATGGAGCTTTTCCCTGGCCGCGCAGGACAGAATGCAGGGGACACCCTGGATGGGATGCCAGTCCACTGCTTACTAATAAACTAAAATGAAGCTGACAATATATTTTGTAAGGCATAGCTTGGTGCAGAGCGACAGAAATGTAGTATAAATTCACATGAATATTAGCGAAAAGCTGGCTGATGGCTGGCTTTTTACATCACCGCTTTCACTGAGTTGATTTGAACATGAGTGTTGAGCTTTTCCCGAAAGTGGCACCATTTAAGCTGGGTCCTCTTCCCGATTTAGCCGCTCGCTGGCACACCTGGCAAGCAGCAGAAAGTTTGGTGTCAGTCGTCGTTTCCGTGGATAAACAGGAGTGCTGTGACACCCTGGGTGACAGCGACTCGTTGAGCTGGGGAGGAGTGACCTACCGTGTATCAAGTCGGAGACATGTTGGTTTGCTGGCTTATCGCTAACCGTGGCATCAGCGCGAGAAACTTTCGTTCCGTATGTGACTGCATTTCTAAATTTTATTTCATTTTGCTTTCATTACAGCTGCTGGAGGGAGTGATTCGCCTGAATTAATAGCTAACTCACGAGGGGAGCAACGGCCCTGATTACGCCCCTCTCAAATCATCCATTCGCCGTCGAGAGCCGATGCAACACGACGGGCCGCTTCCCTCAGCTTCACCGCCGAGCCGGAGACAGAGAGCCCCTCCCGGGGGTCCGTGGAGGCGGTGGCCGTGAAGCGCAGTGCGACGTCGCACGTGTGTAGGATCAGAATGGAAGAAAAAAAATACTGCAATCACTTTGGGCATTGTTTTCACTGCCGGAAACGCAGGTGTCTTTGTTAAAGTGTGTTTGGGTTCGGGGATGTGCAAATTCCCCATGGGCTCCTTTGCCACCTACGTGAAATTAGTTTTCTGCAGGGGTCCCTCGCGTCTCCAATTCCCTTTCGACAGAGAGCGGCCAGGCCGGTGAAATTACATATTTGGTTGAATGGACTTCAGGTTTTCAGGGATTTCGGTGATTGCCATCTGGAAGTTTTGTTAAATGTTTGTCCGCTTACACGTCGGACACGGATGCCTGTACTGAAGAATAAACAAAACAATATTTATCTTCCGCCACTTAAAATGTTCTCCGATTGCTCATGGGGGAAGGTGTGGGATTGCACTGGAGCAGGCAGCACAGCGGGGTGAAAGTCATTTAGAGTAAATGTTTGAGCTGGATGACTGTCAGCAACAAAGGGGCGTGTTACTGCCAGTGCTGAGCGTGAGCCAGGATATCCCCGGAAACTGATGGCTTGGCACTGACTGCCCCGTTAGAATCAAGGCTTACAAGTTCCAGACCTGTGGCTTTGCTCAAACTGCTATGAAGTTACATGTTTTTAGTGACATGTTGCTATATGCAATTTATTAATTCAGATCATGTCGGAAATAACTTTAATATATTGTGCATCTTTCTGATAAATGCTGTGTGATTCTGTATACGTGTTTACATTGCTATGTGTGTGTGTGTGCGTGTGTGTGTGTGTGTGTCTGTGTGTGTCTATGTGCATGTACAGACCTGTTTGTGTTTTTTTTTTCTCTGTGCACATTTTATTTGTACCAGTGGAGGGCGGAATTACATTTTAGAAATGGAACCAAAAGTTAATTAGATGGCAGAACGGTTGAACGAGCCTGCTTATGTTGTTGATCGGATTATTTTTTAAAGGAAAGATTTGTGAAAGTGAAATCTATTTCAGCATACTCCGTGTTGGATTAAACAGTCATAATCACTTTTTTATGTCTTTTCAAGATTTTTGTCTCTAAAATGTGTGATGTAGAGGCTTAACTTTCACATACAAATCAATTGTGAAATTAATACAAAAAATGAGACAATCAGGTGTGTTTATGTATGCTGGTGAACACAGTCTGAAATCATAATGTGCTTCTTGATGTAGATAATATGTTGCACTAAATATTTATTGTTTTAATATAGAAATAAATGTTTTAAGGAATATGCAAATAACTAATGACAGTTTTCACTGAGAAAATATTTAAAAATACATGCCAAAGCCTTGATAAATGTCTTTTTGAGTACATATTTTGAATGAAAATCTTAAATAACATTTTATTCCAACGTATCTCATAAGCTGCCCTTAGATTCCGAAGAAAAAAATATAAGTTTTCTCATTTACCTCTTGTACAAACGACCAGAGCAGATTTTCATCAAGATGTCTTGACAGATCATCTGTGCAGAAACAGGTTCTTACATGTGAGTCTCATCAAAGATTCAGGCTTCAACTTTAGGTAGCTAATTGCCAACCTAATGTTCTGTAATGTCATTAAGCTGTGGGAAGACATTTTGTTCCGTAAAACAAGAATTTGCTTTGACATAAGAAAGCAAATCGACCAATTACTCATTCCATTTTAAATCCCTGCTCCAAATTGCTTAATATTCTCTGTTAGATGCTGGGTGTGGAAGCAATTTATTGAAACGTGTCTCCTGAAGGGGATGGGACAGACATACCTTTCTTAAGTAATTATAACAAATTAAATGTACTAGATACAGATGTTTATCTTTTAGAATTTTGTCCTTATGCAGTCCTCCAAGTAGTTATAAAAAATAATAATTTTTAAATGAGATATGAGGTTCATTGTAAACTCTAAAAGCAGGTATTTAACTTGGCCTGACTGACACAGATGATTTAAAAGATCAAATTAAATTTCAAGTAATTTTCAGAGTAAAGTAATTTTGGAATAAAACACTTTATGCCTTTTAAAACGGTCCCATTCCCAATAGATGGGCCCTCACTGATTTTTACTATATTTTAACTAAGCTGAATATTTTTTGAATATTTTCCTGCTTTTTAGAAGTGATCAAAATCAAGCCACTGTTTATGAATGGTGCGATTAAAAATGCTGCGTATTCAACAAACATGGCGCCCTCTTTATGACATCGATGGAACTGTATTAATCTTCCTTTGTGAGTCGCGAGGGAGAGACGTCTCTGGTGTCTGAAATGATGCATGGTTTACCTCCGAGGATATGATATGCTAAGTGGCTACATGGAGGCTAATCTACCAGGTGTCGCGCGAAAGTGTGCATGCTCATTACTGGCGTGTTTAGAATGCGGTATTGACAAAAGAAGGGAACGGGGTTACTGGATGGGGGGGGGGGGAGAGAATCACTGGA
>JAODJW010000039.1:14005704-14023264 GCA_026777045.1 Hyperopisus bebe | reverse complement strand
GGGGGGGGGGGGGGGGGGGGGAGAGAATCACTGGAAGATGAGAGAAACAACATGAGTCCAACCGAAAAGAACAATTGGAATGGGAAGCTAAATTTTGAGAGGAGAGATGGCCTGTTCGAACGGGGGGGGGTGAGGGTGGCGTCCTCGTCTAATCCTGCAACAGCGCATGCGGGCGGGCGCTTCTGCGGCATTTAAAATAAATCGGTAAAATGCCAGAGCGTTCACGGCACGGTGTGTGAGATCAACACGACAGAGGTGTGAAGATTAGCAGGAAGAGTTTGCCGGATTGAGCTGCAGGGGGAACACACTTCCCCAGTGGCCATTGTATTTTGGAGATCCGGGTCCACCAGGGCAGCTGGAGATGGTGAAGGATGTGGACGAAAGAGAGAAGAGTCTGAAAAAGGAGGGAAACAAGGAACGTGAGCATGGGACATCGCCCTGGTGTTTTCTGTGCGGAGCCGTGTTTCACGAGAGCCACCCGGCGTTGTCTAAAAGCCTGATACCAGGTGGGGGGGAGGTTGACGCCCCAGGAGCGGTGGAAGAGTGAGAGAGAGCGGTCCCCTGCCTCTCGTTTGTGGGGCCTGCTTAATTAGGACAGTGCGCCTGGGTTCTTCTGGCTGGGGGGGGGGGCAGCGCTACTGTGGGTGGTAACGGGGCCGCTATCTTTGCAGCGGCACTTCCGGCCCCAGGTCCCCAGCTCGCCCAGTCCCACCCCCGCTTCCCGCCTCCCTCCCTGCATCTCCCTTTCTGCATCTCTCGGGGCGTGCGTGGGGGGGGGGGGGGTGGTGGTGGTGTCTGCCCACCTGCGCTGGCGGTGAGGCCCACGAGAAGCTGGGAAGCGTCCCGCCACTGGCCCACATAGCGCCGCCGCTGTCGCAAAGCCACGCGCCCCCGTCACCCGCCTCAGTGCCCCCACTGCTACCGCCTCGAATCCTAGGCCCCAGGAGATGAATATCTCGGCTTCCTATGTTTACAAAAAAATCCTAGACCTGACACTTGTTATTGTTTTAATCCGTAATTAGTGCCAAGAAAATCATGAAAATAAAAAGGATACCATGAGTAGAACTGTAAGTGAAAGTAGATTTAACACTCATTGTTTCCATACTATCAGACTGAGCATGCCGCTGAATATTTAGCGAACTGAATTTCGATATACTCACACAAAGTATATGAGTGAGTTTTTCTTTTCACCTCTTGCCAGTCTTACACGTGCAACAGAAGCAGTCCTGTTGGAAGCTCATCTCTGACTTCCAAACACAGAATGCCTCAGTACATTGAGCCTTAATGTGTTTTTAATTACATTTTAGCAAAGCAGTAACTCATAATACGTTGACGCAATCAGTACCGTTCCTAAACTGCAACCTTATCGGTGGAAGTTTTTAAACTTTTACATACCGTGACGCCTCTTAGGTGGAATAACACGATGCTATGTGGCATGGGATTTAACCTAACACCATAATGGTGCATACACAGTTAGAGTAACTGCTTCAACATTTATTTATGACATGCTGTAACTTAACAAATAAGCAGTTTATCAGTGCAGTATGATAATCAGGATTAGACAAATCACACACTGTGCTCTGCCTGAGGTTCGTCTGGTATTTTATAGACTTGTATGATGTACGATGAAAAAAAAAAGGTTGGACAAACTTTACCTTGCAAAGTTAAAAATGTCAGAACCCCCTCAAAACCACTTTTCAAAAAAAAAAGAAAGAAAAAAAAGAAAAAGAAGAAGAAAGTGAAGTAAAAACCAAAATAGTGGAGGAGTGTTTCCTGTGAAATGAAAAAGCAGCAGTCCACTTTGAGAGTGACAATGCTCCAATTAACAGTCAGTAAACAAGGGCAACAAAGGATTTATTTGAATAAGAGTGCATAACACATGTAAGTTAACCAATTATTTTTGCATAAACAGATTGTTGAGATCTGGCTTTATTTAGCATCAAACTAAGATCTGGTGAATTGAGTGAGTTCTGCCTTCAGCACACAGCCTCCTTTGTTTCCTATGATTTGATCTCTTATTATAATCCCAGTCATTTTAAATAATTTATGGCATGTGGCTTCTCCTTAAAGAATAATTTATATGTGTCTATGAGAATTGACTCTGATGCTGCATGTGTCTAAATAACGAAGACAAACATTGGTTAAGAAAGTTCAGAAATGTGGAAAAACAATCATAAAAATGTTAAGAAAAAAATCAACACAGGTTTTTGGGAAAAACAAACCAAAGATAACATAATGTTATGATGATGATGATGATGATGATGATGATGATGATGATGATGATGATGATAATAAATTTTTAAATAAACTTTTGCCCACATTACTTTCTTACATTAATACAGAAATCCAAAAAGCTGAAATGATGAGCTTTATATTTCTATATCTGTTTTTTAAGTAAACATTTAATATGCATAGAAACACCATTTTACTTGTATTGAAAAGAATGAAATTGTAATTAAACTATTGTGGTGTTGTAGAAACGCTGTATAAATGTGTTACATTTCCTTCTTCCTTGTGTTTATTATTATTATTATTGTTGCTGCTGCTGTCAATTTAAATTAGGTGGTTATATATGATTTAGATTTATTATTATTATTATTATTAATAATAATAATAATAATACATTGTCATTGAAAATTTACTTCACAGATTTTCTTAGCAGATAATTTTAAAAATGTACATGATCTCTATATTATTATTATTATTATTATTATTATTATTATTATTGGCTAATTAGTTATGGAGCATTGATTTTAACGAGTATTTCATGTCATCATCCCCTTTCCTTCTATAAAAGAACCATATCATTTATTTTCCAAAGCAACCAAATATGAAAATTGTGTTTGTGCAACAAGGTCAGTGGAGTTTAATGTCGATGAATTGAAATATAAACTCACGTCGCATCTACATATTTAAAACAGTGAATTTTAGTTTCAATACTCACACCTGGGGTGTTCCTCAGATTCAATAAACAATGTCACCAAATGTGTTTCCCTGTTTAAATCCCATTTAATGATTCACAGGGGATCTCCTTCTACTCATGTGTGGTAAATGCACATTACTTGTAACAAACAGCATACAGTTACATTTCTAAAAGATAATAATGAATTCTGTTAGGGAAGAATTGAAATGCTTCTCAGAGAAAACATAATTTGTTTTTAAATAATTTCTAATAATGGCACAAAGTTTCCAGATGCAAAAAAGCATTCACTTATTTATTTAGATATTAAAATGTATAATAATGTATAATAATAATAATAACAACAATAATAATAATAATAATTGTGTGTTTATTGTGTGTTTATTTTATTATCAGCATAATATTTAATTTAATTATTAGGAAATCTGATGTGGTCCAGATCTATTTGATTTTATTTGTTGTGAATTTTTCAGTCTTTTAATCATACGTAATCCCAGTTGAATGACCAATTAACTGATTGACTTATTGGACGATCTATTAACTGACTAATGCAAATCAACTTTATTAATATTGATCTTCTTTGCAGCTTAATTGAATGCCAGGTTGAGCTGTACTTAAACCAAAAAAAAAACTTACTGGGCTGTAAATAAACAGCATCACACTCACACCTTTGAACATCAATCTGGACACAAATTGGAAAGGATTTCTACAAGACTTTCTCCGGCATGCCAGCCGGCGACTGTGACAGCCCACCCCCATCCGTCTCTGCCCGCCTCACAGAAATAGGTCGGAACTGGCATCTTGGGCTCTCCCTTCCTGCCAGTCGTCCCAGCCAACTCTGCACTGTATGTTTTCCACAGGGCTGGGGTGACCCTCTGGGCAGTGTGCTTAGCAAGCGGCCCCACGGGGAGGGACAGTCGCGGTCATTTGGCATGTCAGCTCCCTGAAAGTCAGTAGCCACTCAACGGGATGGAGGAACGCCTCTTCCTTCTCATATGATATTAAACCAACGAAATGTGGCTTTACATGTACAATACATCTCAAGTGTGATTAAGAATAAAGAAAAACGTGAAATGCACGACCCTCCCTTTCATGTATCAGAATACTTCTGCTTGCCTGGAGAAAAGTGTAATGTCCTGCTTTTACCGTGTGGAGAGTAAGCGCTCTGACCACGTGATTCTTACAGTACATGAGGGGTCACCTTTAAATGCAGTGGGACCTTTAAACTTTTATATGTAATGCACTAAATGTAATTAATTTTACTTTGGAAAATTTGGGGGGGGGCTTCCTCAAATCAAATCTGACAGCATTGCAGTCTGAACCCACCAAAAAGGAGCAGGCTCAGAAATGTAAGCCTCACAGAAAACAATAATGCAATCAGTTTACCAAATCAAACAAACACTGTGTCATCTGTTACCTGCCTCAGTCAAGGGATTACACACTCATCCATCCATCCATCCATCCATCCATCCATCCATCCATCCTCCAACTAGTTAGAGTATATGCAGGCAGTAGTAATGAAGGTGTATTTTAACAAACTTGTTGCATAAGGTACTAAAGTTTGTCTATTCTCCACTATGTGTGGTCAGAAGTGGACTAAATACACATGCGCACATGATGCAGAAAAAGATCTTCAGCTGAAAAAAAAAAAGGTGCCAAAAAGAATAATTAAACAACACGATCCCATGTCCATGAGGATTTGCTATTTGGAAAAGGCTCTTTTCCTGTGATGGGGTAAGAGCCAGGTTTACGTATCACTGCCACCTCATAGTAGCTGAAGTGCTGCGTTTTCCTCTTCGGCGATAACCTGGCTGTGTGCGTCAGGGGCTCGAACAGCGGGAATGCAGCCTCCTCTCACAAGCCATGAAATTCAGGGGGGTCCTGCAGATTATGGCAGTTTGATTACCCGATTATGGTAAGGCTGGCGTCAGAGGAAAGCCTAAATACGGCTCCAGCGCCGAGCTATCGCCGGTGGTCAGGTAGATTTAACAGGGAAAAGAAAACCGCTCTTTTTTATTCATTTGGGAATATTCTCAGTGGCAATTCATGGTAAGACCGAATACCCCACACAAACAAACAATTCACCTTGTTATCGATAATATTTAATTTTCACAGTTTTAAAAGTCTCCATGGCGGTAAAACACATGGACACGCCAGCATATGTAAGACGAAGGCACCGACCCCAGCATGTGGATAGGCGAGACAATTAAAACTGAAAGGCTCCAAAGTTTTGCTGAAATGTTTCCAAGCATGGCCCTGCACGGCTCCCTTGCAGAGGAAATGCGTGGGATGCGTCTGTTTTGAATCTTTCGTTCTTTTTTCTTTTCGATATGGAAGACAGCTCCCACTGTCTTGACAGCTCAGTTAACACCTCTGAAATGCATTCTGTTAAAAAAAGGAGGGAAAACGCTGCTGCTAACTTTTACACAATAAATAAAAGGTTTTATAAAACATGGAGGGATGGGAGTCAATTACTGTTTTTACTTTGTTTTAGTCATTTTGGGAAGTTGACTGTGTTTAAAATGAGTTGGCAAGCAGCCCAAGATCGCATTTGAAATGAAGCTGTTTCTTTAGCTGACGAACGAACCCCTGTTTCAACAGACGCCCGGATTTAATTGAAATAAGTGAGTTTAGAAAGTGTAAGTACTTCTCATTGATTTAATGGTCTAAATGCATTCTTAATCATATACAAATTAGGGAAATACGGAAATTTAAAGGAAAAAAGGGTTTCCACTTTCGGGAACGGCTAGCTCAGCTCGTCATTCTGCTTCAAAGAAAAAAGATAAATGATGATGCCATTAAAAGTGAACTAATTACGGAAGGCTTCTTTTAAAAACTCATTAACTGCAACCTCATTTACATAATGATGCATATTAATTAAGTTTTAATGAATCTGAATTTCCACCAAGTCGCTTTTCTTTGTCTGCGAAACAAATCGAACAAATCTTTTAAAAGTGTTCTCAAATCTACTTTTCACACCAAGGGGAGGGAACGCAATCATCTGTAGAAAATCTTTTTTTCTTCTCCCCCCCTCTTTTTTTCCCCTCGCAGGCCCATCTGTTAATTATTTTTTAAACGTAATCACTGACCCTTTGTTTTCGAAACCTTGGGGATTCATTGACTAGCGTCAAATGGCGAGCCAAACGATTCAAGGGTAAACACTCCAAGATGCATCAAGTGCAAGGGAACAATGGCAAAAGTCACAAAGTATTCACCTCGATGGCACCCTGAGTGGGTATAAAGCCTACCTCGGCGTGCTCTGGGCCCTAACCCAAGCTTGTAGACATTGGCTCAAGCTGAGCTCCATCTTATAACATCCATACTCCTCCTGAAGTCATTCTGCCCAAAAATATCTTCATTTCAACCAGTCTAGTCGCTTGGCAACACATTTTAATATTTTCCTCCTCTCTATATCTATATTCTAGATCTGTATTTTCCCCTCCTGTTCCATCTCATAAGTTACTTTCAGTTGTCTGTTTAGTGCTTCATAGGTATAATGCATGAGCTGAAATGCTGTCATACCTGCGTAAATGGTTTCTGTACCAGCCTACTCCCATTTGTTTATTAATATAAAGGAACATCTGCCTATTTTTATTGCAGGACACCTAAATTCAGCCTACAAAAATATTCTCCCTTCAACTGACTGAGCCGAGATTAAACGCTGCCTACGGCAATGTTTATTTTTGTAGATCTGTGTTTGTTTCCTATGGGGAGGGTGGGGGGGGTTTGGGGGGGGGGGGTGATTTTGAAATGCCAGTTTAATTAAACACTGTAATGTAAGACCACCATTTCCAGCTGTTGCTGTTTCAGGTGCTCTCATTTAAACACACAGACACACACGCAAAAAAAAAAAAAATCCTTATGAACTCCCTGCTTCACCCATTGTTTCACAGGAGTTAAAGCTGGTACTCAAGCGGACCCCTGGGGAGAAGTATACTCCGAGTATGGGGTCTTGGTCCCCAAACAAAGAACATATTCACAGGAGGATTTGAAGGAGCTGGTAGACAATCGCAGGCACTGATCTGAAAAAAGATCTCCAAGGTCCACTTAGCACAAACTGTTCCTTCCTCTTGCTTAGGTTCCTTACTCACTTTTTTTTTTTTAGATAACTATGACATCAGATTTGTTTAGCGATGCATTCCGGAACTTTAAAAAAAATCTTCGTTCGGTGTCGCTGGTTTTTAATTTATTTTTTTATTTTTTTTGACAGCGGGTGTCTTTCTCTTGGGAGGTCAGGAGTCGCGGAATCGGATGAGACGAGCTGGCGATGCGGCATAACGGGGAAACATAAAGCAGATGTTCGTTAATTAGGGGAGATGTGACTGACAAGACTCGAGCGGCGAGACACACAGGCTACTGGGCGCAAGGCAGCTGTTGTTACCGGCACTGTTGTCAGTCTTATACGCAAGTCACTGCATCCCCTCGGGGGGAGGGGGGGGGGACACACACACACTCACAATAATCAAAATAGAATAAAACGGAATTGAACGGGACTGCTCCTGTGAATATTTTTCTTCTAGAAAGAGAGAGAGAGCCGGAAAAAAAACTCCAAGTTTCAAACTTTCCGCATTTTCTCAGAAACGTTCTGCATATGTTCATCCATCAAGAGAGAGAGAGACACACAGCACACACAGATCTCTTTATTCTTTCATAACATTCAGACAAGTGCTCCACTTTCTCCGACGAAAGGCCTGAACACACGTCTGAACTTGACGCCACGAGATACTGCCGATATGTGCAGAAATGTTTTTTTTTCTTCTTTATTCCTCAGTCGTGGGGTTAGTCCCTGCTGTACTGTGTATCATGCCCAGGTATTAAAATGCAGGAGCCGTGTGCTGCTTCGCGGTACTGAGAGCCAGCTTAAAGGCGTGTTGACTGTGGCATGTGCTGACTGGGCACACAGGTCATGTCCAAGAGGGCTAACATATAACACGTGAGCTACTTTGCTGTAGTTATCGAGGCCCATATTTTGGCTAGTGTGTCAGCTTCAGTCTTAGTGACTTTTATTTGTGTTTTGTTGTACTTTCTGTAAGAGGGGGGTGGGAATTAGTTTCTCAGTCAGCTGACAAGCACCTTTCACCTGCAGTCAGTTAAGCTTGACATTAAGGACGTGTGTTTTCTGTAGGCTACAAGTCATGTGTCCAGTCTTTGTGTCCTGACAGCCCAAATGCCCAGTTTTCTCTGTCTGTTTGCTCTTTTGCTTCCGTTTTCCACCCCCACGTGTTACAGAACCTACTCCCGAATCCCGGTTCAATGCTCCAATCCCTGCGACACGTGGATCTGTTTGCCATCACAGCTGAAACAGCCCTTCCACTTACAGTATGATGGGATCGCATGATCAAAGGAATTTTATTCTGCCTCAAATGAACATTCTTATGCTAATATTTCAACAACATATATTTGTGCTTCTGCCCATGTATTTTTTTATGATGATTGTTTTAGAGAAAAGATAGAAAACATCGCATTCACCTCTCCTGGGAATACTCTTTGTTAATGAAGAGTATTTTTTAATGGTGCATTTTGTGTTGGGGTGGGGGGTGCATCTTGTGATACCTGGAACAAGGGTATTCTCTATTTTTGTGTTTGATTATTACAATACTGAGTGTGGTTTGGCTAATTTGGGTATTGTTAGACTTTATGGTTTAAAGATCATTAAAAGGTCTATAATTAAGAGATAGTTAATTCTATTGGATAAACATCTGTAGGACAGAGAATTCACTGAATGCATTTCATTGGATAAACCATAAACCTTTACAATACTGAGGTTAAGGCAATTCAATAATATGGTGATTTGGGAAATTCTATTGGCACTTGAAGCTGACAATAAGACTGCACTTAAACACTGAGGGTGACTTCAAGAGCTTTTAGGAAATGTAAGCAATGCATTCTGGTAATCTTAGATCTCCTCTTCCCGTACCCACTGTCATGTTGGAAGGTTTCAAGACATGGTGATATTTTCACTTTCTTAAGTATAGTTTGCACCCAATTTATCCGTAAACCATTTAATTTAGGGGCTGTGTCATTCATTGCGTGTTAGATGTTGATCACAGATTTAAGTGGCTATTAAAGGGCAGATACTGAGTGCAGAAGATTCCAGGAAACATTTTTGGTGTAGCATTTCCTATGTTGCGTCACAGGAGATGAATGTGGTAAATGGGAATAACTTCTATCTCTCATTCTCTCCCATTCCACCATTTGATTGGGGTACCTTGTATGCTTATTGTATTACCATCCTGGAGGTGGAGCGGTTTGATGGGGTGGGGTGTCAGTTAAAGCTACTTGTCTGCTGTCCATTGGCAGGAAAGATGGCTGGAATTTGGCTGGACTAGTTAGAGTGAGGGTAAATCAGCCTGTTTGTTGCATAGCTAGAGCTGTTCAGAGTCATTAAAATGCCAGCAGGCCTCCATCCGTGGGGGGGGGGCTCATCTCAGGCCATCCTGCTCTCTAACTGGCGACACGCCTGACGAATTGATAGATTGTGTGACATTAGCCTCGTTCAAACAACATATGTTAATGTGCATCCCATGGAAATGCTCTGATTATTTGTACACGAGGCTAGCTCCGATCCCTAGTCTCTGGCTAGTGAACCTCTGTGAGACTACACACGCAGCGTGGTCACCCCAGGCGTATCTCAGTGAGGCCCATTCCTCCGCCACCATGAGATATGCACACAGCGTGGTCACCCCAGGCGTATCTTACCTTAAAATGTTAGTCTCGGCTGTTAATTTTAATTTCTGACTTATTTGTATATGACCAAATAAGTATATATATATACACACACCTAAATCACATACAGGAACTTTTTTTCTACAAATATACATATATTCATAATTGTTTTGAAAGGTTTTATATTCATAAAGATTGCAGTACAATTCACCATTTGATATTAATGCAATGTTTTAATGTGAACATTGTTTCCTACATTTTTATTTGGGTTTTGACAACATGAAGCAAAACTAATGTAACAGATAACAATGCAACAGATATAAGTCTTATTTACTATAATTTTGCATAAATAAATGCCAAATGCGTTTTTTTTTTGTTAAACCATCATGTTCCGCTAGTACACAATCAGTGAAAATTAAAATGATATTAAAATTAGATGGCTTATGTCGTGTCATTTTGTCAGCTGCATCCAACACTGGTGTTCGACTTGATCAAGCACCTCCACACAGGTTCTGAATCCCTCTTTGTTTCATCCCTGACATTTCAAAGTGTCTCCGCCATAGTAAACAAAGATAAAAAAAATACTGCGTTTCCATCCTGTCCCTTAAGACTGCAGACAGCAAAGGTAAAAGCAGAGGCATCAGCCTGACGATTCTAACACGGCTCTCGGAGTTCAGACGCCACAGCGAAGTTTAACTTTCTCTCTCTGGGCCTGTATTCGCTGCATGGTGGTCATGTGATCAGGTCCCCATCTGGGCAAGGTGTAGCAAGCCACGCATCAAGACCAGCTCCCTCATCCTGCTTGGGGAAAGCTTTACAGCTGTGTATTATATTGACCGATGACCTTAACCTTGCGACCACAGAGGAAATTCGCCAATTCACCTCCTGATCATTAAATGCACAGGTGCCAAGCATCTAGAAAGACTCCCTGTTTGTGTACCTTTGCTGTAATAAGAGCTCATCACATGACCGTATATTCATATGCAACGTGGCTGGCTACCTGAATGCTTTCAAACTAAGGGGAGGAAGATAAGGTTACCTCATTTGCATGTGTAAGAGCTGAGGGATGCTCTACCTCTTACACCGTGTCCTCTGAGTGATTAAAGTTGTTAGATATTTTTCCATTATGGATTTACTCCTCTTGACACATGCCAAAGTATTTTTACTACTTCTCATTTGTTTTTATTTTATATATTTAAAGCTTTCAAATTATCCCATTTTTTAAGGTCCTGATTTCACTTTCCTGATAAATAATTATGTTAATGTTTTCTAAACAGGATCATTCATTTATTTTTTATTGTTTTGGATTTTATGGTCCCTTGGTGACTCTGTTTTGACCGATATATCTTCCTCATTTTGAGAAACATGTATGGGACAGAGAATAACTGTATAATAATGCATGTATTCAATATTTGTCATCAAATAATAAGCTATTTCTGCTGTGTGTGTGTGTGTATATATATATATAAAAACACGTGTGTGTGTGTGTGTGTGTGTGTGTGTTAACAGGGAGTATTATATATATATATAAACCACATGGAAAATATATGGAACTCATGCACAGATGATAAAATGTGATTTATTTTACAACTTATCAGCAATTGTGCTCTACACACGTTAGCGGTAATAATCAGCAGTGTTTTTAACCTAATTCAATTTGGCCTCTCCTGAGAGGTAGTTAGTGGTATAATAACACAACTGTTGTGGCCCACGGTGTTGTTAATCACGGTCTAAATAAGCACACGGCTCTAATATTTTATTGGCGGAATTAGATTAGGCACTGCCTCCCGCCGTCGACAGCCGTAAAGCTGTTTAGCGTAATGAAGCCCCGAAGTGCCGCGGATGGTCACAGACGTTAAGAGGCCGAGCCATGGGGCCCGGCGGGGGCCGAGTCACAGAGATCGGCGGGGGCCGTGCCCGTGCAGCACACCTTAGTCCTCATCTGTGTCTGCCTCTCAATCCTGATGGCTCCAAACTCAGAAAGGGCTCTCTCCTCTGACGGTGCTCCACAGCGTCACAGCAGCCTTTGGCTGCTTCTCAGGTATTTTGTTCTCCACTTCCAAAAAAAGGTGGTAAATTGTTTTTAATAATAATAATAATAATAATAATAATAATAATAATAATAATAATAATAATAATAATAATAATAATAATAATAATAGGGTGACATAATTAAATAATAATAACAATAATGGGGTGACATTATTAATAATAATAATGGGGTGGCGCAGTGGTTTGCACTGGCAATGCAAACCACACACACAGAGCAAGGGAGGGACTCAAACCCAGGTAACATGGGGAGAGCACGCAAACCACACACACAAAGCAAGGGAGGGATTGAAACCCAGGTAACATGGGGAGAGCACGCAAACCACACACACAAAGCAAGGGAGGAATTGAAACCCAGGTAACATGGGGAGAGCACGCAAACTACACACACAAAGCAAGGGAGGGATTGAAACCCAGGTAACATGGGGAGACCACGCAAACCACACACAGAGCAGGGGAGGGATTCAAACCCAGGTAACATGGGGAGAGCACACAAACTACACACAGAGCAGGGGAGGGACTCAAACCCAGGTAACATGGGGAGAGCACACAAACTACACACAGAGCAGGGAAGGGACTCAAGCCCACAGTCCTAATATGAGGCAACAGTGCCAGCAATATCAATAATAATAATAATAATAATAAAGCCATACCAGCTATTATAATTTTCCATAGACTTGTTACACAAGCTTTTCACAGCTGTTTTTATTGTCTAATATAGTGCATCTGTATGCACTGATTACAAAGCAGTTAGAAACCAGAGTGACGCCATTCAGCGTCGCTCATCAGTGGGCGCCATCCTGCGGAGCTGGTGTGTCAGACCCTGCGATGCGCCTTTAAAAGGCCACTCCCCAAGTGTAACGCGCACTGACCCTGATTGAATTCGCGGACAATTCTGTCTTTTCAAGGACTTACCGAGAGGTTTCTCTTCCTTCCTGCATTAGTTACCATTGTGATACTGGCACAGTAATCCTACAGCATATCAAACCTATACCCTTCATTTAACCAAAAACCCCATTTGGGAAATGTATGCATCTTTCAGCTCGATAAAATGCTGCACTGCTAAATTAGGTCTTAGGCCAGCCCAGGGATAAAATTTTGAAAAATGCAAAGATTAAAACACACACACATTTGTATTCATGTCTTTGTGGGGATCATCTATTAATTTCTATGGGAAAAACCCAAATCCCAACAATGACAGCCTTCACCTCTACCCAGCCCTAACCTTAATTACAAGTAACCAAACAAAATATGACTCTTCTTGTTTTTTAATTTTAGTGTCAGATTTTTATAAAATTTATCGTGAGCATGACTCAATCATTTTGGTGCAATGCAGCCACCTTTAATAATTTGCAAAATTGCAAAATAAACTCAGTTGACACCCCCCACCACCAGTTCCGTGGACCCCCTTTGATTCTCGCTGCTGTCAGAACTTTGCAAACTTCCACGCGAGCAGTCGACAGAGACTCTCTACCTCCTGGACGTGAAAAGCAGGACATGTTGCCCCCGCCGTCTTAAGGATCTTGTCATTATGTTTTTTTTTTTTGGTCCTTGTGTCTCCAGGTGACAGATATATCAGAGCCCGAAAAGCCGGCTATATAATTATGCTGTTCGAGGGTTTTGTGCCTAAGAGGTGTTGCCTGCGATCGACATCACGCCGCCGCAGCCCGAATGCAGCGCTAAAAGGCAGCCCAGGGGACGCATTTCTGCAACAAAGTCTATCTGCGCTTTAAATATCTATGAGCACGTTCCAGTCCGCCCCTGCAAGCCCTGCTTCTTTATGCATTTAGATATGCCGCTAAAACATTTCCTCTCTTTTTTTAGAGCGCGAAAGCACGTCGGCGTGAATAGTGCTCTGTCTAATGATGCGCAATCTGGTGCGCGCCGTCCCCCGAGCTTAGGCCGCGGTGACGCATGCGACGTCTCCAAATGCTAATGGGACAGCGGTGATCAAGGGGGCCAGCAGCCTAATCACCGCGCGCCGCGTGTCCTCGACTCCGGCTGCCAAGCGCGGCCCGGTCTTGCTTTTCATCTCCGCTCGTCAACGGGGAACAGACGCGTCGCAGGCGCCAGGCCGCCTCCGTTTGAAGGTGCGTGCTTGGCGGCATATGGCCGCCATGGGCCCCTGCGATTCGTTGTCGAATGTTGGGTGCGGCTGCATTCTGCCATCCATCCGCATCAGATGCAGGCGGTTCGTCGATGCCGAGCTTTCTGGAAGTCCTCTGCTTGCTGCATCTGCGGAGTCCATACGTCCGTTTTTAAGCCTCCGGATGTTTCTCAGAATTAAAAAAGAAAAGAAAAACTGTAAATAAGAATATAATTTTTCTCTTAGCAGATAAACCTCCAAAAAGTACATTAATCTACTGTGGTTGGAGGATCACTTTTGGGCAACCATTCCGCAAAGGTGAGATATAGAGTATTCCACATTTACCCATTAGTGAATTTTAACCAGGCCATATTCCTGCCGTTTATCCAGCAAGCTTGGAATCCCCAGAAATATGGTGTCTGGGGCAGGGCCTACCCTGTATGTAGTGGGAGTCCATCATAGGACGTAACCTCACATGCTATGGACAGTTCAGAGACACCGATTCTCCCATCGTCAAATAAATCAATAAATAAAATGAGAGGTTTCCCTAACAGAAGGAGCAGAGCATGTGTGGTCGTCTCCCCCCGATGCCAGGCAGGAAGCCGTTGCCCTTTCTCACGCTTCCTTACGCTCTCGCCCCCATCCTGCCGTTTTAATTCGAAAACATAATTTATCCTGGCGGCGGTGGCGAGCAGCGCATTGTTCCCGATCAGTTCGAAGCCCCACGCATTTAAATCGACCTTGCACTCGCCGCACTCTGCCCGCCCGCTTTCTCCTCCTTCCTTTTTTTTAACTGCTGTCTCCAGCGAAGGTCACACAGGCGTACCCTCTGGAATAAGCCAGTGCCAGCCTTCTTATTTGCTTTTATGGTGGGGTGGGGGGGGAGGCTTGATGGAAGCGAGAGTTACACCACCCAACACTGCCGTCTCGTAGCGTGCTTGTACCAGACGGACACCCCCCTCCCCCCCAGTGACAGAGCGGACCCAAGGTCAAAACCAAGGTGAGCACAGCCAATTAGTATGCAGATCAGGGTAGATGCAGTTTAAGGGGTGCTGCTCTGGCGCAATCACATTACCCGGCCAGTAAAGAAATCCGCAACCTGACCTCAATCATGAAGGCTGCTGTGGGAGGCGGAGAGCGGCCCGCTCCCTGTTTTTTTTTTCAGTCAGGAGGCTTCGATCCACTCCAACATGCTGGGACGCGCACGCTCCCCATACAAACTCCCCTTACAATGGCCCAAATCGCAAAAAACCGAAAGCGATGTCTTTTTGTGACTTTTATGCTCATCTTATGTTTGCGTGATGGATACGATCCATGATAAATAACGAAATAATGAAATAAGCAGCAATAATGTGGCGCCTGATAATTACGGCCGTGGAGCGGAGTGTCGACGCGCTCCCTCTCACTTTCACGTAAGATCAGAGCGTAGATTTCCTTAACTCCATACGTACACCTAAAAAAATGGTTGTCTCTGGCCTTAGAGGGAGAGATGCAATTTTGCTCCCCTCCCTTTTTGTTCTATCTGTGTCCAGGTTGTAAATTTCCTTTCATTCTTCCACTTTCACTCCCTCCATCTTCCTCCTCTCCCGGGAATTAATGAGATCAGGTTTGATCAGGGCAGCCAACTGTTCCGAGAGAAATCTCACAACTGCCTGGCGTCCTGTAATAGAATTTGCATCTAATGCATACATAAATCAAACATCTTTCTGGACATTTTCATATGCATAATGTCATTTCATCCTGTTTCTTTCCAGAAGAGGAGCTTCGTTGAGGGGTGGGGCGGAGTAGGGTGGCGGGGGGTACAGGAGGTGCTTGTGGGCCTCGTCCCTCAAATCTTTCGTCTCCACCTCTCACCGTTGCTTTTCGTGAACGACTTCCTTTAATGTTGTCTGTATCGCTTTCCGACGGCGTGGTTTCCCCGGGATGCTGGCGACGGAGATCTTTGGCTTGCCATCGACAGTCACTTTTAAGGACAGAAGTCGAAGGCGCCCCCACAGATGTGTAACGGCACTGTTGTTCTTTTTATTTTGTAGCAGTGTGGAAGCCCGTCGCCGTGCCGCTCTCCTCATTTAACCTGTGGCTTTGTTATGCAAATGAGGGAGGAAGCGATGGGCTCAGTGTGACTCCCGATGGAAGTTTAAAGGAAAGTGAGGCGCCTCGATTGTCCCCACTGTTCGTTAATGATCATGTAACGGGTTTGTGGAATCGGAACAATACAGATTTCGCACTAACTTGTAAGACAATCTGTGAGAGCTGCAAATGAAAGAAATTAATTGTCACGGATAAATACTGACATACTCTGAATGTAGGGTGACCAGAATTAACCATATTACTATTGCGTATAATATTCATTTTTAAAAGGTGCTTATAAATTCATTTATTTTGATAGTTTTTTTTGTTTTTCATTTTGAGTCACATTCTTTTTAACAACCAAAAATGTAAAAGCCTAAAACCTCAAGGGTGTTTAATTTTTTTTTCTTTTCAGATACACTGTTTCTTTGCATTACAGAGATTTATGTTGGATACTTTATTTGATATTACGTTTACCCTTCTCGTGATGAGGATTGTCCATAACTCACCTGGAGATGAATCTGTTTTCCACCAGAAGTAATTAGATATCACATTTTAATTCGGAAAGTTAAAATAAATCACATTTTATGCAGACAGAGTCCTTGGGAGTAGTGCTCACACGATGTGTAATATGAAAGGTCTGAAGACACCAACACCCAACAGAATTTAAAAAATGCAAAAAATGGAAATGGATTTGATTAGGAAATGGAGCGTCTGAGCAGAGGAGAGGATCATTCAAAATGGTGAGGGTTACCTCTTAATTTATCATTTTATTGGTTTAATTTATCACCGAGATTAGAAACCTTTTTATATTTCTCTTAGCTTTAGATCCTGAAAGGCAACAAATAGCACAAATATACAAAGGTTAGACTAATGGCAATTAAAATAATAACAATCAGAAGTCACATATAATTCTAATAAAATTATAGCATTGAAATTTGCTTTATACACTTTCAGCATAAAATACATGTCACTGTCTTTCCTGCTCATACATTTTACAATTATTTGAGACTGATAAGCCCACATACAGCAAAGGAAAGATACATGAATGCATGTTGACTCGTGATAGAATATAATAAAACTAAAGGAAAAGATGTATTCAACACTGATCTGTTTATCATGCCTGTCAGATCATTTTTCAATTGTCTCATTTTTCTGATGAACTTTGTGTCTTCTGAGACACAGGCTTACACTTCTCGGTCATAAAGGAGCATCAGGCGCTACAATGATAACAGGATATTACACGCCTAAACAGGAAGCAATGATTCAACCAGTGCATAAAAACAAAAGGACAATTCAAAACACTTAACTTTCTTTGTATCCTTGGCTGAAATGTGTAAGATATTGACTTATCAGGACTACCAAAAAGCCCCTACCCCAAGTGTCCATGCGAAACACCTGTGAAATAGATTTCAATCCTCCCTAAAGTTGAGTGAACAGCCTGGTCACAGAGCCTCTGGCTACACCCTTGCCGCTTAGCCGTTTTAGCTCTTTAGCAACGGGTTAGTTGACAACTTTCACACTCGCTCAATCTGCCATCCCCGGCACAAAAATAAAAAGTCTACGGATACCGATGGGCGACGTGATGTGGCGTGTCACTGTGCCTTACACTGGCGTGTTAAAAGAGCCATTGGCCTCTGAGCATCTCCTTATTATCTTACATCTCCATCACAAAGTAGGGTGACGCCTTTTGAAAGTCTGGCAGAAAGGAGCCTGTTCTCGGTTCCAGGTCTTTCAGGCTCCAAATCCAGCCCCCAAACCCCCCCCCC
>JAODJW010000039.1:13976233-13991289 GCA_026777045.1 Hyperopisus bebe | reverse complement strand
GGGTTCACTGGCACTGAAAAAAAATCACTGTCCGTTTTCAAGGCTTCGCTGACACTTTTAAAACTACAATCCTTTTTACAGGGATCACTGACATAATCACTCAAAATCTTGACAGTGTACATAAATCAGAGATGTCTGGTTGTCTTTTCAAGATAAATGTTATTGAAGATGCTCTCTTTAATTTTCACACCCTTGAGTGAGTTGTACATCCAGAGGGTTGTAATCACCACAGAAACATTCTGAAAAAAAGACAGTCTGCTCCATTCACCAACCCGTAAGTGTCCATGCATAACAAAGAAGTGACAGTCCTCCTTTCATTTCAGATTTTGTACAAAAGCTTAATGAGGAGATTTATACATAGATACATACATACATACATACATATATGTATGCATGTGTGCGCGTGTGTGTGCTCGCATGTGTGTGGGTATGTATGTATGTATGAGTGGCTCATGCAACTTCAGAATCCAAGTTCCTCACAACCTTTAACAAATGTTTGAAGACCCGTATCTTCAGGGACACCTCAACTGACCTCATCCCTCCATTGACCCTCCCTAGTTCGCTCTGTTCACTGGCTGTTCCCTTGAAATGGTTTCACACAGCACTACTGGATGTGCAGCTGTACTTT
The DNA here is from genome assembly GCA_026777045.1 of Hyperopisus bebe. Lineage (NCBI taxonomy): Eukaryota > Metazoa > Chordata > Actinopteri > Osteoglossiformes > Mormyridae > Hyperopisus > Hyperopisus bebe. The sequence continues at coordinate 13,990,661 of JAODJW010000039.1, read as the reverse complement.
GCATTTACACTTCCGCTAGATTGTCTTACGTGAATATAGCTTTTCTGATGTTCATCTCTGACAATCTGTTAGAAATTTTGAATGTGACAGGTAATGTAAACGCTAAGCTGATCAAAATCGGCGTCGCTTCTTACTAGTTTGGTAAAACTTTTCGAAGCCAGCTTTGGTCTACCGAAAAGTAGTGTGTGTAGTCCAGTGTAAAGTGTCAGAAAGGCTGCGCCGACATCTCAAAGTGCAAATCAAAACTAAACAGCAAACCAGAAATAAGTGTCACATCCAGGTCTCAGCAATGTGTTTACTTCTAAGGTGTAAAGAGCATTTAGCCGCAAAGTGTCTTTTTGCTGGCATCTCTTGTGTGCTTGACATTGTCTCCCAGGTGCCAGGCCGTGAGTCGCTGCGCACCCGAGAGGGGGCATGATGCCGCAGCCCTAGGCCCGTGCGGCCCCCAGAATCCTTGCCGCTGGCGGTTTGGCGACCCGACTCCCACCTGACTTGACAGCGGAAGTGGCAGCTGCGAGTGGCGCTGGCTCTCCTGAGGCGGTAACAGTGAGGAGACTTTCGCTTTGCGTGCCGTTCACACGGAAGACACAAAGGACTGCGGGGGTGCCCACAGATGCGTAACACTGCATAAGAAAAGAGGCCATTGTTTCCTCTCACTTCTTAAGGCTTATTTTCAGCAAATGCCACTGATTTTTACCCGGCATTATTTAAACTGTATTTGGCAAAATAAATGAAGAAGGCACTATTTCAAAGCAGCTTTTATACTGTATTAAAAATAAATACAATTTACATTAAATATGACTTTGAAATTGACTGGTTTTTATGCAAAAAAAAACCCATCTCTGACCAGTTGTGATTATGTCATATATTTAAAATCATGCTCAGATATCAAGCCTTTCAAATTTCCAAACCAAAGTGAGACACACAAAAGGCATAATTATGTTGCATCCCCTTCACCACACAATTGTCATGTCTTCAAAAAATAGAGTGTTAAAAAAAAAAACCCAGTGAATGACGAATGTTTTCAACCTGAGGTTTGTCGGCGAGATTAAGTGTGACACTGAAAAGCCTTTCGAATCAACGCGAGTCGCTTCTCGGCGGCGGGGCCCCGGCGGGCCCTTCCACAGCCTACCGCACCTCTGTGCAGAGAAACCACAGACACAAACACCTGCTCTCTGCAGCCGCTGCAAGCAGAGGGCCACGAATGTCCATTTACTTCATAGAAAGTCACGTGCATTTGTTTTAAAAACTCCATATACATTGCATTAATCCCTGAAGGATTCACAGTTTTTTGAGCATAAACTAAGCTTTTAAAAAGTTCTTGTATTAAATTAGTGAACGAAAAGCCCTGTTTTTAGGATTCCCAGCCATGTAATGCAGTAGCTGGGTTCAGTGTCTCCCACTGTGCGCCAGCTTGGACGGTCATGAGACCTAAGGGATGGCGATGTTCCCAGGCTGCTTCTCAGGGCCCCTGACCACAGAGCTGTCACTGCGAAGACGCAGGCACACACACGCGCGCACACACAGACGCGCGGCGGTGACGAGACACCTCTCGCCACGCTCAGGAAGAGCAGCCTGCTTGGTGTCGTTATCTCTGCGCGGCTCGCCAGCTGCCCCGCGTCTCTGCTGAGCGGCCCGGCTCCTGACACACACCTGCTCAGAAAAAGAAGAAAAACGAAAGAAATAAGAAAGAACAGAAAAAAAAGTGTTTCTCTGCTTGTAGTTTGTGCTGCTTTTGCTCACATTTCTTTGATACTCTGCACTTATTACTTTAGTATGAGGCTTTTTGTTCAGAATTTTCTAGGAAAACCATACATAGAAGAAGATGGTGAATGTGGACCATGCTGAATGGACAGATACACCCCGCCCACCTCCCTCCCAGTGGGGATCAGTGCTTCTCAGTATATTAGCAGCAGATTAATGCTGTACACTGTAACGGTACTCAATATTTTTATAACAGATTTGCAACTTTACCTCCCTTTGTTCCCAGGGTCCATTGTTAATCATTAAAATTTCCGATTTTTTATGACATTATTTTTTTCACTGATTTTTTGTTTTGTTTTCATGCTGATAGAAAATTATTTAACTAGTTAAATTTGAGCATTGTTACAGGTTCAGGCACCAGGAGAGGGCCCCGATGTTTTGCTGGAAGCTTGGCGTAATCTGGCAGCTGTTTATATGCTAACAATCTGGACTTTGGAAGATCATTTGTGCAAAAATGCAATGAGTCTCTTTGACATTATCAGATTCCTTCCTCATGTCCTCTTGATAAGAAGGCACCGGAGCACTTCTGAAGGGGACGCTCCTCAGCTGGCCATCCGCACGGAATTACATCATCGTGGCATTTGTCCAGATCCACTGCACATTCAGAGGACCACCCTGTTTTTCTCTGAAAATGACTTGTCTTTCCAGGACAGCTGGATGGAAGGCATGGATTTCTTGAAGACTTTACCTTTTTATAAGGCATAGGTGGAGCAGAGAATGTAGCAGTGCATTGTGGGATTCTTGCCATGGAAATGGCCGCCTTCTTCACCACACTGGTCTCTACATTCACCTTCATTTGTAAGGATTTACTTAGGATTGCCACATTGCTTTCCAACATGCAGTACAGGCACACTCACAGAAGCTGAAGCTCCGCACATCAGCCCACCTGCCAGTGTGCTGAGCATAACTCAAACCAGTGTAGGAAGTCCACCCCTTAGCGCCCTCTCCTGACGTAACATAATACAATCAGGGGAGCTTGGGATTCAGGGGGTCCTCCAAGGCCACCAAGGTGGTGAAGCACAAGGTTTAAAGGAATGGACTCCAGCCGTGGATCATGGCTGTTAGTTCACGCCCCACAAAGTCTAACACGCTTGAGAGCGACGCTTCGCAGAAATTACAATAGTAAAATATTCAGTTGCAAATTGCAGGGCAGCACACAATCTGTCAGTGACATTTAAATGAACTTGCCACTGTGAGTTTACACTGCACTCTTCTATTGACCAATAACTTTAAATGCCACGTAAAGAAGACACCCATGGGTATCCAATAATCGAAGCTTAAGTGTAATTTACCGTTTGAGTACCATAGATACATGCAGAAAACACAATATTACTGCGGTAAATTACCATATCGTAACCGAGGCGTTAAAATTTATGTTTAAACAGGACTTGCTTTGTAATATAAAGGAGAAATATCTTTCAGGAGCCATTGTCTGAGCCACAATCGTAACCACAGCTACCATGAGGTACTTCTGAGCAGCATCTCACCATCATACCCCTCACGTACAGGCATTTAGCTTCTTAGGCCTGCTTCCTTATCGTTTGGGTTTTGTGTCTTTACAGGGGTGACAGGTGTCGGGAATATAAACATCTATTATCTCTGTCTCAGAATCTCCTCTCAGATGGGCCGCCTGTCTGCACTCAGGTCATTGGTTGTACTATGGCTCTTCCTGTACCTTTCAGGTGGCCTGGTCAAATAAATCGGACAGACGCCCAGGAAAATGGTTAAAAATCCTGCATCTCCATACACTGGCATCTTCTGACGAAGCTAGTGAAACGATCTTTTTAGGAACACGCGCCAAAGGTTTTCTGAGTTAAAAAGTTTTTCTGCCTCACCCTTGGGCATTGACATGGGCACCCTTCAGATTTGCTGTTTATTATTATTATTATTATTATTATTATTATTATTATTATTATTATTATTATTATTATTATTATTGATATTGTTGCAGCTTCATTTACAGGTTCATTTGCAATTGAAGATAGGCATAAATCATTCAGCACCAGCCCATTAGAGACTGAAGTGCAGTAATCCTTGGAGGTTTCCTGTTTTGTTTGTTTGTGTGTCTGCCTGCCCTTGTGATATCATTATCGTCTAGGCTCAGCTTTGCTAACACGGCCTATAAGGGGTCAGGCCCAAGGCGTTCTCAGCCGCCGCATGTAGTATGTGTTTACGTGCTGCTCGTGAAAGCACAGCGTATGGTGATGTCACAGAGGCTTCTGCATATCAGCACACTGGCATATGCAGGAATGCAGAATTCCACAGCCATGCACTGTAACTCAGAATGCAGGATCTGACGTTTTCCTAGAAAGCGCTCCTGCCTCACCAAGTCCCCACCGTATGAGTCTACAGGACTAATGTAAAGATGATAATCCCCTTTAAGCCCTTTGTGTGTCCCTACTGGACCTTGGAAACCTCTCTTGAAAAATCATTCCTGTCAAGTAAAATATACTTCAGTCAGTGCTTGGTGTTTTAAGATCAGGGGCTTTTGGGAAATTTTTACTCAATATATAAAGAGGTTAAAAAGTAAGAAGAAGAAGAACTCAATAACAGTGATCAAAAGAAAAACCAAAAGAGATTAAATTAAGTACATTTATTACATATATATACACACACACATATATACATGCATACATACTGCACATACATATATATTTCTGATATGTTGTTTACAAATTTAAGTCATAAATTACAGAAATGTGTCAGCGAATGATATACCTTCTTTCTGCAAACTGTAATTTTATCAACTTTTCATAACCTCAATGTATAGAGAAGTAATGGATCTATTTAATTCAGACACAATATAAGGCCTGGAAAATAAAACAAAACTGTGTGAAATGACGAGATTGTGTATTTTTATTTTTTAGGCAAGTTGAATGTAAAAAATAATTATTTATAGGATTATTATCCTGTATTATATTATACAGGATAACAGCAAGACCTTGGGCAATGAATAATATAGAATTTCCACACCTTGGTTAAAGCAGAATGTAAGAACTTGCAATCAGTGAGACAACTGAGTCACCCGTATGCAGCTGGAAAGGGGCAAAATAATTAGAGGATAATATTTATAAAATACAGAACCAGGGAGTAGGTCAGTTTACCCACAATGTCACAATGTGCAGGAATTCGATTGAAAGAAAACATTTTAGTAAAGTTCCAGACTCCTCTGGAAAAAGCAGGGTTAAGCTTTGACAATAAACTTGTACTACTGACAAAAGAGGGCAGTATGATGACATTATGAAAGTGGACGGGCTGACTCTGTGATCACCCACAAAACACAGTGACACCTCTCTGCCGGTCAATCTATGTATCTATTTATTTGCTGCAGTTAAAATGCACCTCTGTGGTTTACAGATTAGTCACTTAAAAGTACTCATATAACATTTGTTTGGTTCTCTTTAGCATTACCTACACAGACAAATGTAAATGATTTATTCAAGAGGTACATAGTACCAGATAGGATCCCCCTTTGTATCCTGAGTGAGTTCAAGCTTTAACAAATTATGTATATGGACAAGGTGTTTTCAGCCACAATACTGCCCTGTGCTGCGTGTTTTTGTGCGCCGCACTATTCTCTGTAAACTCTAGATACTGTAGTGCGTGAAAATCCCAGGAAGGTGGCTGTTTATGAAATACTGCAAACACCATTTCTAGCACTAGCAATCACATAAGGTTTAAAAACACTTAGATCACACATTTGAGCCATTTCAGTGCTTAGCTACACAGTAACTCTTGACCCTGTCTGAATGCTCTGTATATTCAATTGGAGCCACATGATTCACTGTTATGAGGAGCACGTTGATTTCATTAATGAATAGGTGTATATCTCAAAGCAATATCACTGTAGAGGAGTTATAACGTATGCTATGTCTTAAAATTTTTCTGATTTTATCCAAACAATGAAAGTGTTTTTCTGTGTCTAATTCCAAGGAGATGCTTGTGAGTGTTTGTGTGCAAAGAGGGACGGGGCATTGTGATGTGGAGAACATGTCATTTTGTGAGTGATGATCTCAGGATGCCGTGAGAAACATGATAAGAGGGGAATAAAGCAAGTGCCTCACTGTGGTCCCAGGCATTCCTCACATTTCATTAGTTAATAGCCCATATGCAAATGGGACCATTATCTTGGCCGGGACATGAATGTCTGCCGCCAATTAAGTTTCGATCCGGGAGGAATTACACAATGGCGCGTCACGGAGCCGTAACGCTCCTTCCGGGGATCGTCCGGCTCTCTGAAGCCTCGCAGAGACGCTGGGGAGTTTCGCCTTCACTCTCCACTAAGCACGGCGGCACGGCGGCACGGCGGCGGCCATGGGAGCGTCGTGCTCTTGGCGTCCCGGCAGGCGCGCGATCCGAAGCTAGAACAGCTGGACCCCGGTGACAAGGAGTCCGGACCTGCCAGGGACCACCTCCCCTGGGGCCCATTGGGGGGGGGGCTGGTCTGGAGATGCTGATTTGGGGTGAGTTGGGGGGGCAGTGGAAAGAAAGGGGGTCAGTTTTTGAATTTGAATGACACCACCCTACCCTGTCATACTGCCCTCTCTGTGTTTGTGAGGATTTTAACAGAGAAAGCCCCCCCCCAAACAAATCTAAAATCAGATGTTTCAAAATGGTGCTGCCAAGTGTCAGGCACCAGTTAACTTGTTCAAAAGTTTTACAGTGTGAAAACTCACAGATGATGTCATGGATGCTGATGGATTTGGAGACACCCGAGTGATTATATGGGAATGATAAACCAAATCATCATAATGCTGGCAGATTAAGAATGTCTGTAGCTTCAGAATCACATAGATTATTTTACTGAGTTAATACCAGAGCAAATGTTGATTGGTAAACTCTTCTAAACATTTTTAAATCTGTACAATTAAGGGTGAGCAGATCACAAAAGTTTTTTTTTTCTTTTATTTTAACTAGATGTCAAAGAGAATGCTAAAAACGTACAATTTACTGTAATGCCAAATTTTATTATTGGAAGAAACAAGTTAAGTATGTTTGCTCTTGTATGAGGCATGTAAGCATGGAAACAGAAAAGAAACAACTGAATGTCTAGAATCAAAGGTAAGTTGTCATATGAAAGCAACCAAATTATTTATATAAATGCACTCAATGGCCACTTTATTAGGTACAACTGCTTGGTAACGGAATCATCCTGCTTCCCTAACAGCAAATCGTATGGTTCCTGCTGAATATATACAGCTGTCACAGGGCCAGGAGGTGCATTAAATGTGTGGTTAAGTATTAGAACAGCTAAGACGCGTGACCTAAGTGATTCTGAATTTGGCATGAATATTGTTGCCAGACACGTTGGTTTAAGCATTCCAGTAATAGCCGCCCTCCTTGGGTTTTCATGCACTGGTGTCTTTACAGAGCATGGTGTGATTAAATAACTAAATAGACAGATGAATAAATAAAAGACAAGTGCATGAGTCGGGGCAGTTCTGTGGTGGAAGACAGCTTGTTAATGAGAGAGGTCAGATGAGAATGGCCAGACTCATTAAAGCTAACAGGAAGGACACTAGTGAACAAATAACAGCTCTGTACAACATTACAGCCTTGGTATGCAAAATGCACAATGCATCAGCTTTTAAGCAGTAATGGAGACCAAAGGTAGGGACACCTAATAAAGTACCTGTATAGGGTGGCATGGTGATGTAGCAGGTAGCCATGTTACCTCACAGCTTCAAGGCATCTCTTGCTCTGTGTGTCTGTGGCGGTTGCATATCCAAAAACTTGCAGCAAGGTGAATTGGTGTCTCTTAATTGTGCATAGCGTGTGCAAGCATGTGTGTGTGTGTGTGTTGTAATGGACCGGCATTCCTTCCAGACTGTTCCCTTGCCTTGTGCCCTGTGCAGCCAGGGATAGGCTCCAAGTTATACTTGTGACCCTGTACTGGATAAACTGATGAAAGATGGAGGGATGAGCGCATAAAAAGGTAGAGAGATACATAGCCTTCCTGTGAAAATTGTTCATAAGTGTGTTTAACAATTCAGCACCTGAGTCCCTTGAGAAAGCTTGAATTAATGTATCACATTACCCTAAAATAGCTTATAAGGACAAAAAGAGGGAAATTAAGCAGCATTCACCTAATGGTTATGGCCCAATTATTTACCATTAACCTTCTGCTACATTGCTTTAAAAAATCTATTATGTGCAGCATCTAGCCCATTTACTCTCACAGAAACAGTGTCAACTGAATCCTAAGCATCATATTTCGAAGGTTTGGCTAAGTGCTGAGATGTCTGGTGTAATGGAAAGGGCTGGAAAGGGTTGGAAAGATTTTAACCAAGCTGGATATTCACAGGAGCTGCTGTGGGGGAACCTGGTGAATATGAAAGGATATTGAATAAATATGTAAAAAGGTATCAGCAACTGTGATTAAAAACTGTGCTGTAAATAACTGGAGCTATCTATATTACAACTATCTGCATTCCTTCAAATAAAATAGTTTCTGTGTTAAATAAAATACTAGTCAACAACAGACAAAATGTCACGTAAAACACATGTTTGGAGAGCTGGATACATATGAAGGATATTGAATAACTTCATATAAAAATTTTCAAACTTTTGTTCTTGTTTTACCACGTATTGTTTCCCAACAAATTGAAATCATAACAGAATAAATAAATATCATTCTCACACTTGTTTTGCAACCAGGAAGGGATACAATCGTCAGCAAATTAGCAGGATTCTAATTTAGACATGCAGCCATAATAATGGAATTAATTATAATTATAATATTAATTATAATATTGATTACATTAGATATGCACTACTCTTGGAGTTAATCTCGCTGCTGAAACATGTACGTTGTCTCTCATCATTGGCTGAAGGACTCACAGATGTGCCTCCGCAAGTAAGAAACGAGTTCGAAAAGAAAAACTTCACTTCCGACACCATGCTTTTATGTGCTGAAGCAGGACTAGCTTTTGATTGAATTATTTTTGACATGTGTTGTATTTTAGCAAATTCCGACAATGAACGAAATTATCAAAAGCAGGTGACTTGACTCAGTGTGTTATTATTCATTGCATTCATTTTTTTTTTTTTTTTTTTTTTTAATGAACTGCTAACTTTCTTCAGCTCCCAAAAACTTATGACGTGAGCATCTTCTTCCTTCGCAAGTTAAAATGCTACTTGTCAATACTATTCTGGCTAAATGGCAAACAGCATTTCCATGGATGAGCCTAAATAAAGGTGGCAACCTAGTTATCACCAATTATGACAAAGGTACTGCTTATATTGCAATGTTCATTTATAGAAAGAGAAAGAGCAATTATTTTGCAGGAGTGGAACTTCAGCTGTTACTAAAACGTTTTTATTATGTATTTGATTTATTATATAGCAAAGTATATAGCAGGTAACTTTTATGATATAAATTGTGGAATATCCATATTGTCAAGTTACGGAAATGAGCAACTCAGGGGCAGGCAGAAAGCAAACAATAAGGGGACTTTATTGAGGTAAACAAACAGGAGCAGATGGAACAAAAACAGGAACAAAACAGGACCACAAGGGGTAAAAATGAGAAGACCAGCACAAGGTAGGGTACCGACAATGAGAGGAATGATGTAAATGAATGGACTGGGGAATACGACTGGGAAGCACGTGTATATGACACTAAGGAGAGGCAGCTGAGAGTGATCAATATGAAGGTCATGAATGAGAGGTACGACAAAAAAGTAACTGGAGTGGCTTGTTGGGTCATGGCAGGGAGGATCAGGTCAGGAGGGTCAGGGTGACATGGCAGGCAGTACGTGCCAACACACCCACAAAGTGGGCCTGGGCATGAAGGACAGACAGGAGAGGGGACCAAGGCAACCAAATGACATGGCGGACCCACAGGGCTAGGGACAGACAGGACACAGGACTAAACAGGGCATAACAGGACCAACAAGACTTACGGAATAGATACCACAATAGACCAGAGGGACAGAGTCCTTGGACAGGACAGGACAGAACAGGCCTGGACAGGATGGAACACACTACATCAGGGAAAACCAGACAGTCAATAACTCAGGACATGGGACAAGACCCAGGCACAAGGAACAGATCCAGGCAAGACTAGGGACAACAAAGAGGATAGCCAGCAAGACACACACAGGACAGGGCAGACAGGTAGCAAAACCACAGAGACCAGCACAGAGACAGCCAGGGTAAAATAAAGGCAGGCAAAGACAATGAGACAGGGACTCAGGAATGATGAATGGAAATAGGGAACATCCAGGAAGTATCCCGGACCCTGGAGAGCTAGGCTATGAACATGGGTCATGGGTCCCCCGGGGCTGTTCCCTGGGTGGTGCAGAAAGGCCAGCAGGGGTAGAGGGTGCTGAGGGGATAGCAGGGCTGGAGCAGGAGGGCACCGTGGGTCCTCCTCTCTGAACCTCAGCAGGAGGGTCGCCTGGACGGGCAACGTCGAGTGAATGGAGGTCTGGACAGCCAACATGGATAGTGTACCCTCATCTCCACCTCTGGGAGATGGAGACTCAGCCAATCTCTTGTTTGGGTGCTCGCCCCTACCGGTGACCACCCCAGGACCTGACCGGCCCAAGCCTTCGGGGGGAGGCAGGGGCCCACGGAGCAGAACTCAGGGCAAGGCCCAGAAGATCCCACAGTTGGGTGCTGGACTGGCAGCGAGAGGCAGGGGATGAGGAGGTAGGTGCTAGGGCAACAAAAAGAGACAAGGTGGGTGCCAACGGGACATCAAGAAACAAAGTGGATGCCAGCAGGACATCAGGAGAATAGGTTGGAACTGCTGGGATGTCAGGAGACTGGGCTGGAGCCAGCGGGACATCAGAAGGCAGGGTGAGGCCAAGATACCTGGAGGCGAACAGGGTGAGGCCAAGACACCAGGAGGCAAGCAGGGCGAGGCTGAGACACTGAGAGGCGATCAGGGCAAGACAGGGACACACGGAGGTGAGCAAGGAGCAGCAGAGCGACCATCTCTGGAACAGAAGCCTGGGGCATGGGCTGAGCAGCCCTCACTGGGCCAGGAGCCTAAAGCATAGGTAGCCAGTGGGCAAATCTGCGGAGAGCTACAGGAAGCCAGTGGGCAAATCTGCAGGGAGCCAGTGGACAAATCTGCTGCGAGTTGCGAGAAACCAGCAGGCGAATCAGCGGTGAGCTGCAAGGAGCCAGCAGGCAAATCTGCAGCTGTGAGCTGGAGAGATTTGGCGGGTTGATAGCTTCCACCCTGAAGTAGATACTGCATCTTCCCAATGCAGCGTCAGACCTTTGCTGCCTCCTGGGGATTTGAGTCCAGTGTGAGTCATGCTAGTATCCTCCCTGTACACAAGAAGAGTGCTCTATCCTCGAGCACCTCCTATACAGCGGGGTTGAGCCTCCACTCCAGGTGGGCGACCAGTAGGGAGATGGATTCTTCAGCTCGCAAGCAGGGTGGCTCCTTGAGTTCATTGGGCTCCTGCAAATTGCTGTCACTGAACAAGTCAATGATAGGGTTGTCCAGGACCCATCAAGGTGTGTGGACCAGAGGCGTGGACTGAGGTAGGATGCTAGGGTCCTGGGAGAGCATATAAGCCAAGATGCATAGCACAAGAAGCTCCTGGTGATAGCCTCTAGACAGTTTGTGAAGTCCAGTCATTCTGTCAAGTTACAGAAATGAGCAACTTGGGGCCAGGCATAAGGCAAACAAAAAGGGGCCTTTATTGAGGTAATCAAACAGGAGTAGTAAAACAAAATGGGACCAGGAGGGGTCAAAATGGGAGGACAAACAAAGTGGGGCACGGACAACGGGAGGAATGATGTCAGTGACCTGACTAGGGAACACAGGACTGAGAAGCATGTATGTAATAGACTAATGAGAGGCAGCTGGGAGTGATCAACATGAGGGTTAGGAGTGAGAGGTAAGACAAATGAGTAACAGGCGTGGCTTGTTAGGGTCACACTACAGAGGAGGGTCAGGTGGACATGGAGGGCAAGACATGACATATCTTGATAAGAATTGAAAATACTGTATGACAGGGGTGGCAAACCTGATCCATGGAGAGCTGCTGGGGGTGCAGGTCTTTGGGATGGCCTCTCAATCAGCCAATAGTAAAGCAGTGGTTCTCAACTCCAGTCCTGGGGACCCACTGTTATTGGATGATTGAGAGGTCATACCAAAAACCCGCACCCACGGCGGCTCTCCGTGGATCGAATTTGCCACCCCTGCTGTATGAGAATTGCCGTTTGTGTGAATTTGAATTTCTTTTGGAAGTTTAAGTTTGAAATTCATTTATAGTTAGAATACTGGAATGAATACTGCTCAATGGGAGGACCACAGGCTACCACAGGCTCTTTGAGTTAGCCTGATACAGGAGGAGACCATCACAAAAATAAAAAATATGATCCTTCAGTCACCAGTCCAGTTGCTTGACCACTGACCCACCTATGATCAGTGCAGTGTCACAGCATAGCAGCTACTGATCTCTATAGCGTGTGCATCCCCTAGTGTGGGGGCATGTGACAGCATGAAACAATGAGGCATGTTTGCACAGGGCGGGTTTGTAAACCGCTCACAGGCCTCTGTGAGTGTGAGTGAGTGCGTCTAACTGACTGCTATTTTGCTCATTGTTTTCACCATAAATCAGTCGGTCGCGCCTCACTTGGATCGGCAGTACGGAGTAAAGTTAATTGCTCACGGAGGGTATTTTTGGCAACAGCAGCATTAGTAAATACTAAGTAATCCCAGCATCACCCCCCACCCCCTTTTGCCCAGAGATATATGAGTGCAATGTGCAGATCTGGTCGACTTTGTGAACTGAATGCCAGACCACATCAGAGGCCATGCTGAGTTTGCAGGGCGCCCCAGGACACCGTTCTCTCAAAGCCTTCCCACCCAGACCACGAACCCCGACCCCCCCCCCCCCCTTACTGGGAGGTTTATGGCCGGAGCTGGCTTGCATCACATTCGTAATACACTTGTGTCACAGGACTCAGTCCATCATCTTGTCTCTATGCAGTGAGAGTCAGTGGATCCTTCTACTTCTCCTCCTCCTCCATTCTTTCTTCTTCTTTTCCTTAAGTGCAGTTTAAGATCTGCTCCTTAACTATTAATATAGTGTTATGAATTTGATAGAGTTAATAAATCAGAAGATTCACTTACAATCAAATTTAGAAATGCAGTATAAATATATCTCACTCCTGTCTCACATGTAAATGCTCAATTATAATGCATTTCTTAGTTTACTTACTTACCTGTTGCTTTATATTTGCAAGTGATTCTGTAAACTGTTTTGTAAATACCAGGAGCAATATGTGATCGTAATGCATTTCTAAATTTGTCTGTGAATGAATATTTCTACAGTTAATACCTATTAATTATCAAATGTTTATCAACTGTTTGTAAACAGTTTATTAATAGTAAAGGAGTAGATCTTAAAGTGTTACCGGGAAAGACTGCTGGTTTGAGTCCTGAAAGGTTAAACTACTCAAACTCCCATGAAATACCTGACACCAACGGAAGGGGTGTTGACTTGACTTGGGGAGTTTTTGAAGGGATCTACTGAGAAAGTGTAATGATACCATTCACCTCCGCTGACCGTGTTAAGTCGCAACCTTCACCACACACCAGGCAGATGTTAGAAGGCACCAGGCACTATTGGAGCAACACTGAAGTGAAAAGAAAACACGTACGATGATAGGTTAGCGAATAAATGTCATCCCACTCCCTCCCAATTAATTCCAGATGCCCCAAGTCACGTTGGGTTTATTCTCCCAAATGAATCACGTCTTTTTTCGCTTCAGTTACGATGCCCAGTGGTGAACACTTGATATTTTCGCCAGACATGCCAAATTTTTGCAAGCCCACATGAAAAGGGGATTGTAAGAGAAATATAGAGTTTGTCGCATGACTAGATGGTGCACAGAAATATATAAACCTCCCATAGATAAAGAATGAAAATCCATACTGGACAGAGAATTAAGCCACCATCATTAAAAGAAATGACAATCCCAAGGGTAATCAGTATGTAGCTGCGTTAATTAATACCACGAAACAGATCTACATTAATACCACAGATAAATTCTCAGGCTATTCTTTTAAAGGTCACCAGAAATTTGCTCAGCTAAAACAAACAAATCTACAAATCTACTTGTGTTTAAGGCCAATTAAAGATAACTTCCCAAATTCTTAATAAAAAGCCAGTTGTGTTTCCTCCTAAGCTGAGTTGCCTGTGCTGTCTCTTTCCTCTGGAGACGAAGATTAAACCTGCACATCATATCCTGCAACCACATCCTCAGTGTATGATGAAGATCCTTCTGCCATCACCTACTTCTTTCTCCTCATCCAACTGTGCAACCTCTGCCCTGGATTTCTGAATAAACTCATTGGTCAGTCTCCTCCCTCAACGCATGCAGACTGAAGGTTGTTGCTTCTAGACGCTCAGACAGACCACTTCGCTCAGCATCCACAAGGGGTTGAATGTCAGCCATCTGCAGGGAATCTTCGGCTCTCACTAATGGAAACACACTTATTTCAACCACATTCCTGTACATATTCTACATATCATATTTAGATTCAAATTTTATTGCATGATAATTTAGAGAAAGAATCTGTAAAATATTTGTATTAAAATAATGAGAGAATCCCCAATAATGCTATTCATTTTTCTTAATACATATCAAACAGATATTATCAAATAGCACAACACCGAAGGCCTCAGCA
>JAODJW010000039.1:13964177-13976133 GCA_026777045.1 Hyperopisus bebe | reverse complement strand
CCCAATAATGCTATTCATTTTTCTTAATACATATCAAACAGATATTATCAAATAGCACAACACCGAAGGCCTCAGCATTGCTAGGTCCTGTACTAACTCTGCATCTTATTAAATACTCTGCATCGTAGTAAATATGCGAGCTGAAGCGTGGCTGCTTGACAGCAAGTGAATCCAAAAACAGCGCTGAGCACAGGGGCCCAGCAGCCTAACACGGCGGCCGCGTGTGACACGTAATGGCACTTCGGGCCCAGCGGAAACCCAGTTGCCCATTTCATCTCAGACCATGCCCCCATGTCAGAGCTGGGTCACCGTGTGAGTGGTACCGGCACAATGTTTTACACCTTTAAGATACAACAGTGTAGGAATAAAGAATAAATATATTGGATTGGATCGGCCTGATTGGATTCTTCTTCTGTGTGACGAATAAAGAATCTTGAATCTTGAATCTCTTCTTCTTATTATTATTATTATTGTTATTATTGTTGTTATTATTTTTATAGCTGAATCATAATCCCCACTCAGTTAGTAAGTCTGTTGGGTAGTTAGGGAACGTTCCACCTGTACCAACAGACACGCACTGATACGCACGCCAGTCGTCTTGTGGGATCAGTGCCGGTTCAGTTCAGAGTTGTGCTCCTTCATTCGCAGGCAGAGGTACAGGCTTTGCACAGAACAGACACACTTTGAAGACTAGGCCTTTATTCTCCGCAGAGTGGATTCAGATGTTGGCGCTGGTGCGGGCTGGAATGATGGGTTTGGGTTGGCTCGGCATTGCACTGGAGACGGGAGAAGCAGCACGCTGTCCCCTGGTCGCAGCCTTGGTCATTAGCGTTCGGATAAATGCCATTTCAGGCAGAAATCCTCCTGGGTAAGTGTTTCAAATTAGACTCTATTCTCACTTCTTGTTCTCTAGATAACAATACAAGAGAAACAAGACGTATTACCTAATCTCTGTCTAACCCATTGTAATAAACAAAATTTATAATGAAATTATGATAAAATAACAAGACCTATTTTGAGCAATGACATGCGACGTTTTACAATATTGTGGAAAACATCAGAGAAGCTACGCAAAAGTCATCCAATCTTTCAGCATGTGGTTTATTGTTTTGTATATTCTTTATTAGTGCTGAATTGATCTGAGCGAAGTTGACACAATCTCACAGGTTCGCCATTACCTTCGAGCCGGTAAGCCGTAAGAAGAGCACACGATTAACTGAAGCAGAATAAGATGAGTACAACTGTTTGGTTTTAGCATTGGCCTGTTCCAGAGTAGGCGACCATAATTTCCCAGTATGGAAGTGATATAAATCAGTAACAGGCGAACCTCATCCAACCATCAGCAGGCCAGTGCACTGTTACTAATTATATCCCCGCAAAAAGAAAAAGAAATGTTAAGACAAAGAATACAGTAGAATTCAGCACCACACGTGCATTTTAATCAAATGCAATTGTGGTGCCTATTTATCACATGTAAATGTTATTGAAAGGGCCTCGTAAAAGTTCAGCACACGTTGTGAGACGAAGACGCCTGGAAGGAAGGCCCGTCGATGTGTCCGCTTTGGATTCCAGTTTTTGATGCAGCGGCTGAGTCAAAGCACAATGACCAAAGCATGAAGGACGTGTCATCCTCAAAGCTCATTGGCTCAGGGGGTCTGCACTATGTAGAAACATGTCATCTAATGTGCAGAACACAATACAGGACTACTACTTCATATTCCTTTTTTAGGGCTCATGTGAAAAATTAAACTGTTTTTGACTATGTATTATGGCTGTACTAATATTACTTTGTGCTAAGATTCGTACCATTTTTTTTAGCTGGGGGTGTTTTTTTCCCCCCAGCTTCTACTATGTGTTGGATACAACAATATTTTTCAAGGCCCCCAAGGTATCTAATTCAAACTTAGTAAAGCGTACTGTTTGCCACCATGGTCTATTTCATACTTTCCACAGCTTTAGATGCGATAATGTGGAATATAATTGCAGCCAATTTGACTGCGTCATTGAGCAGGGAGAGCACACGCGCAGCAGACGGAGGCATTCTTAAGCAACGGGCCTCGAGCATCTGCCTGCGCAGCTGCCCGTACGCGGCCTGGGAGCAGACCACCCCCACGGAGCCATTACTCAACGTCCAGGATTACCGCCAGGACCCTGCTCGTCCAGCACTCCCGCCCCCAGAGATGCGTATCTTTAATTCCCTGGACGTGGATAATTTGGGCAGCTATGCACAGGGTACGCTGCCCGTGGTAAACAGCCTGCCCTGTTACTTGGGCGCCGGCATTTCCTTTCGTCTGAGATGGAAGAAAACACGCACACACATACACACACACCACCACTCACACTTGGCTGTGACAGTCACTAAGGGGAAGCAAAGACAATTCTTCCAATCACAACTGGCAAAAGGACACTCAAATGCGACAAAGAGAGTTCAGACACTGTTCTGTGTGGTCATATCACCAGTCTTCTTGACAAATCTATGGATTCTACCTATTCCACCCTATTACATTCTTAGTACCATATGCATTTCCCCCTCAGAGCAATATACACAAGTTAAACTATCACTCATTTGTACAGCTAAATGTTCCCGAGGAGATCAAGCTAATGACCTTGCTCAAGAGGACAATGGCTCCCATCTTATCTCACAAGCAGATAGTTGCTTTATGGGAACTCCTATGCTTGTGAAACAAACGAATTTATGCACTTATCTGTTAAGAATGTTACACGGAAACGTTTTTAATAGCTAGTTAGGTTAAACATGTTCTTCAAAAGCAGGACTGCCTTAGAGAAGGGAACCTGCGACCCCGTGTCGATGAGGCCAGTCCCATTACCCAGTGCAGGAAGCTGTAACACCTACACAGTGATGGTTGGGCTGGGACATCCTGGTGACCTTGTGTGGCAGGAGCAGCCATGACCGTCCCTACCTGGGCTTTAGTCCCATGCACATTCATTCTTTGTATTCTGAATAGACTCCTGCTCAAATATCTTAGGTTTTAAGTGCTAAGATTCCATAGTTAGGTTCAGTTGAAGGTCTATCGGCCTTTATAAAGACCCCCAGTGTTCCCTTTTGGCTAAACAGCTCAAATATCCTTCTGAGTCATGTGTGCAGAGACAAAAATAGTGTCAAAGCCTGGCTGCAAAACTATGCCTCTGGTGATTCCTTAGAAGCTACTGGTTTCATGATGGCATCATATTGTAATGATCTGCTGGGATAATCCAACTAGCTGCCAATCAAACAGCTGGGTGGGCTGTCAGGAGCTGGGAATTTTGAACCGATGGATCAGAAAAACAGGAGAAATCTGGGGGTTTTTTGTGTGTGATTGTTTGTTGCTAATAAATCTGCTGTTAATATCAAACCATGTTTTGTGCACGAGGAAGCTACATTATTGTCATACCAAGCAATACTAGCATTTAATCTTGCTGTTTTTTTTTGTTTTCTTGATTGTTTGGTGGGTCATTTGTCTGTTACTTAACGGACACCTTTACTTAAATATATTTATAACTTGTATGACACATCAAGGAAATTCCAAAAACTAGCTACTGGATTTATTAAGGTAAGGCTATTGGCACTGCGGTTGCTGTGACATGTCCCATGGGAGTTTTAGAAACACACAACCCCAGAAAAACATACACAACAAATAAGAAACATAAATAAAACAAAGGAAAGTTTACTAGGCACCACATAAACACAATATATCAAAAAACTCTCCTTTAGCATCCAGTTTAATTCTCTTCTGTTTATCTATTGCACAGCACAGAGCTGCCCAGATCACAGGGGGACACTGAAATTCCCTAGGAAATACCTGTGGTCCGTGGCTTAGGAGAAAGGACAGAGAGAAGAGGAAAGAAATTTGCTTTTAATCAACAAGATAAT
The DNA here is from genome assembly GCA_026777045.1 of Hyperopisus bebe. Lineage (NCBI taxonomy): Eukaryota > Metazoa > Chordata > Actinopteri > Osteoglossiformes > Mormyridae > Hyperopisus > Hyperopisus bebe. The sequence goes on along the minus strand of JAODJW010000039.1, from coordinate 13,972,262 downwards.
GTGTGCCATACTCCACTCCCTCACAACTGACTTCATCTTTCCCACAGTAAAGTTAGAACTGATTCATCGCTGACCAAGTTAACAGCATGTCCACTCCAACCACCCCAACCCTCCAGACCCTACAGCCATTTTAATAAATTCCTATCTCTATTCATCGAGATGAAAAAAAGGGGAAGATGATCTTTAAGCCAGCCTACAATTATCTGGCGTCAGAATGCTTACACACACAGTTTGTTTAAGCTTTCTCTTGCCTTTCAGACTTGAAGGAATGACAAAAGCATTTTTTTTCTTCTTTTCTTTTTATTGCCACCAGGGGTCCATGTGTTATAAGGTTAAATTCAGTCCTAAAGACCTCTTTAATAAACACGGTTCATTAAGTAATATTAGTGTAAGAACCTGTTCACAAATTAAATTAATTTCCCTACATTAGATGCATGTGTATAATTTTACTGCCCTTAATTTGCTGTTACATGTATAATTCTCCACAGCATAATTGTTTCATAAACAAATACTTTTGATTAACTCCATGTGACCTACATTTTATTGGTCAAAGATGAATTACTATTATTAGTTTACATATATAAATACCGTTTTTCTCATTGATGCTCTTATGTCAATTTATAGAGGTAATTTACTACAAAAGCTTAAATTCTCTGTTAAAGGCATTGCTCATAGATTGGCCATTCATTCATCCACCTTCAAACAACGTCTCCTGTTCAGATTCACTGGAGGCTTGGAGCTTGTCCCAGGCAGCACGGAGCACAAGGCCGGGGGAACACCCTGGATGGGATGCCAGGTCATTGCGGAGCACATACACACCTTGGGCAATTTAGAAACAACAATTAGCCAAGTCAGAGTACTAGTGTAACACAGAGAGAGCATGCAAACGCCTCACACACAAACCAGACTCGAGTGCCAAAGCCACGAACCTTGCAGATGTGGGGCAACAATGCTGCCCAGTGGGGTCCCATGCCACCCCATCTCCCAGAAAGGATCCCTGCAGACATCTCATGGAACATCCAGTGTCCCATTTCACAACACTGTACTTCACACGGGTACGATCTGGACGATCAGAACTGATACTGCTAAATACCTGGTGTGACTCTGGGCCCCGTAATGGGGACATCAGTCCCCTCATGCACACCCTCAGAGAAGATTTCAGCAACTGAAGTCTAGGTTCCACGTGAAGCAGCACCCTGCCGCACACAGAAATCCCTCCGCACCCTGTTTCACGAATGTGACGCGTTCTCCGAAAGGTGGCGTCAGGCCACGCTTGACACCACAACTGCAAGACGCCTTTGGCTGGAATAGGCCCAGGCTTGCTAGACGTTTCGCAGGCCACGCCGATCCACACAGATAGAGCCTTCTTTTCACACAGGGGTGCTGCTGGTAGTGGCAGGGTGGATGGGGGGGGGGGGTGTTTTCCTGAAAGGCTCCTGGGTTTCAATGAAGTGTAAATGTCAGTAATGGCCGGTCCTGTGGGTTTCGGGTCGGGCGGTTGTGTAATCAGTTCTGAGGCCCATGCAGCCTCCTTCTTCAGAGGTTAACGGCCACCAAGATGCCAGGGTCCGATAAGGCCCAAGTGTGGGGGAGCAGACCCGCCTGGCTTCCCCCCCTCCCCTGAGAACCAGGGCTGGATCCAGCCCCGGTGTCATAGCTGTTACACGGAGGTTGTGCAACGCGGTTTTGGGGGAAGAGGGGCTAGCTGCCTGTGCTTGATAAAGGGCTGTGAATCTCTCGTAAACAAAGTCCATGTCGGCGTGCAATTTCCGTGGTGCTAAAGGAACAGACGGCGGTAAACACAGGCAGCATGACTCAAAATACCAGGTATTTTTAAACAGATTCCCCAGAAACGTCATTCATGTTAGAACTGACTCTCGGAAATATACTTTCAGTTTTACTGTTGTAATAGTAATAACATGAGTATTTTTTTGGTGATGTCAGTATAGCTGTTCCTATACACAACACAAAGAAAAAGAAAGTATCTGTCATATAAAAGTCTACTGCATAAAACTACGTGCAAATAATTAATTTGCAACTAACTGGCAGCACCATTTCTTCTTTTCCTTTATGTGTCACAGCCCTGAAACTGTTGCTGTGACTCACCTGTTACTCTCTGAGACTCATCCCACTGCCCCCTGGTTTCACACCTTTGATAATCTCTGTACTGTAACTTAGTAGGTAGTGCGACAGAGGTCAGCGGTCGTAATTAACAACCTACCCACTGATCAGATTCCAGTTTCAATAGATAAGGGAGGCTCCTCTGGCTAATAACAGCACATGAGGGGCCCCAGTCTGGTGACTGGGTGTCTCTCATGGAGGCTGAACTGGTTCTTTTCAACAGTCAGCAGCCTGAACCAAGTCTGCAGAAAACAAATCATGTACTGTAAAACGACTTCATTTATGATAGGTGAATCCTTTAACTTTTTTGAAGAATAATATCACAAAGACTGTGGGAAAAGGATAGTTAAATTTATGGCTGGTGAACACCTTTGGAATGACGGGCGAGAGGGAAGTTGAAGCACGTGGGTGTGCCTGTTGTGAGAAGTGAGCATTTTAATTAAAAACAAAAATGTGATTGATTTATGTCAGATGATAACAAAGACATTTTTCCAACCAAGATACAAATGAAGTATTGACCATTGAAGGAACTACAAATGGCATGTACTTGTAAATGTGCAAAATAACTTCTTTTTTTACATGTGTAGTGATATAAATAATTGTTTTAGGACAGATTTGCTCTAGGAACAATGCAGATAACATGAGTTGTATGAATGTGCTTTTACTGGCTGCTTGTACTTTATGTTGTTAATTATAATCTATGTTAGTATACAGTCTTCTGTAGTTTATTGTTTCCATATTTTAGGTATGATAAAGTAAAATCACAAATAGCTGAGAGTAATTTGAATGAGACCCATTGATATAATTTGGAAATGCACTTTGAATTAAATCAGTAATTGATAACTTTCTAATCCCTTCATCAGGGGCACTAAGTCACTATATTATCAAAGCACTAAGCTGGCTGAGAAGAGGCCAAGTTAAATTTTTAGGTCCATAAGTGTCACAGCAGCCCACCTTTGATGGACACAATAAGATTTACTTCAGTTAATTTTATACTTTTCTAATTCTTTCAGAGAATTATTTGCATTCTTTTGTATCAAGTTAGGAAACAAATACTAAGCAATTAATGTTACTAAACAATTTCTACTAAATGTAGGAAACACTGTACATTAAATATAGAATGTGGGGCATGCATTAAAGCTTCCTACATATGCCAACAACTGAGAGATTACTTTAAAAGTATATCTGAGGTAAGTGGGACTTGCTAGCTAAAAATCTAGCCATCATGCTCCTAGCTTGCTTATATCTTTAGAGGCAAAAGTTGTTCTGATTTGTTACATTCACATTGTTTTTGGCACTGAAATCGGTAGGACCGGTGCTGCTTTGGACTTTACTCAAGTTTGTTTCAAACAAGACAGTGGAATACCAGTAGCTACACAATTAAACAATATATGAAGATGTGAGAAAATTATCTTTTTGTTTTATTTTAAAATTTAAAGAATAACTAAACTTTTCATTTTGGGTTTCCATTGGATCAGGTTGTACAAAAGTCTGGTGCAAAAAGGATCACAATCTGGAGCTCACTGCAGGATTTATTAGAACTAAAGCTTTAAAAATTGTTAAGCATGCATGTTTGACCAGGGATGCCATTTAAAATAGTTTCTAGCTATGCCTACACTTACATGACAGATTTGCATTTACTGAGAATCTGTCCAAAGTGCCTGTAATCCCATTTTCCCTGCCATTCAGCCGTACAGATGGCTACATCCACTCTTGCACTCTTCAGAACTTAACTGGCTTCTCAGTAATCCTCAGGCCTCCATTGGCCCCATAGTATAACGCAAAAAAAGAGCATGCTCCATTTAATAACCTTTCCACAATCCATGACCTCATTAAATGACTGCCACGGAAGCAACACTTTGGAGCTGAAACAAACAGCTTTATTTTCTGAAACTGATACATACAATACGCTGCGCCTGGATTGAAATAAACAAGGGAATTTTCCGATTATCAAATTATTCATTTTTGATGTTTTATTTTTCCTAGGTAATGTATTTATTTCTATGTGACATTGGAGAAATAGTCATACCATTCACCCATTTGTCTTTCAACCATTTCCTACACCATAATTACATAACTTTCCAAATAAACTAAGTTGTGACATCAATGTCACGCAGTAGCCCATTCTGGTATGTATGTATGTATGTATGTATGTATGTATGTATGTTTCATATAGCATGCTATTCAATACAACTGCTGAAGTGATTTCACATTTGAAAATTGTAACATGTCAGTTCATTCACAGGCTTCCTCGATTAAAGATCAGATTCTTTTTCTGACCATACCTCTTGTTTATAATGCTAATAAGTGTAATTCCCTCAAACTATCTAAGGCAATTGTTATTTTTTGGTTGCTAGACTAACTTGTCAGAGTAAACCCTTGTGGGTAAACACGAAGTTATACAGTTTGTAGGTGTGCCCGCAATAATCTTTTTGGAAATAATGTCTGGAAAGACATAATGATAAACTAATAAACACAGTGTGAAATTAAATATTTGTAAAAGCCTTTTTTATTGTGTCTATTCAAAACAGCTGTTTCTGGCCACAATTTGATGAAACATGATATCACTCCACTGGAATTAGCTAATTATAAAGTAGCGATTGTTCTTAAGCTAATAAAATTCGTCAGGAACTAATGCTGAGGATCCTCTATGTATTAGCCAAGGAGGCCAGTTGGCTTCAATTATATGGGCAGAACATGTGCCAGAGTGAACGAATTATGGGAGCGCTCCTTCTTATCTCGCCGTCTTTGTGGAAGTGCACCGAGAAGACATTAGCAAATGGTGTGAAATTGATTTTGGATGTGACCTCAAAGAATGGACGCGCTTGTCCCCAGATTCAGGTTTCTGTCGTTTCAACTGAACGGTAGCAAGAGGTAATTTGTGGAGTAAAATTGTGGCATCCTTTAAGTATCCGGCCAGTCCTTCATTTAGGTCATGTCGGTGTTGCGGGGAAGAGTAACTTAAACTGAATTGATCTCAAAAGGTATACTGTACAATTCAGCTACAAGGTAAAAGCATTTCCACATGTTCTTCTTTCATAGTATTTTTCCATAGCACTTTTCACATTAACACCTTAATAAACTCATATTGCACATAATCAGAGCTAGATGGGGAAATGTCACCACATTGACAGTTTCACATGTAGAAAATTTAAATTAATGTAGCAAAATGCAGGTTTAGCTGAAACTATGTACTAATGAATTGTAACTCTCTTTTCATTTCTGCTATCAGTTGGTGGATTAAAGCATCTTGAACATAATAATACATTAACACATTTATTTATAGACTAGGCCCAGGATTTTTATGGAAGGAATTAATAAATATCCTGTAACAGAACTACACTGAGGAACATGAAGCTTTTCATTGTATATCACTGTATCTTTATATCAAGTATTTATTTATAAAAGTTGAATCAGAATCCCAGAAGATTCTCTTAAGATGATCAGTACTCAGATTTTCTGCATCGTGATCAATGCTAGAGTTTGGTCTGCGCTTGGTGAAACTTTGCTCACAGCTTGGACAACTGCTAAAACCAAGAAGAGTTTTCGTTAAATGTCCAGTAATCCCTTTCCCTTGCCTACAACGCTTGGCCTCAAGCCCTAAGTCACAGAAGGGTCTTTCTCACAAGGCTCTTCCATCCCATGATCTCATAACTCTAGTAAGATGGATGTCATCGTCTGGCTGACATTGGTGTCTGTTTATGGCATGGTGACTTAGTGTAGCACTGTAGCCCCATACCGCAATTGTTTTGGATGCAAATCCTCTGGCCTTGGCCATGTGCATTCTGTATGTCTGTGGGTGGATTTGCAAGAGAGTCCAAAAACATGCAGTGAGGCAAATCTGTGGATTTAAATTTCCTATCAGTTGTGTGCCCTGTGATACACTGACATCAACCCAAAGGAACCACCTGGCACCTGCCCTGCACTTTATGGCATAGGTTCTAGGGCCCCCATATCCCTGACCATTATATGCAGTTGGATGGATGGATGGATGGATGGATGGATGAGTTTACAACAAAGCCAGGCTTCCAGTATTTGGCAGAACTGGCTCTGCACACGGTAAGTATACATGATGCTTTGATCCAAGATACCTCATAACCATTTTCCTTGTCTATACAAGTACTGCAACTGGACTTCTGATCACAGGTCCATACTGCTAACCACTTACTGTTGTACTGTTAATTAATGACACTACCTAAATGCTTCGGTAAAACTGCAAACACATAATGAGACATTTTATATGCCTTAATTAGTTTATTATTATTATTATTATTATTATTATTATTATTATTATTATTTAATTTGTTGTTCTTGGTCTTCCAAGAAAAAAAAAACACCACAAAAATAGCCATGTACTTGGTGTACCATGGGTAGACAGTTGGCAAAACATAAATAAATATATAATGCTTCTTTACCATATGTGGTGCTGATAATAATAAATCAAACTGTAAGAATCTCGTTTTTGGCAGTCGCCACTTGACAAAGTCAGCATATTGCTGGATTTCTTTGTGTGTGTGCAACTAATTCAGGCTGTGTAATATTTCACAACTCCATCTTGTTTTGCTGTTATCAATCATAGAGATTTATATAAAGTCTGTGTTTCTCAATCGTTAGTGTTGGGTTCTGGAAGGAAAATAAGTTTTTGACTGATTTATCATTTTATTTATACATTGATATTATCATTTATCGATCATTGTGATTCTCCTTGGGAGAATCTACGGTTAGATAGGTTTGTTTCACAGGATGTACATCCGCCGATATGCTGATCTCTAGGCTGTAGTTTGGCTAGCACTGATTAGCTTGCACGGTGCCTTTCTCGCTACCTGTAAAAGGCAATCTGACAAGTGTCTGACAGGTCTGTAGGGCAAACTACAAGTGCATGACATGTCAGTAGGGGGCACTGCAGAGGCAAACTGTATGTGTCTGACAGGTCTGTAGGGGGCACCGCTGAGGCAAAGTGTAAGTGCCTGACAGGTCAGTAGGGGGCACCACTGAGACAAACTGTACATGCTTGACAGGTCAGTAGGGGGTGCCGCTGAGGTACCCTAGCCAACTTTGCCAACATGGCAGAACAATGATAATTACGTCCTGTAACTGATGAATTCCTCAAAGCGATATTCCAGCAAAGATTTTCAGCATCTGAGGTGAACCAGATAGTTGGATGTGCTTGTTAGCTTGCGCCACATTAGTTTGGAACACTGAGCAATAGATAGCCCTCGTCTAATATCTCTCGGTGCATTTAACTCCTCCTGCCACCATTATAAATTCAAGGAATAAGAAAAAGATTTCGCTAGTTTTCATCTATCTTCGTGCACCACGCACATCCACTATGCTAAATGATAGCAAACTGGAGCGTGTCATTACGGTGTCCTGTCACCGGGAGACGCACTGAGCTCTATTTTAGGGAAGTGGATGACAATATGCATTTTGTGCTTGCTTTTCTGCCAGAAGCCCCTGCCTGGTTAACTAGAGCTGTCGATTCAATAGTAAAGATCCGTCTTTTTGCCCGTGAGCACGTTCAGGTCATTTGAATAATTGTGTCCCATCAGAAACGTTATCTCCAGGCCGGTCTGTGACCGTGGGAATCAAGCAAGGGCCTCGGATCAGAACCAAAGGGCCACGTAGGAGTGCAGCGCTCTTGGCAGAGAAGCCCCCCCCCCCCCGGCTGTTTCTAGTTCCTTGGTCTTAAAAAATGAAGATGTTGGCGCTAACGAAGTGGAGGGTGTCAAGCAGCATGCGTGTCGTGGACGAATAAGAGGCTGACATTTTAAGTTATCGGTGACTGCTGCTCTAGGTTACAAAGTTCACTAGCGTTTTTGTCTCACAGGCAAACTACTTAAAGCACAAGAAATTTTTTTAACATTTTTTTTTTATTTTTGCCTTCATTCTTTTTTTTTATTGTGGCTATTGACACACCTGAACTTCAGCATTTCTCGTTAATGCTGCCACTTAGGAACATATATA
>JAODJW010000039.1:13949834-13961573 GCA_026777045.1 Hyperopisus bebe | reverse complement strand
TGCATTGTAGTATGACTCATTTCCTGGCGCGTACAATTTATATTAGGTCAGCGTTCACGGTTTGACTTCTGATATTCGGATCGAGTTCCAGGTCAAACTGGTTTGTTCGACTTTCAAGAAATTCGAATTTTAGTGAGTTCGAGAACCGAGGTACCACTGTATTTTAAAGAATCAATGCTTTTTCATAATTAATCAATAATTGTTTTACTGTAAATTTTAGCATGTTGCAACCAAATAATAATTAAGGTTTCCTCCTATGTTGCTTTGGACAAAAGCATCTGCTAAATGAGTAAATGTAAAACCAGCCCCAAAACATTTACACCAGTATCTCAGTCAGGCCCTCCTGCACCCTCCTGGTTAAATCGAGCTCCTCTGACTTCCATACCAGACTTGTGTCTTTGAAAAGGAAAAAAACTTCACATACACTGGAAAAGTTCTGAAGTTGCATATTTGGCTCGGGTATGGAGAGGGGTTTCTGTTGTTTATGGAGCCAGGCCTCACCTCGCCCCATGCGAAACAAACAGATCCTGATTACAAGCTGGTATCGACTAGGCTGTGTAGATTAACTCAGACAACATAATTAGACCGGGAAGAAGAGGACGTAAGCGCAGTGAGCTGTCGCATCATCTACTCATTTGTAAACACAGCTTATCAGAACGCTAAGATACAGCTCCATTTGCAAGCATGCCTCCAAATGTCTCCTTCTGCTATATCGTATTTTTGTTCCTTACAAGACCGCTGTTCAAAGCCACAGGTGTCGTAACACTTTAAAGGTCTTGTGAGCCAAAGTCTGCACATTCTGTTTGCAGGAGGCTCTGACATGGATCCCTCCAGACCTTCGATTAGTCGTTATCCCCATGTCACATGGGAACAACTATGGCCCTTATCTGAAAAATGAAATCACTCATTCAAAAAACATACAATGACAGGAAGCCAATCAAAGAAACAAATAAATAAAGTCATTGCAGTGGCATCCACACCTCAAGATGTGGGGAGAGTCTTGATTAACTAGGCATATTTTGGTGGAATAGCGAAACTGAGTGATACCTCTCATTGTCCGAAAAGGTACTGCATATATATTATATTTTTGGTATATTACATATTGTATCATTTATTTATTTTCTGGAGCATTCAGGGAACGGAGGCTCTTTAACCAGAATGACGGATGACTGCCTCTTTAAGATAAACTGCCGCCGCTCTCCTCACTAAAGACCACATCATCCATCAATAACGTGGTCAGAGGAGACTGTGCGAAGCAGGTAATACCTTCCCCAGCCCTCCTTGTAGCTCTCCTCCTCCCTCGAGGCATACCGTTGTTGATATTGTACGTGCAAAATACTATTTCTGGCATGTTGAGTCCCCCCCCACCCCCCAAAAAGGCAGAACGATCATAGGAGAGGATTAATTAGAGATTGTCCCAATGGCAGCTTTAGGAAATTCAGCCTTAGTCAAAGGGAAGGCATTACGAACCACACAGCCAGCCACTGGGAATAGTGTACATCCCAGGTAATTAATAGGCTTGGGGGTGTGAGCTGGTAAGTTATTTATATCTGTTAGCCTTTCATGCCTCTAGTGTAAGCTATGCTTTTTGTATGATACCACATTCAGCATGTAATGTGGTGAATAATGAAATAATAAAGTTTACTCTTGTTGTGTGTGTGTGTGTGTATGTGTGTGTGTTTTCCCTTCCCTCTATGTATACAGTAGTAGGGAAGTGTTTGAAGTGTTTGGCAGAGGCTCTGTCCTCTGTCCAAACATGTGGTGCATTGTGGGAAATAAAGACAATGTTCCTACTGTTTCCCCCCTTTAAGAAATTCAAAAAGAATTCAAAAGCATTTACAGCAAATTTATACACAAACGTCTGAGTGTATTTATAGCAGAAGGGGAGTCTGCAGGTTGTGGGTTCAGGTCTCATCAGACAGAAAATGTTTGTGAATAAAGTTTTTAAAATGAACACTAAATCATTTATGAAGAAATAATTAAATCTATAAACAACCCAGTTATGGGCATTCAGAATGTATGCGACTCACTATATACAATGTACCATCTTATTTACTTTATAACTCCTGTGGTCTTCCACCTGAAAAACAATTTAAATTGTAATCTGATTATGGGGTGGATTGAAAGTTATACATCATAATGCACAGTTATTAAAAATCTCTGTCGGCTCTCCACACCAAAGAAACTTTTTCTTCATTAGGATGCGTTAACTCGTTTAGTGATTAAGTGCTCTTGTCTGTCTCAGTCTCCATAGAGGGAAGTAATAGTCATCTCAGCAGAGCCCCCCCCCCCCCAGAGACATGTCAAACCTGGAGCAGTATTACACTTTTGCATCAACAGGTGGCAAGGTCACATGTCTACACGTGAAATACAGAGGGTTTCTGACCCCCCCCCCCCATAGTTTAAAGATCTCAACCAGATCTCAGAGCAGCAAGAGTCCTACCACTGACTTGAGGTGATGCATCCATGGTGTCGGACCAATGCATTAACCTTCTGGCCTCTAGAGTCATACTTCCGCAGTGCACCTTGCTTAGACATTTTAACTAGATATATACGTAGTGTTTATGTATGTGCTGCCTGGGCAGGGAGGTTAAACATGCCTATAACTTTTTATGTCCACCATATAGTCATTATGTAGTTATTGCCCTTACGACACCACCAATAAGGATGCCATTCTACATTTTTCCAATCACTCCATTCCATTTGATTATTTGGTACTTTTATGATTTATTACATATTCTCGACATTTAACCATCTCTGCTATACCAAAATGTAATTACAAGGTAAACCCTCAGTTCTCCAGAGGCAGACATGGAAGTTAGAACTGAAGACCATGCATAACTTTTCTGGCTGTTATTTATAAATTTATGCTACTTAATAAGCAGTTAATTTTTGTCATCTTTATATTTGAGAATCATACGGCAACAGCTCAGGGACAAATAATCTTTAATTCTGCTTCTTTTTTTTTAAATCAATTTATACATTTATTTAATTGAGTGCATCACTTAATTTGTGTTTGAAAAGACACAATATTATTGCGTGTTTTGACTTGATTTGTTTTATATTTAATACATTGACAGATTTATTTGCAAAAAAAAAACAGAAGACAAAGCAACAGGCTGAAGAAAAAAGATTAGACTTGATGAAAAAAAGAAATAAAAAAAATATAATTAATAGGCTTTGAAACTGATTTTATATATTGTTTTCATGCAATATCTTCAGGGTAACACTTAAAAATTTGCATAGGTACCAATTCCAGATTATTTGGGAAATGTGGTATTTTCTGATTATTTTCACAAGCATTTATGTAATTGCTTTTTTGTTTTATTAATCATCGTTCATTTTGACAGGGTAATTACCAGCTATCACACAAGCAATGTGCGAATTAATACATCCAACAATGACTTGTAAAAAATAAAGTTAGCATTACACATGTAAAAAGCATTAGTCATTCAGTTATTGCATTGCAATGTAATAATAATAATAATAATAATAATAATAATAATAATAATAATAATAATAATAATAATAAAAATCTGTTATGTTGGCTATGTTGTCAAAGACATTTCCACAAAGTGCAGTGTGTTTAAGATCCACAGCCTTTCCCTTCCACCAAGATCCAGGGCATGAATCACTTGTTTATTTAGTCTTCCGCCATTATTGTGAGACTCAATAACAATTCTGGGCATCCGGAGTGTACAATTTTCATGGTAATAATATCACAAAGGCAATATATGTGTTGGAAATAATGTACTTTGATACATGAACGAATCAGGAGAGGGATTAAGATGGAGTAGTTTCATATCAGCTTTACTCAATCATTGGACTGTAGTGTCTCCAAGGGGAAGAACAAGGAGACTTAATTCCTGCCAAAACACACAGAGTCAGTGCTTAGTCATAGCTAAACGCTTTAACTTCCCATAAAGATTGAGAAAACCGGATTTATGGATTTATTTCATTTATTTTTTTATTTATTCAGTCGCTCAAACATTTTTGTGCAAAGCTCACTTTTTTTAGATTCATTATTTAATCTGGAGATTGCAGTAAATGCCCCCATCTCCTGTCTTAAAATATTCCCCTGCTCTTATTTATGGGCTTCCTTAAATTCATACAGCATCTCTTATGTAACCAATTTACATCCTGATCACCTGTAACCCATTAATACCCAAATTACTCATAATCCCATTATACCCACATTACTTGCAACCCCTTTAAATCCACATTACTTCTATCCCTTTTATACCCAAATTACTTGTATCCCCTGTAACCTTACTTTTAACCCTTTTATACTCATGTTACTTGCAACCCCTTTATACCCATGTTTAACCCACATTATTTGTAGCCACTTCCCCCCGTTCACTCATAGGCTATGCCTGTAGTAAAGCGTGTTGCTGTGAGACTGTAGCCCAGATGGAGTTCACTCCCATGGCTACCCAGAGACCACCCATCACCCACACCAGTAAGCCACATGTAGCCCCCATGTCTTGGTGGTCTGTGTTGTGGAGATAACACGTCTCCCCCCCCCCCCCCCACCCCACTCTCCAGCAGGTCGTTGCGGGTAACGGCGCTCCCCACCACACAGGCATGTGTATTAGTGTGTGCATAGGCACACAGTCCATGCAAGAGCTGGCTGAAGTGTGGCAGAGCTCCAACGTCTGGCTCGGTTGCAGAGACACACATTGGCCGCCAGAGGAAATAACAAGGCCCATTGGGCATGTGAGAAACCATACAAAAGAGACTTAAACTCATCATCCAGACATCCCTCACTATTCATAAATTGCACCAAAAACTAGATCCTATGAGCTTTTTGAAAATTTAAATATGAGCTGTTTGTGCCCTGTCTGGCTTAATCTGTCAGTGTCTCGCCATTTAAGGTCAACAGCAACAGCAGCAACAACAACAACAACAGTACAGGCAATAGTGAGAATTCACTTCTCCGTGGTGAAAACACGTGAGTATGTGCCACACCAGGCCAGCATTAAAGAGAAGGAAGGAGAGGCTGAAGGAGAGGAAGAGGAAAAGGCTGAAAAGGATGATGAAGAAGTGGGAACAGGAATTGAAGAATTGGAAGAAGAAATGGAGGAAGAAGGTGGAGGAGGAAAAGAAGAAAAAATAGAAGAAAAAAGAAGAGGAAGAAAATGAGGAGGAGGAAGAGGAGGAGGAGAAGAAGAACAGTGGTGGGGTTTTAAAGCTTTCCTGCCCTTTCAGTACTCGGAGCAGAGCTCAATAAAGTGACAGCTAGGCTGTGGTATCATGTTTGAAATGACAGAACAAAACACACATAAAGCTGGATTTCCGAGTATAAATATCTACAGTCGATAAAACTAAGCATTTAAGCTGTGGGGTATTCATCACTTTATAATTTCCAATTTAGCACAGACGGGCCATGATTGTTTCTCATATTACTGTGATTTATATAACCTCCAACAACTTTCTAGTGACTGGGCCTGGATTTTTATGGAACCTCTTAATCTATCCAATAAAACGCCCCTTACCTTAGCTTTAGCACTGTAAAAAGTTAAAGGTTTGTTCACTGACAGTATAATGTCTGAACAGTTAAGGTGATTATCATTCTGGAAGATAAGTCTAAAAAAATTCTGCTTTAAAAAACAAAAAAGATGAGCAGAGGGAAGGTCCTTGGTTTAATAGGAGCATGATAATTTTTAAGATCAGGAGATGGGGTTTAAGTATTAATGTACCGGAATTAATCATGGAATGAGGAAGATCTGGGGTATGAATAAAGAGCCCATGTGTATCAAATGACTGAGGTATACATTTAGAGATCAGTAGTCTGAAATCAGTACGGAACAGATTTAACAAGACATCTGAAAATAAGGGAGACTGAAAAAAAGCTCACAGGTCACATGATATGTGATGTCGTCGAGTTATCTAATCGCATAATAGACCCGATTAACCAAAAAAGCTTAACATGCCTCAATAGGAAGATCTTGACAAGCGTCCAAATGAAGTAACTGGTTTAGAAAAAAACAAATAAATGTAGTCAAATATCACTTCCTTTGGGATCTGGCTTTTGAATTGTGCTTCCTTTTTATTACTTTTCTAGGGCTCAAATACTAGCTTTACCTGTTGGACCTTTAAGTGATGTACTGAACTTTAATTTCAGCATGTAAGTAAATATTGTGGCTTGCAGGTCTAACATAACCAGCTGGAAATAGTCTCATACCCTGTAGAAAGCCAGGTGACTGACTAAAACCCTGGACCTGAAATGCTGGTCAGCACCAGGCACCCATGACCCCATTCTACTCATAGGATACTCTTCAGTCACTGTAACAATGACATATCCTATGAGTACTGCTTCCACACTGTTCAAATTGTTGGCACATACCTTAGGCCTCTTACATATTGCACTTATATTGCACAGCAAAATACCTCTTACCTATCACTTACTTATAGATTATGTACTGCTCAACACTTCACATTTTTTTTTTTTTATCTTATATTATTGTTTTTCCTTATTTTCTTTCTATATTTTGTTAATCATGCACAGCTGCTCAGAGTGACCAGGGTTACATTTCACTACATGTTGTATGTGAACAACTGTGTAGGTCACGAATAAACCCCTTGAATCTTGAATCTCTTGAATCACCGGACTCAGTTTGCCAGGTTCTGATGCCAAAATAATTACTAAAGGGTGACGCTACGCAATCGGTGTGTTAGAGGGTCCCTGTGGATCAGAAAAGCAAGTAGATGAATTCCTATCCTTACAAACCCACCCCACACACTGTTAAAAAGTACAGTTTTTCATAAGGACTAATTTGAAGTGATTTATTTTCTAACTGTCATTCCTACTGAGGTTGAAATACACCCATATCTTTTACGACCTGTGAATTACGTCAAGGGGGATCAAAAAAAAACAATATGACCAATAAGTCAAGATGGCCGCCTCTGTGTGATTTAACTCTCGGCTGCAAACAGCATGGGGTTGTGTTACAGCTGATTTAGTCTGTTGACTTAGTCTGTTGTTCCACAAACCCACTACGGAATCTAGCTTTTCTGTAGTTGACAAACAAGTATGCTTGCACAAATGTAATATGACTGGATTTACAGTGTAAGTTACCACAAAAGAACTAAACGCACACTAAATACACTCACAAAGTCAAATGCAGAACTGCTCAGAACTTTATGCACTCTGCTCAATTACTAAATTAATTAAATGCTGCTGAGATTACCAGAAGAGTAAATTGTGAGCAAGCATATTAAAGTATATAAAGAATGCATGAATTCAATGACAACATCCTTTCCCAGTCCATATGCACATTCACACGTTCAATTTAGACTCCTTAGCTCATCTAGACTATACATTCTCAGCCGTTGGGAGGAAACCCACAGGATTTAACATCCTTCACGGCAGCATCATAACCACCCCACAAACAAGGGAAGGCCGTGGTTTTGTTTTTTGGAGCATTGTGGTTTGATACTGTCGTTCACATAAGCACATCAACCATTATCACCTCAGTATATCCTGAAATAAAATACAATAATTTGAAGGTACCATCCCCAGACCAAAACCCCCTAATTAATTGTTTCGTGGGTTTTTTTGTGTTGTGACACAATGGATCAGTACACAATTAATCAATGACTATTGCCATGAGCAATCTATCAACAAGATGTGTTTAAATACCACGAGTCCCTTTTAAATTGTTCTCTGAGACGCCACCATTCCAATCGCATTGTCCTCCTGGAGGTTCCTTCATGCATTCTTGACAACATCAGGGGCTCTATGTGTACTTGCAAGTGTAAGACAGCCATATTTTAAAATGCAACTTAGGATGATGAAAGCTATTTTTTAAAGAGGCACAAATAGTTGCAGATTATGCAATCATGCTATGAACAGCCTTTCCTATTTGCATTTTCTTATGTCCGCTGACAGTAATTTAAGTAAGCAAATTCATTAATAAAATAGACTAGTTACTTCATCATAGCTGGTAGTAGTAGTGTAATAAACTGGATATACAGAAAGCAGCATACTGATTAAATTACATCAAAAGGAAAAGGTTAAATAAAATTAATTTTTAAAAAGAAAATAGTCAAATAAAGAAGTTGCTGCCCTACAGTAGCTGACTTTGAGAATTGCCTCTTTTGTTTTGTCCCAGGCACATTTCCTTATCCTTTCTCCTTCCATGTGGCTTGAGGGTTAAGGGCTCATAATCATTTCAAAAGGCCCTTTAAATATATAACAGGAAGCCCGCATCTTGACAAACAAAGTGTCATTCGGAGGAAACGAGCGGTGAGGCTTCCTCCCACGCACTCGCACGACATCTCCAGAAGCCTTTGTTGCGCGGCTTCTGCTGGTTTACTAACGTCGAAAGTCCTTAATACATTTCCCTTTGCTCCTGTCTCTCAATCTGACTTCACACACTTGGGGGAGTTTGTCCTTTGCTTTGCCCTTTAGTACGCCACTTGTTTATTTAGCTTTTTGTTATGAGGGGGACGTCCTAATGCCCAGTTTGGGCAGCCAGATATGGCTACATAGAGGTCCTGACCCAGATGGTTCGGACTCAGAAAATTTTAAATCAGTACAATACTGATATAGTCAAAAATAACATTATTATATCCATTTATTATTAATTCCTGTATTATCACACAATTACAGTATTACACAATACTCCTTTATATATCAATACTCCTATTTATATCAATTGTCTTAGCATTATACAATGCAAGTACCAAACAAAAAAGAATCTCAAACCCAGAATTTACTCTTGAATATTATATTTCATATTATTTTGTTGGCATGAATGTCAACATTATTTTACTTGTCTTCTTTTATATTTCTTAATAACGGATTATTGAAATGATGCTGAAATAACTTGTGGATTTAATCAATTAATAATATGACATATAATCATATTTGTAACCTTCTTCTAAGTTGCTGTAAAATACCTGTATGTTAATGTATGTTTTCTGTATCAATTGGCTGTATTTTGTCAGTTGGCCAGACATCCATGAAAGTCAGAAGCTGTGACATTATATCCTGAAAATGAGCAACCGTTTTGTGAAATGGAAAATCACTGGAAAAAAAAATGGAAAGACTGGCAAATCTGAACAAAAACCGCGGGAGACGTTTAAGATAAGCTGGAACTGGCTACATGGAGGCGATGCAATTCTAAGATGGTGCATGTCTGAGGGGCCCAGAGGCTCACAGAAAGGCAGATAGGTGGAGAAGGTGTCACATTCAGTCACTTCAGTATGAGCTTGACAGTCAAGCATTCAGTAACACTGGGCCCATCTTTTAGACTTCTTTTGTTACTGTCGTCAACACTTTCTCATTTAATGTGTCCAAATAGGAAATCCAAGCACTCATTGAGATAGATGTATTTTTTATTAAATGATCTATCGATCTGTCTGTCTGTCTTTCTAAACTATCTACTCCATTCATTTCTATGAGGAAAAACCCTAATCCCAATAATCACATCTTAACACCTACCCAGCCATAACCTTAACCTTAAGTAACCAAACAAAATACAAGCATTTTGATAGTTTTAGTTCTTCGATTGCAGTTACATATTTTTTTATAGAATTGGCTTTCCCCTTGTGGGGAACCAAACATAACCCCAGTATGTTAAAAAAAAAACAGGTTTATCACATTGTGGGGACATTTGGTCTCCACAATGTAATGTACACATAACCTACACACATATTCACACATTTCTGGCAATTTAATGATGTCACTCCACCTAACTGCATGCCTTAGAATGCTGGGAGGAAATTGGAGCATCACATTTAATGAAGTGAGATCACAAACTGGGTGCAGAATCACTGGTTCAGTGGTCAAATGGAGATGTACTGGTTTTGTGGTCAGATGACATGAGCCACTCAAACACAAATGTATGGGCTTCAACTAGAATTTTTTGTAGGCATCTTTAATGATATTATTGAAATAATACAATTAAATATCCATTTTACAAACAGTTTTATGATGGTGTGTACAATGCTTGAAATGCAAATGCAGGGTGACTTGAAGCAGTGCTTTTTGTATCTAAACAAACTTCCAAGTTACTCCTCTAAAAAGTTGTGACTCAAGGTTTCCCAGCTTCATGTGGGAGGAGGGCCAAGATTGAGGCGGAACGGCTGACACTGGGGAACCAGGAAGGCACTGGGAGCTTGGTGCCAGAACGCTCTGATGTCATCACTTTGTGTCACAGCGTTGGCATGGAACTCTCAAAGCCCTCTCCCCTCACTGAGAATGTCTGCAGAGAAATCCTGCGGTCGCCGCAGACCCAGGCGGGTGTACGCACAGCCTAAATTGCCGTGACGACCATTGTGAGGCATCATAATCGTTCCCATTGTTTAGCCTTTGCTGTCTGACCTGCCTGGAATCTGTTTAGTTAATGCTTTCTAGACATATGCTTACTTTCATTTGGCTGTGTGGTAATAGATCTAATCGAGATAGCACATAGGGGGTGCAGAGACACACATGTTAGTTGTGACAGTTGTTTACAGGGATATGAGGACAGGAGTCAACAGACAGAAAACAGCATGAATGTACTTATATGTGTGCTAACACTCTCTGCAGAGGCATGTGCATGTACGACTATGGACATACGTCTCTTGGCATGTAGTGTGTGCTTGCACATATATTTTCATTATGCAGGAGTGTTTTCATGTCTGTGTTTGCCCTTGCGTAAGTGTATGTGCGTGTGGTAGGGAGAAGCACGCACTGACTCACTGCCTCTATGAGTGACTGTCATGGTCGGCTTCAAAAAGATCTCGGTGAGAGGTTTTAATTATGCGGCAGCTGAACTCGGCACCAGATTCTGAGATCTGCAGTGAAACCCATAAATCTCTAGCAGTGACAGCATTGCACCCAGCAAAGTTCAAGTTCTCAGACCTCCCAGAGTTGACTGCGGAGACGGGGCAGAGCTCACTTGGGGTGAGCTGACTTTCAGGGAATTACAAGGTACATGCAGTCACATGACCCAAATATACAAAACATGGAGATGCATATTTAATATACACCCTGAAGAAGGTTTTAACAAAATTACTATTCCAAAACAAAAGCCCACAACACATACAACACATATCTCTTCCCAAAAAGGGGGTTGTATGTTTAGAATAAGGTATAAGGTCAGGTTTAGAATAAGCTGTCTAATAATATATTGAGACCAAAATCATCATATTAACTCAGTTCAGTGCAAAATTAAGTTCTGCACATGCTTTGGAGACAATAAGAGCAAACATGGAAAACAGGCTGTAACTTTTATGTGCTCCCGTAAACGAAACACGAGATACTTACATGGTGCCTACACGGTAATTGTTGGGTACACTGTTTCCATCAGATACTGAGAACCACAGACTGACACTGCACTCAACCTCAAGTCAATCACTGCAGCTGCAAGTTGAACTGCAAATAAATAAACTAGGCATGTTTTTAAACAACTACCATAGCGGCCATTCCTTAGGAAAGGAGAAGTGGGAGTGAAGAGAAAGTGAGATTACAGAACAGCTCTTCTGTTAATTTTGTTACCTTGGCAAAATGTACTACTGTAATTGTGTATAATTTACTTTTCATTTTGCTTAATATCAACTGAGCCATAGGTGTGAGGGTTTTTAATTATTTATTGATGTGTACTCTTACTGTAAGGAATTGTGTGGTGGCACTTGGGAAACAACATTTAAATTTACTAGAGTAAAGAAAAGTGAATAATAATAATAATAATAATAATAATAATAATAATAATAATAATAAGAAGAAGAAGAAGAAGAAGAAGAAGAAGA
>JAODJW010000039.1:13916730-13923176 GCA_026777045.1 Hyperopisus bebe | reverse complement strand
GGGGGTGGGGGGGTGGGGGGGGGGGGGGGGGATTGGTTGCTGTTGTCAAGGGAGGCAATAACAAATGTGTTTTTAATTAGTCTGAGAAACTGCAATGAAACTTTGCTTTAATTACCTCAAGGGTCAGGCTTGTGCCCAAATCTCCTCCAATTAATGGCCCATCTTTAGGCCTGCGATTCCACCAAGCAAATTAAAACCAACAGCCCTGGCTCACCCTCACAGCCTTGCGCGTATGGATTCGCGGGGAAAACACCGACGTGTTTTAATATGGCTGCCCCAACACCGCGATCGTCCCAGGGATGCCAGCGACGGCGGACACAAGCGAAGCACGCCGTCACCTCCACTCCATCCATCCCGCCTGTGAACACCATTGTATACCAGTTAGGTTCTAATCAGAAATATTTCATCAAGTTTATCCACTTGTCATTATGAAACCAGCCAGTGATTTAAATAGCCTGTATTGACTTTGCTTTTACAGTCGTAGGAGTTTATACCTTTCATTTTCAATATACCCACATTTCCTGCTGCAAAAAAAAGTAATTTTTTGGTTTTTTTTTTACTCTGAGGCCGTCACCACTGTTAACGGAAGTGAAGAAGCCAGAAAAATCCCCCTTCTCTCACTTGGCCGGCCCATGTTGTTGAAGGCGAACCTTTGAGAACAATCACAGGGCAGGTTGGGGCTGACTTCAGACTCTCAGAGAGTTCCGGGCACAACAGCCAGTAGGTCGCAGCAGGAGACAGCAGGACTGCCATATAGACGCGCTTCTGTTCCGTTCTGTGCGTAAAAATGATCAGAAATGTGAAAAGGTAACGGTTCTCTTGGATAAAGTCATGCCAGCCAGTTACAAATGCTTAAAATGTGCAGCTAATTTACAACCCATTCTTTGTATACATACATTCTGTTTCTGTGCATTTGGGGTGTTAATATTGGGGGAATGTCAGTTGGTTCTGTTGCTGTATTATTTTTACATTTCTCATGTAATCCTGACGCTGGCCAGCCCTCTCAGTTACTGCTCATGTCCTGAAAATGTTAGAATTAATGACATAAAATGCCAGTAGCCTGTGTAAAGGCATTGCGAATGTTTTGTGGCATTCCTGACATCTGCCCACCATTCTTCAAACAAAATCGCATTTTATTATATAATTAACAGTTTTATGTCTCGAATTCCAATTGCCACCACAGCCGTTTTGCCAAGTTGTAAAAGGCTGCCTTCTCAGTTCGACACATGCGGGGTCGCTTGTTACTTCGGCGCTTTTCCCTTAATTACATCACTTGAAAACCTTCAAAAAAATAAAAAAATAAGGCATTTGTTTTGTTTTTCTTGCAACCCGTCGGTAGAATGGCACAAAGGCAAAGGAAGCAGATTTAATCAATTTAGATGGAGAAGGGACGCCGGCTGCCGTTAATGAAACCCTCTCTGTAAAGTTTGGGGAGCGGGGAGGGCATTGGAAATGGTGACGGACGGGTGAGATGTGTGGAATGTCTGAGTCGCGGTGGGTATAACGCAACACATTCCTGCAGGGCAAAGGGCGGTTTGGCCGTGGGACAGCAGACCACAGAGCATCAGCGGATGGCTAACATCCATCCTCCATACTGCTAATGCAGTACAGGTTCAAAATGAGCCTACAGCTTATTCCAGGAAGCACAGGGCATGAGGCAGAGGACACCCTGGATGGGAAGCCAGTCCATTGCACACACACACACGCACACACACACACACACACGTGCGCTCACACTATAAAAGGAACCTGGAGTACCTGAAGGTAAACTCAACGCACACAGACCCAATGGTCTACCTGAGCCAAGCTTTTCCTGTATACAATACAACTCCACAAATCAATTTACTTAGGTAGCAAAATCAAAACCCTAAACTCAGCAGAGAGAAATTTCAGTGTTTAATAGCAAAAATCTGTGCTCCATTATTAAAAAAAAAAAAGAAAAACTCTACTGATATGAACAATGTTTTTCAAATGTATACACTCAAGACAATACTTACGACAACCAAGTCTGAAACTCATCACAAGTTGAAGAGTGAAGGCCCTGCACTCATCTATACCAGGCTGCATCTCCTTTTTCCACTCACATGTCACTCACCCTCATGGACCAACACCACCAAGGTGCCCGCCCACGCCAATGAACTGGCAGTGGAGCTCTGCGTATCTGGCCTTGAGGATGCTCCATGTTCCTATGGCAACAGTTCCTGACACCTATCAGCATGTTCCCATGATGGCAACACAGTGATCCTGGTTGCTTCAGCACCAAAACCAGCCATGCTGACATGCATTCAGTTGGGCTTCTGCTCCCAGTCCTTCACTAACCCTTTTACACAATGAATAAATAAATAACTATGAAAATCCCATTTCCTTATTAAATACACTTTGCCTTTAAAATGAATGTGGCCTTCAATGACATTACATGATAATGAGTACTGAATCTTCCATCCATCCATCCATTTTCTGTAACCGCTTGTCCTATTCAGGGTCTCGGGGGGTCCGGAGCCAATTCCAGAGGAACAGGCACAAGGCAGGGAACAATCCATGATGGGATGCCATCGCTTCACAGATTCTGTAAGTTACCATCCATATACATGAACTATAATCATAGTTTTAGGTGGACATTGATAACAACAGTACAGGTCTGTTAGTGTACACCGGCAGATGCATTAATTGTTCCAGTACAATTCCAGCTTAGCAGACCAGGAAACCATCAGATAAAATGTATGGTATGAATACTAAGGGTGTTGGAACATACAACATAACTGCATAGTTTTATTACTGGAAGGTAACAGGGAGAATATGAGGCCATAAATAGCCTGAGAGCAGTTTCATTATATTGTAATGTAAGAAGACAGAAGGTGTGGTTAGTCTGCAGGTGCTAGCTAGCTAAAGAGAAATTAGCGGTTTGGTATGAGGGTAAAGTGCAAGATGTAGAAGAGTATGAAGAGTCACACAGCAAAGTTGGGCGCTTGCTTGCATATTCATTCATTCATCCGTTCATTCATTTATTTCCGTTCTTTCTTTCTTTCTATCTTCCTCCCTTCCTTCCTAGCTTATTTATTATGTGCTCCCCAGTGGCGCGCTAATCAGGAACATTGTGTGTACAAATGCTTTTTCTGGTCCAGCTCCCCCACTGGGCCAGGTTGACTGGCAGATGGAGAGTGCAATCACAGGTGTTACCGTAGCGACGCCGCACAACAGCCGGAAATATCTTCTGGGCACCGTCAGCTTTGGGGACAGCAAATGTGCCAGGTCTGGTTTTAATTGACAACGAGCCGGTTTTGCATGCTTAAAAACATGAAAATGGTGAAAAACTGGTAACATTTGCAACTGTATTCATAATGATAAAGGTGAATATCTGACTGCAATTTCTGTTCTGAAAAGCTTGTTATTCAGTATACTGTAACTGTTATTTTTGGTATGAATATGCACTGGTGTGTTAAATGTTTTCAGCATTCTTGTAATTTTCTGTAATAATATGAATGGTTTTTAGATCCATTGATGGCTACCTGTTTGTTTCAGTTTGATCTGATTGATTGTTCAGGGAGGTCCATCTGTGACTGATTTGCCCTCTGAATTTTTTGAACCCGTATCTTTGGGGGGAGGCATGATGGCCCAGCGCTTCTCACTACAGCCTCATACCCTGAGGACTGTGTGATTGCTTATGACAGGCTCAAGGTCCTCCACAGCCCAGTACTGGAAACGTGGATGTGGGAATGGATAGAGAGATGGATGGATGGATGGATCTTTACATATTGTTTTTTGTGTGGGATTACTTCTTCAGTTTGTACCAAGATACTGATTAGTGGTTATGATGTTGCCAGCGTACCTATAATTTCTCTATCCAAGCATAATTCCATTCTTGTCTTTTCCATCCTGTAAGCACTGAATAAATGCAACGATATTTTCTTCTGTTCCTTGAGTCAATGGTATTCCACTACAATTATGTGCATGGCGAGGTTCTCATCATTTATTAAGTACACAACCATGCAAGCTAGTCATTATGGCTCTATTGAAGTTTATGTCCCACAACACATTATGGGCATTGGGGATGGTGGTGGTGGAGTGCAGCATTTTGTGTATAGAGTATCTAGG
Source organism: Hyperopisus bebe (assembly GCA_026777045.1). NCBI lineage: Eukaryota > Metazoa > Chordata > Actinopteri > Osteoglossiformes > Mormyridae > Hyperopisus > Hyperopisus bebe. Next base: position 13,919,084 of record JAODJW010000039.1, on the reverse strand, counting down.
ACCAGCACCACATGTGACAGTAAGTTACGATGCCAGACTGGCATTGCCGCCATAACACCTCACCCCTAAACAGATACCTGGAAGGATGACTGGATGGTTTAGATCATATTTAATCTGAATGGGATAGAAATATGTAAAGGTAAATGTTGTAGGATGAGATCATAGGGTGATACTCTGGCCGGGATTAACCATATGGGCATGCGAGCACATGGCGTGTGAATGAGCCCTGCATTGGGTTGGGCCCCGTCCTGGGTTGTTCCCCACCTTGTGCCCGTTTCCCCCCCCCCCCCCCCCCCCATTGTTAGATGCATTTCTGAATTTCGGAAGCCACCAATAAGCGCCGTTGCTTTCTGACATCATGTGTGCTGTTGCCCAGGTGCACTTAATACTCTTATTCCAATCCTGTTGATTCCTATTAGTGTTTTAATTTTGCCATCAGCTAAAAAAACCCATAATACATTCATACAAATGCAATGGAACTCAAGGCCTCCCGGGTAGTGGGTCCTCTGTTTATAGAGTTTGCATGTTATCCCCATTGCTGAATAATCCTGGATAAGCGGCTATGGAAAAATACAAACAAACAAACATACTTTATTTGCCATCTGCACAACTACAGGTTCATTGGAATGCTTCTCTTTGTTGACCCCATCTTGCTCTTGCTTGGGGGGTCACAACACAGGGTCAGCTAATGTGCGGCACCCGTGGAGCTGGTGGTTAAGGGCCTTGCTCAAGGGCCCACAGACATGTGACTGTTTTCCAAGGTCAGGACTCGAACCAGTGATATTCTAATCACAGACAGAGAAACGTAGCCTGCCACTCATTATCAGACTTAGTCAGCATTCACAACATTGGTGCATAGTATAATAAAAGATGTCGCACACTCTAGACTGGTCAACAATTGATAGATATATATTTTGTGCACCAAAAAAAACATTTTTTTTTAAATTTAGACATTATGATAATATTATAGAGATTTCTGAGGATCTATCTTAATTTCAGACCTCATATTCTCTTACTCAAAAATATTGATTTCACTATGCACATACAAACAAATGCAGAAAATGATGACTGCTCGAATCTCATATTTGCATAATTGTTTGCATACCTGCTTATGATTTTTGAGTCTTGAGATAATTATGCAATCTGTAATCAATTATGTATTGTTTTTTCACAAAAAAAAATTCAAAAATCCAAATCAGAACGGGAAGAGTAAAATGATCTGATTACAAACAAGTGCATTTAGTTCCTGCAAATTGCACTCACAAAATTAGGCCATATAAACCACCCTGTTATCACAACTAGGATGACTTGTAGTACTTTTGGGTATGTTTTATTTTTTCAAGTGACCTAGTGCAAGGGACTGTACTACTGTCCACCCTTTTGCGAGTCATAGGACCCTTTAGCGCCAACTTAAGTTGAAGTACTGCAACTTTTAGTGTGTGAATCAACAAGGGATGCAGACTTCTTGTATTTTGTCTGAAACAACTTCTGCATCACCAAAAAAAAAAAAAAGCCATCAACGAAACAAATAAATGATAGGATGCAACAGCCTGATTGGCTGCATGTTTTTGGTGGCCCCTCCCATAAGATCCTGTATTAATTTACTGCTATGGCAACAGAACATCAGAAACCAATCCCTGCAGGGGATCACAAAAGTTTCATATTCACTTTCATCTGTGTCAAATTACTGTTAAGGGGGTTCAAATTTGTAATATCAGGAGGCAAATGTATCCTTGGCAAGCTTTATGTCACATGGCTTATTTGCGTTCCATTGCATTTACATTTCAATTACTGTAACTGCTCATTGAAAGTGCACAATGATATTCACACCAAATGCCGTCTGCTGGACACTGAAATGCCAGTCTATATTTTGGAAACACCAATTTTTAGAGACTGCAGAACTCTGTTCAACTGTTGCACCAGATACTTATTTAATTGTCCCACGTCTGTTTGTAACATTCTTTGATTTGTTACTTCTACCGCCAATATTTGTGTAGTAATCTTTACAGCATAAGCCAAAAATGCACAATTTTGGCCACTAGGGTAGATCAACAAATATTTACTGTGGCTGGACTCTGTGTCAGACTTAGTCATCATTCCGAGCATTGGTTTGTAGTAAAACAAAAGACGTTGCACACACTAGACTGGTCAACAATGAGGGGCATCAGCAAGTCCTTCTGCATGGGAGAAAACAGCAATAGCCAGGAGTGACTAAGCAGAAGAGAAACTAACTATTCTCTCATAAGTACAGCCCAGTGGAACAAACTCCATAGAGATTCATGTATAGATGCTATTAGAGGAGCTGAGCGGAGGAGGTGAGTGAGTTGTGTGTCTCTGTTATGCAAGCCAGAAAG
>JAODJW010000039.1:13900223-13911306 GCA_026777045.1 Hyperopisus bebe | reverse complement strand
GCAGTTCTGAAGGCGAAAGGGGGTCAAACACTGTATTAGTATGGTGTTCCTAATAATCCTTTAGGTGAGTGTATAGTACACCTGTGGGATTAAAGTTCATCTCCAAATGGTGGCGGGTGCATGCCAGTCGGATGGCTGTTGGGCGACAGACTGGCACTGCCCGGACGATGCACGGGCAGTATGGAGGAGGAATGCCCGGCATGGTACCACAATGGCCATCTGGTGCTCGCACATCTGGAACAGGTCAGTACAAAGCCAAGTGAATGCAATCCCTGACTCCTCATATGAATGCAATTCCTGTTCATGGCATGCTGCTGCTTAGGATTAGGGATCAGTCAGGGTCAATTCAGGAATCTATACACTGCAAACAAAGGCTACTTAACCTCTGTAATCCAGATGTTTCTTTTTTTCACTTTAAATTATTTAGTCTATATATGTGGTAAATTTTGCCAGAGTATGTATATTCTATAATCTATCAAATTTTAAATGTGTTTGACAACTCTTTGAAAAAAAAAAAAAACTGAGTCTTTGGTTAAGTATGGTTTGAGTTTTTTCAGTTTATGTCCTGGGGTCTTTGGTTGATACATTTTGTGTGTGTGTGTGTGTGTGTGTGTGTGTGTGTGTTTGTGGATTTGCATAGCTCACATTTGAGGACCATATTGTCCCCAAAGTGTAGTAAAACCTGAGATTTCCCTACTTTTGGAGACATCTTTTAAGGTCCCCATTTGGATAACATCAGTTTTATAAAAAATCTGTGAATGCAATCAAAAGTAAAAATGCCAAAAGTCTTGTATTTGGGTTGGCTACTTATGGTTAAGGTTAGAGATGGGTAGGGATAAAGGGTGTCGTGATTGGGAGTAGGGTTTTTCCCCTAGAAATGAATGGACGGTCCCCATTTAGATAGGCACACCAACATGTGTGCGTGTGTGTGTGAGGGTGAGGGTGGATGTGTGTGTACATAACTGTGACTTTACTTATATTATATATGTTTAAGAGCCAAGATACACTTGCTATGAAAGGTTACACAGTGATTTAATTTTACAATAGCTGATACATACGGTGATCCATGACCTCTGTCTGTCTTTCTCGAAGCTCTGTGTTGGACTGTAATGGTCTTAGCATTTATCCTGAGATACCAGAGAAACATATTTAAAATATCAGAATGCAAACAATGACCTTCATGAGACATACCTCAAAAACATGAAGAAAAATACATGTATAAAGACAATAACAAAGCTTATCAACAGAACTGACAGGAAATACTGTGGCAGGAGCGATAAACGTTGTAATTAACCCCTGGAAAGCTGGACTCGGTCAACAGACCATCTACTGTATGAATGAATGAAGGAATAAATGTTATGGTAAAAATTTATTTATTTGGTAATTTCTGCCTTTTCATGTGATTTTTGTATTTGTATGTATGTATTTTATTCTATGTGATTTTTACCTTTTGTCTGGACCCCAAGTATGTAATTTTCGCATTTATGTAGCACTTTTCAAGACATCTAAAGCTTTACAGAACCAATGGGGAGCCACTTCACCCACCTGGATGATGCGGCGGCAGCCATTCTGTGCCAGTACGCTCATCTCACAGTAGCTAAGGTGGTGAAAGGGCAGGAGGGAATTCACTAGTTAAATATAGGGGATGATTAGGAGGCCCCATCACTTCACTGGGCCACTGGGATCCACACAGACCACAGGACAGGCTCCTCTGCTGGCCACAGTGTCCCCATCACTGCACTGGGGCACTGGGATCCACACAGACCACAGGACAGGCTCCCCTGCTGGCCACAGTGTCCCCATCACTGCACTGGGGCACTGGGATCCACACAGACCACAGGACAGGCTCCCTGGTTGGCCACACCAACAGCTCTTCCTCAGCTTTCCAGGACAGCCTCCCATCCAAGTACTGGCCACGCCCAAATCTGCTTAGCTTCTGATTGCCTTGTCTTAGAGTAAGAAGGCAGGCCTTCTTAGTGGAAAAGCCTACTGCTATCCCTAGTTGCTACATCTGCGGGGTACTTTTATGTTTCGAAATATAATTTTGATAGTGAAATACTGCAGTATATTCAAATATACTGGACAGCAAATGTTACTTAAACCTGCAAGGAGTGCTGGTTATGGGTTATGGGTTATGGGTCAAGTAGCCTGTAATTGACCCTGAGAGTGAGGGGACAGCAGCACCTCTCTCAGGCCGTCGTGAGCGGTGGACTGTGGGAACCCATTTTGGTGTCGTTTCATAATTACACAGGATTCAGGTGCCTTGTTCTCACCAACACGGTGCTGGAGCCAGTGCCAGACTTTTTCTCAATCCGGAACTGGTTCTGCACGTTTCCACCACAAAACACTGGGCTGTTACGTCCAAACCTTCCTCATACCGAGAAAATACAATTCATAACTGATAAAGTTTAGTCTAATATCAGCGCTACCAGCAGTGAAACAACTAGCCAGCTTATTGGCGATATAATGTAACATCATTTTTTTTTTATTCTGTGCAAAGTGAAAGCTGGATTTGCTGGCCATTTTGAATAATTAATTATAAACGTTGCCGGTTGAATATATAAAATATGTAGCGCTCGAGTGGTGAAGAGATCATGAGGAGGACAGCAAAATTCAGTTTCAAGCAGACTTTTATTGTGCAATAAAACAGCGAGTGAGAATAACCTCATCTACACACACAGATGGGGGACCCTTTAAGGAGACAAAAGTGGATGGCAATAGTGACAGGGCGCAACGAGTCATACTCTGAAAACTTTTTCTGCTTGGCAGCTTATAAAAACCTTATAATCTGAAATAGATCAAAATAAATCGGAAAACGGAATACATATGAACCTTAACTCTCACTTCCTCCTACGTAACATTTTTTTCTGTTCTTTTTTGAAATTGGTGGTAATGTGGGCAGGTTCTCAAAAGGCACCAAGCTAAAACCAGCCCAGCACCAGCACCGGCTCCGTGTTGGTGGAAACAAGGCAATGGATTACTGCTCACTATGCCAAGTGACATGTTACATGTGAGAGGATCCACACCGTTTTGGTTCCTGCTAAGCCAAATTAAAAGCTAATTTAACCAATACTGCTCTGTAGGATACATATCTAAATTGAATTTCATAAAAATGGATGGATAAAAGTGATTTTATTTCTGATTTGCGTTAGGGCCTCTCTGCACTCATATCTCTGTACTTTGGGATGAGAATCCTACTCTCTGGTGTGTGAGAAGAACTGAATTACAGAATTCCTGCGCACTTAAATAATTGTTTCTTTATTATTGAGATGCATAAATTCCAGTTATTATAATTTTTTTCACAAGTAAGTAAAATAAATGCTACCAATATTGTCTCGTAACAGATTCCTCTTTTCGCAAGGCAGATTATCAAACAGCAATATTAAAAAAGAATGCAATAAAAAAATAAGACTAAAGGCATTATAAGATGTGCATCTAAACACCCATTTTTGAAACAGTAGTGAACACTGCACATTGATTTTACAGTCAGTGAAATACAGCTTTGATGCACTATATTGGGAGCAATTCAGTTGCGATGGTCAATTTGCAAAATGTGATGCATGAATGTAGTTATCCTTCCCAGCACTATTGAATTCTACAAGATGCCATTCAACTGCTCAGTTGAAATGCGTTTGAAGTCCATAAATATATATTTTTTCTATTCTGACCAGTTCAGAATGTCAACTTGCATCAGACCAATCGGAAGTACTTTTTCATTTAGTATAACAGTAATAATGGGTGATAGTCTCTATGTATTTTCATTGCATGTTCTAGACCACATCATGCTAGCCATTATCGCCAGAGCCCATTAAAAACAGCTGAACCCCTACAAAGCTTGTCATCTTTTGGAAAGGAAAGTCTTTTTTTTTGCTCTCCATTCGTTCTAGCGTTGAAAGCCGTAAATATTCCGAGCATCTTTTTTTCCTCTTCAGGGCCGCATTATCAACTGTTACATTTATTATGTACATTGTGACTTAAGAGCACAGAAGTATGGTGGAAAGGGGCTTTTATTGTTCAACCACCCTGCGGAAAGCCTGGCAAAGCCGTCTTTTAGCAGATGAGCAGTCAAGAAAAGTGTAGAAAGAAAGAAAGAAAGAAAGAAAGAAAGAAAGAAAGAAAGAAAGAAAGAAAAAAAGAAAGAAAGAAAAAGAAAGAAAGAAAGAAAATTAATTCTGCCCTTTACCAATGGAACTGCTGGTTTGAAAGGTAAGATAGGTTTCAAATTCTACACATTCTGATGATAAAGATCAAGAGTCTTGTTACTAAACACTGCAGATGACACTACTATTTTAAATATAGCATATTGAATGATGCAGTGAAATCGTTAGGCGTTACTGCCAAGTTAAAAAAAAAATGGCAGCTGCAGAGAAAATCCATTCATTGCCTTTTTTTGAAAGACGGCATCACTGCCAGTGCTGGTGTTTCTGCATGTTCTTCAGAGCGAGAGATACAGGTCAGCTATGGCCAGATCTGTGTGCTGCTGAATCATATGGGATTGTATTACAGTTTCCTGGGGAGCTGTGCTTTGGAATCTCACAAATACCCCAGTCTGGTTACCAGTTACCCCACATGTTATGCTTTCAAGGCCAGCCATGTGGCCCATCAGATGTCATCTTTGGTCTGGCAACAATAAACTGGTGGCTTTAATGAGGCACTGCAGCACTGCACACCTCAAAGTGTGAATGCATCTCACTTTAAATGTTTACTCAGTGATATCTTGGACAAAACAAATAATGTATGTAAAATAATTCAATACCTTTAATATGGGTAAACAAACAACCAAACAACAAATATGCAGAATTCCATTTGTGTATAGTTCATTAATTTATAGTTTAATTCATATCCAAATATTGTCTATACATGTATACAGTGCTAGTCAAAGGTTTGGACACACTTACCCATAGAAAGGTTTATTTGTGCTATTCTCTACATTTAGAAGAACTATGAACATCAAAGCCATAAAATGTCATATATGGAACTGTGCACCAACCAAAAAAGCATTAAACAAAAAACATTATCTTGTTGGGGCAGACAGCTTTGTGAGTTGGGACTCTGAAGGTTGCTGGTTCGAATCCTGTGTTGATGTTACCGTTGGGCCCTTGAGCAATGTCCTTAACCCTTATAGCTCCAGAGACGGGCTGACCTTTCTTTCTCCTCTGCACCAGTTTCATGTGGCCTCCTGAGAAGCTTTTCCAGCAGGAGGTCCCACATATATGCTGAACACTCATTGGCCACTTCTACTTCACTCTTTGGTCAGACCCCTCCAAAACATTTCTGCTGTGTTTAGGTCAGATGGCCAGGTCCAAACTTTAGACAGGTACTGTACATTTATTTGTTTGTTTGTTTGTTTGTTTGTTTGTTTGAATGTTTCAAAGTCTATCTATCTATCTATCTATCTATCTATCTATCTATCTATCTATCTATCTATCTATCTATCTATCTATCTATCTAATCTGCATATTCAGTATGCCATGCTGCTGTTTTGTGACCCTGGCACCCTGCTAGCTGAAGGTCAGTGTTTGGAACCCAGTCAAGCTGTATTTTCCATTAATGAGGTAACTCTGCTTGGGACATTCTGTCCAAACACTGTCATTGCATCACTGTCCTCCCCAGGAGACGCATTTGAAAAGCACACAGGGATCTGCTGCTGTCAGTTTTTCTTTAAAAACTGCATCAGTACACTTATGAGATGCATGTGCCTTTATCATCAGCTGGCTTGATAGCTGTCACAGCCCCCCCCCCCCCAAAGCATCTAGCATCAGCTGCTTCGGACTAATGAGGGCAGAACACGCTTCTCTCAGCCCCCATCATTGATCCCACTGAATCTTGAAATGTTTTAATTCACTGACAGCATTTTAATTTGCATTATACACACATTAGTTATACTCACTTTTAACTATCAAGATTTAATATGAATTGTATATCTGCATATCTTTATCTTCCTAGGCAGATGTAGCTCCCCAAAACAAAGAGTGCCAAACTTAACGGCAAAGATCCACAAAGACTGAAAAATAAATATATCACCAAAAAGCATTGTGTCTCTGCGGTTATGATCAATGAAAATAATATTGCTCGCTTGCTATGCTTCCAACATCTGTCAAACTAGATTATTATTATTATTATTATTATTATTATTATTATTATTATTATTATTATTATTATTGTTGTTGTTGTTGTTGTTGTTGATAATTTGGCCTTCTGGCTCATACACAGATGGCACAGTCTAGGACGCCCTGCCTTCCGGTCTCTCTCACACACCAGGTCACCAACAGCACGGTCATGGTCGTGAACACTGGATCCAGTCATCTTGATCCTGGTTATCCTGTTCTTCTTTCATCAGCTTTTCCAAATATTATGGGCTCTTATGATGCTGTGGACCTTCTCAGGACATACCTGCCTAACATGAGACATCTCAAGCAGGATTGTATATTATATGCAGTAGTTCTGACATTGAATTGTTTTGTTATTTTTTATCAATTATGTGATGTTTACTTTAAGTTATAAATAGTTATAAGTCTGTGTGTATATATAATGTGTGTGTGTGACAGTTTGGAGATGCTGTATTCTCAGCTGAGTGAGTAGCATTTTATGTTCAATAACTCAAACACTTAAACCTTATGGACTTACTAATTAAATGCAGGAAAACCATTTAGTATAAGATTATCATACCACGAATTCAGTAGCAAACACCTCCAGAACACTCTAAAACGGACGGAGCCTCATTGTTGCAGTCCGTTCGCCTTCCCTTCCCTGAACAGCTATGCCGATGTCATAAAGGAGCCTGAAAAGATGGCGCCGGGTCCGCCCAGCAGGAGAGCTAAATCCAGGACCACCACGCAGTGCGATTCCCTGTGTTTGAAAGCACCCACTCCACAGACGTGCCTTTGGATAACGCATCTTGGACGCAATAAAAGAGGCGTAAATTACTGTAGGCCACTAACTAGTCATTCAGTCTCAATGTGTTGTTAATGGACCCCATCTGGTTTGCTTGTGCATCTCTGCAAATAGGATCCTACAATGGTGAATTTTTAATAACACACACACACACACACACACGCACGCATTTGTATTTATATGTTTGTGGGGACTCTCCATTCATCTCTAAGGGAAAAATGCTAATATATACATGACCCACATGGTTGGGATTGAAGACTATGGATTAAGTATACGGTCAGGCTATTTATTTGGTGCATCCAGAATCACAAGCCTTCCTTAAGCACCCAATGGAGTCTCAACTCTTCTGACAAGACCGGGGGTCAAACTGGTGACTTTCTGATCACAAAGACAGGCAGAGAGGTCTAACGCAGTGAACCATACACTGCCCTCCAGATGCCACCTTGCCCTTGACTCCCACTACCTGGTCGTCATGACCGAGGTTCAAATAAGTGCAATAATTATATAAGGCCAGTACACAATATGAAATATGGAAAAATGCAGTTCCATCCATGAATAATTAACTTCCTTTTATTTTTGTTTTCACTGCAGACTGCTTTCAGAATAAAAGGCATCTGGTTTGATGAGGCTGTGACTGGATGCTGTAACTCTCACTGCTGTCAATAAAAATGATTATTAGTTTATATATATATATATATATATATATATATACATATATATATGTGTGTGCATATATATATATATATATATACACACACACACACACACACACACTGATATGTATATATATCACATATGTATGTATATATACACACACGTAAAAACACACACACCTAATGTACCCAGAAGGGGAACATTTACATTTTACAAAAGGCCCCTAGATTTTGAGGTCACAAACCCCTGTGACACTTTCCCTAGTGAGATGAAGATGCTGGAGAACATCAGGCTCATCCATTATGTAGGAGACCCGGATGCTGTCCCCTCACAGCCGGAGAGAAGGGCCAGGCCTTTTGCTGTCAGTGAAGTTGTATAACCTGGGGACTCGTGCCCTGTGTCTGCAGACTGAGATGCACTTATCGCAGCCGATCAGTACGGTCACGCTCTTTCCCCTTCACTCTCTGAATGACATGGGGCAGCCCCAGTGAGACATGGACGATAAACAGCACTGTGGGCTTCTGAACAGGACACTAAGACACAAACACAGTCACCCCCCCCAGACAGGGACAGGAGGTGCAACATCTATTTTAGCCGCACAAATTCAGACTCGCCTTCAGATTATGTATACAAACTTAAAAAAATATGGATGCATGGATGCATGGATAGACAATATAAATCTTCCTTCGCTATATGAGACTGTGTGTTGCTGGTTGGCGGTCAAGCAGTTGTGGTATTTTGTCAGTTGTGTTTTCATATTTGTAAGGGTTTCCTATACATTATACCATATGTAGTCATGATATATCGTATGAAACAATATACATTTAAACTATATGTATCGTTCATGAATATGAGCTTTTGATTTAGAATTGACCCCCCCCCCATCTCTGTCCCCCCACCATCTTCTTTTTTCTTTTCTTTTTTATGATCAACCCACCCCAGTCCAGCATTAACTGGCATCTTTTGATTAAAGCTGACACTATATCTTTAAATCAACCCCCACCCATTCTCCCCATTTACATTTTTAAATCTGCATTTTTCATATAGCTCTATCTTATTCTGATTTTAATATCGATGTTATTTCCCATGACACCTTTTGTTTTATTATACATAATGAATTTCTTCCTCTCTCACTTCTCCCCTTCCCCCCCAGTTAATCCCTTTCCCCACACCATGCTTATGAGCTGAAATATTTTATCAGATGGAAACCGCCGTCAAAGTTATCATTTTAATCTTATTTCAATAAATAAAATAATCTCTCTTCTCCTGGATTTGATGGGACCTAATGGCATTTCGTTATCGTAAAAGGAATTTTGAGGGCTGTCACTGCTGGGAAAAATGCAAATGTGCTTTACATTTTTTTTAACTTAGTTTAATGCGAAAAAAGGAGGATTTTGGTACAATATTAGTAACTGCGTGTGCGCATGCGTTGTTTTTTTAGTCTCTGTGTCTAAATGTGATTCGTGTTCACATATGTATTGTATTTCTTATGATATTCTTGCGAGATGTTTCTCAAGGACACAATATTTTAAGAATTATCTAAGGATTATATATAATACGTTGAACCTAATGTGAAGATTCAGGTCCCCTATGAGGAAATGTTTAATTATTGTATAATGACAAAGTTTCTCGAGATGGTTCATGTTTAAATAATTAGCCAGTGTAATTAATTAAGTTCATCCTAAGAGTATGAATAGGTGTTACTTTATTTCCTGTGATGTAACTTGACTTATCCAATACATCTTCCATTACTGTTACTGCTACAATTGTTTGGGAAAATCTAGCTAAAGGTGTTCTTTTTCCTTTGGAAGACTGTAATTTGTGTAGTTATATCTAAAAACATTTAACATGCATGGAACATTTTGTATTACACATTATATGCACAATGTAAACATAATGTGCTAAAATAATGACACGATCTGTGTTTGTCAAATTTATAAGTATTTCATTACACATGAGTGTAATACAACAATGGTGTAAGACAACAATGAAGGACAACAGAAACGTGCAACATCTAATAGAAGGCCTTCCCAGAAAAGCACAGGCTTAAGAGGTAGCCAGCTTCATATTAATACCCTTTGATTCAGAGTGAGATGTTGGACAGGCTGGTGTCCCAATACTTTTGTCCATGTAGTGTCAGATGTCAATGGAAACAGCTGCAAGATGCAAGTGAAAGGATAGCAACAACAACAATATTTATTATTATTATTATTATCATCATCATCATCATCATCATCATCATCATTATGGAGGCACAGTGACCGTGCTGCTGCCTCACACCTCTGGAGCTGCAGGTTCCTGTGTTTGGAGTTCACATTTCCTGTGCATGCTGCAGTTGAAAGTCATGCAGTTAGGATAACTGGGATCTCTTGATTGTCTATCACATGTTTTTTTTTTGTTTTTTTTATTTCTTTCTTGTGCATTTCAAAGCAGCTACAGTGTGTGTGTGTGTGTGTGCTTATTGGTTTGTAGATACACGTGTCTGTGTATGTGTGTGCATGGCTCTGCATGTAGTAAAAAAAACAAGGATTTACTTCAGCCTGGAAATGCAAAGTTGATGTCCTTGCAGTGATAGCCAGATGGAATTCCCTTACTTGAAATATACTGGGCAGTGAATAATTTCTACATATGTGACACGAAGATTATCCCTCTGTGCCTTTGAATAAAAAAGAAAAGGCTCTGATGTGAAGTGATACTCTCAGCGCTGCTGATACGGACATCATGATGAGCACGGATCTCTGCTTTGAAGGACCCCCACCTCCACACACACACACACACACACACACAAAGATGTAAAACCCAGCTGATCTACAATATAACTCAGTGGTACAGGAATAACCCAGGGCAGCGATTAAAACCACATTTTGGTTGTTGTCCCTTTCTTTTACCATCCTTCAATTCAGAAAAATCTGATTTTTGAGAAGCTAATGGTAGCGAAAAAAATTTAAAAATCGTGTGTCTAATTGCGCTCCCTACAGACAGTACTCAGCTCCTTAACCAGTCGTTCGCTCCTCCCGTGCGATGCCAGCAGAGGCAGCCTGGAGGAGATGGCCGCTTTGAATCCACGTTTTCCGTTCATCATAGGCTGACTCAGGGCTTCATCATTTCGCCAAAGTTCCTATCTGCTGAACATAAGGCGGAAGAGCATTAGGGAATCAATCTTTTGTGCTTGGGAAGACATGCAGATAAACAGAAGATACGAGCAGGGAGGGGGCTGTGGGGTGTGTGTGGCATGTGTGTGTGTGTGTATGCGGGGTGTGGGCTGTGGTGGCGGCGGGGGGCTGGTGGGGGGCTCATCCCGCCTGTGATGGATGGCTGGGGTAAAGTGTCAGGACGGTATTATGTAAATTGAGGACACACCCGAGAACATTGATGACTAGAAGAGGGCGCAAGTGACTTCTCCAGTTCCCCTGGCATTTCCATGCCCTGTTATTTTTGCTCCCTTCACTTAAACAAGCCCCCCTCCCCAGGAGAAATGGCTGGTTTCTGGAATGTGGTGACCGAGGTTCTGCAGACAGTAGAATGTTCCTCTTGG
>JAODJW010000039.1:13878329-13890786 GCA_026777045.1 Hyperopisus bebe | reverse complement strand
GTCCATTATGACCTCACAATGTGCCTGCTAAGGACATGCAGGGGGGTCTAACCAGTGGGTCCATTATGACCTCACAAAACACCCTCTTTGTCATGCCACTATACCGCAACTTGTGCTACATGAGAGCCAGTGGCAAATATGCATATTTCATTAAAGCTGCTGTACTCATTTCAACTCATTACTCCATTATGTTCTTACTAAAGTTTCAAAATGAATCAAGCCCTCTTCTGATCTATTGTAGTGATTTAGCCTTGCTAAAGATAAAAAATCTGAAGCATTAAAGGGTATATCTCCCTCACTTGTTTATAAAGAGAGCTTTCTGATATGTATGACTGCAAAATATGTGCCATTAGCTTAAAACATTCTATTGTTTTAAAGACAAAAAAATAAATTTCCTGGCATTCTGGAGCTTTTTTCCAGCTCATGGGAGTTTAACTTATACAAAAATGTTTTGAGGACAGAACAAAGAATGATTGATTCAGAGAGATAACCAATCAGATTGTAAAGGACCTGGGTCCAAGCAAGAAGAGGAGGTGGGGCCAAGACATCTCCCACCTCCTCTACAATCTGATCGGTTATCTCTCTCAACCGTTTTCCCCTCTGCCTACACTTTGTGTAAGTAAAACTGTCATGACCCTTTTTCCAGTATAAGGATTCTTCATTAGGGATCCATGTTCCTTGTTTCTGGAGCAGAGGCTGAGCATTATGACAAACAAGTCACTTCCTGTCCTCTGTTTTAATTCAGCTTGAATGGTGTCAAAAATGCTGGGGGCAAAACATCCTGTAAGTGAGAAGCGGGGCGGTGAAACATATAGAAATGGAAACATTTTAATATGACTGAAGGAGTTAGTCCAGGGCTGTGGGTTTGAAGCCCTCCCACAAACATGCTAAAATATGAAGCTAGATAAACTGATGCCTTTGAATTGCTCATACTATGCTATTTCTGTAACCCTGCACTGAGTAAGTGGGAGGGTCGTACAAGTAGCTTAATTTAGAACTTTTTATGAACTTTGCTTTAGGTATATTAATTTTGTAAAGGACGTCATGGAACGGCCATAGAGATATCCGTGTGTCCATCCATCTTCTGCTGATCTGTTTTCCGGTTAATGTTTCAGGCAATGGTAAACCACATCATGGAACGTCAGTGGATAATGTAAGCCAGGCACAAATATTCTTTTTTATAAAATTAATATAAGGCTTTCTCTATTTGTTTGCTTTTCTAGTCAAATTAAAGGTAGCTGTTCTGTTAAACGCACATTAGTGAAGCACAATACAGTCAGTCGATAAATCTCTGCTCATTTTTCAGTTTTGTCTTTCTTTCCACTCTCTGGCAGGTAGCTGTCCTCCTTGCACATGTCCCCTGTGACCCCACCTTCCCACACTCTCAGGTTCTACTCCAGGTCTGGCTCAGTATAGGCTGATCAGAAGTCCCCACCCGCCTGTGATTACTGATGCATCACACTGTGACGTTCACAGGCATACACATGCGTGTTGAGCAGGCACAGTGATGTGCAGTCATACGATTTGTAAAATACTCACTGACTATACAGACCAATCTTTAGTTTTTAAAAATCTGCATATAAATCCTTGTTAATTCCTGGTTCAGATGGCAGAAGGCTACACTACGAGGCAGGCTGCTTCCAGGCTCAAAGTTTCTGAAACGGCAGTACACAAGTACCAGGTGAAATAGGAGACTCTAGCAATATGTAAAAGCCAGCCAGGCAAAGGGCAGAAGCAACTTCTACTAATGCCAGAGATGACTGTCAACTTATCCAGCAGTGCCTCATAAATCAGAGGATAACCTCAAATGACCTTCAAAAGGAATGGGGAACATTAAGTGGTGTGAAGTGCACTGCTAGGACAGTTCATAACACGCTCCTAGAAGCAGGACTGAAGAATAATAAAGCAAGGAAGAAGCCCTTCATTAATGAAAATTAGGGAAGAGCCAGGCTGGAGTACATATCAAAAAACTGAAACAAAAAATTTTGCTGTCGTCTCTTATTTTTCTCCAGAGCTGTACCTGTGGTGTTTGTCTATATGTCCTGTTTTGTTTATTCATTGAGGGTGGGGTAATAAGTTATATCTCATCATCTGTACCCCAAAGCTGTAAATTCAAATAGATTTAGTTCTTTGTTTGCTTGCTTTTCCTCATAGGTTTGATACCTATATTGTCCTATTCACCTTTGTCTATGCCACTAGTTTAATGTTAGAACTTGTCTATTTTTATTTCTACGAACATATTTAGACTTAAAGCTACAGTGCAGTTAGCTAGGTGTCAGGAGTCTCGGTGGGGCTCCCTCGTTGGCGATCAAATGTGTGTTTGTGTTGTGTTACGTCAGTCTCTCAGCATGCAGTAATATGAAGGCGATGTTTTCTTTCCCGAAAGCGACCACTGGACCATCAATCGTCCCACACGGAGGCTCACGACATCGCAAAACAACGCTGGCCATCTGTGACTTTTTCGTCTTGATTTGTATCGTTTCACATACAATCGTACAACTGAACATATGGCAGCTTGTGAAATGAATCTGAATATTCGACGTGTCTGTGTGTACATCCTGAACCGAGCGTCCTACATTTTATTCATTTATTAATATAAGTAGCTAAACTCACAGCTCGGTGCCGTCCGTTTTGGCAAATGGTGAAAAGGGCATCATTACATCAGGCTAACTAGGAGGCCATAAATCTGCATTAATGACAAGACATAAAGATTCCCTTCGTGAATACCACACAAAACTGCAACAACTACTGTTATAAAACTGGGAATTAAACAGCAAGACTGTGGTATTTTGATGGAAGTCTACGGAAACAGCTCCCATTGTGAGACATGTTGTTATCCCATCTATGACCCTGTAAGGGGTTATGTAGGATGGATGGATGGACGGATGGAAGTATCTTATTTAATTGGTTCAAACAAACATGCACATTAAAATACATTAAATGCATTAATTTCATCTTGACCCAACAGATTCAAGGTCAAAGTTCAGAGATCATGAATTTAAAAGCCAAAAAAACGAAACATGATGCAAAGAGCTAACTAACTGCCCCCCTCCAAAAAAAAATTACTTTACAACTGCCTTTTGTTTATAAAGTGTGGTGCTATAGTTATTGAGGTGTGGTCACCCCCCAGTTTTAACAGTCAGGTAAGTGTATCTTCCATTATAATGAACCAAGTTTCTTCTTCATTTATTGCATTAGAATTGGCAGTACTGTGTAATAATTTTATTGATCTCATCCACATAACATTGTAGTTGATTTGTAGAATTACTTGTGCCTGCAGAAAGAAATATAGGCCCAACACATTATTTGTGGCATGTGGTTCTGTGGGTTGGGAGACTTTGCCTCTGTGCAGAATGTTGCTGATTTCTGTCAGAGTAACCATGACACTGTTGGGCCCTTCAGCAAGGGGAGTAGCTCAAAAAAAAGGCTCCAGGGGTGCTGGAAGAATGACTGACCCTGCAATTAGACCCAAAGCTTTGCTGTCACCTGCAGGATGGGATATGCAAAGAATGAAATAATGACGATCCAGACATCCTACATCCTGTTCATAAAGCATCTCGCTATAAACAAGACGTTCATGGCTGTTCTTCTGGCAGCCGAAGAACAAGCTCATCTGGGTAGTTACCAGTGGCTAGCATGCTAACAGGGACCAGAACTCCCCGTGCTGCGTATTAAAGGGCCGGACGCGAGCACTCGCTGTTCCTTCGCATCATGTTCCCCAGCTAAATGCTACACATATCCAGTTTATGAAACACTAAACTGCTCCTCCCCTCAGGTTAACAGCGGTACCTTGTTATTATCTGCTGTTTCTAGACACCACTTGGTGCCACTTCCGACTGACTGCTGCCAGTTTTTACCACTATAATGCATCACCATGCAGCCACTGAGACCTTGAGCAGAATCAAGGTCCAACAGCATCACCCCTTTCCCAGGTCTTCATGATCTAATCACACAAAATCAATCACCAAAGTGGACCCCTATATGAGTGAACAAGGTGCACGCTGATTGGCTATGTTCCGCAATCTCTACATGACATGCTCCTTCAAGGCTGAAGGCCAAACAATGATGGACAGAACAGCTGTAGGATACCGCAAGAGATTTTGGGGTAGTCCTCTGGTCTTATCTAATATCTATTAATGTTAAGTCAACATCAAGGTACAGTAAGAGACATCCTCAAAGGTCAGGTCAGGCCAGGTAAACATGAGTGTTGTGATGTCTTGGACACCTAGTTTATCGAGCTCCACTGACAGCCCGACTGAGAAGTGGGAGCATCTCTGTCACACGAAAATGTATAACTTGCCCTGCAACTTAACAGGCCGTGCACGTGTCAGAGGAAGCTGGCGAGTCTCCCAGTGCCAGGAGTATATTTAGAAGGTGTTAATTGTTGCAATGGTTCTATCCGGAGTGATTATCGGACCCCCCCTCCCCCCCTCCAAGCCAGCATGTACCCTCACCTGTGATTCCTGTGCCAGGCCTACAGGGGCAGTGCCACACTCTCAGTGTTTATCGTGAACAATTAAACAATGCCACACATGGTACGACTGTATATCAGCCCTGGAGGTATCGGCACTGCGTGTACTTCACTGGAAAACTGGCGAATGAAGAGACTGCGAGCCAGTTTGGCAGTGCACTGCAGCTCAGGCTCAAAAACAGAGAGATAAAGGGGAGACTGATGTGATTTGATTTCAAATCGCGACAGGTTTAGCGCATAGCAGGCTCGGTCTGACCTTTGACCACCCAGCCCCCGCCCCATCCTCTTGTAAACATAAGTATGAGCAAACTCTGTCAATGTACCTCAAAACATCCCTGCAATGATGTACAGAAGGGAATCTGACTAGGCCATGCTAAAGTTTAAAATGCAAATATCCGATAGAATAATGTAGCTATTTTGGTATAAGTCAATTAAATAAAAAGGAAACTGATTACACGAGTTATTCAGGCTTGTTTCTGTCAAAATATTAAGTGATGCATGGGCTTTTAGATATGCTTGTGAATACACACACACACACACACACACACACACACACACACACACACACATATATCCATCAATCTTTTAACCGCTTATATAGGGCCTGAAGCAGATATATACACATACATGCATTCATATATAAGTAAACTAATAAATACACTGCCTGACAAGACTGACAGTGCAGTTAAAATATGGAAGACCTTTCATGCTGGAACGTTTCAGGGAAAGAAAAACAAACCAATGGGACAACCAAAGGCAGGCTGATTGTGTCAAAGAAGAAGGAAATTGATGGTTTTTGAATTCGGAAACAAAAGCCAAAGTCCTCTTGACAAGCCCCCAGAGATGAAGACACGTCATGTCCTGAATATTTCAGAACTCCATCCGTGTCAGAGATGATTGCTCACAGACACCCTACTGCTCACCATTATTGAATATGAAAATTAAGGGTTAGCGCCCCATTTATTTACTCTCTTTATTGTTTTAAAGCAAGGTTGGTCACTAAGTCTGAGGCATTATTCATTTAGCCGCACTATGCAAAATTGCATCAGTCCATCTCACACAGACCCAATCGTACTGTAATACCAAAGAAAAACGGCTTCTTACCGCATGGCTGCATCTCACAATCTACAAATCAGTACTTGGACTTCCCTAAATGCAAAACTGTATTGTTTATTTGTTGTTTTTTTTCTCACAAAAGGAAAGGGGGAAAATAGAAGCTGTTCTCTGTAGACCTCCCATAATTTGTCTGGGTGAAGAAATTCTGCTGGCAATATTCAGTAATGATGGAGCTCTGCTTAAACTGCCTGCATTTTCTTTAGCCCGCGAGTCACACAAAAACAAATAAAAGAAGCTCCATTTGGAAACCTTATTAGCCTTTGAGTCTCAAAGCAATTAAAGCATTACCGCACAACTGGCTCTGCGAGCCGCCGCGAAAACATTTCGCCGGTTTTAACTTAATTGGTGGTCTCTGCGTGCGCGCTCTCGCCGCCGCTGCTGGCGCTCCTTCCTGCGATATTTATTTATTTACCCTTTATTTCATCGGCGTCAGGCGGCATCCGACCCCTTTGTATAGATAAGGAATGGCTTTAATATGGCTCCGTTTTGTTTCGTGAGTTTGCTGAGCGGGATCATGCGTCCTGCTTGGCAGCTGTAACTTGGACTTAGCGGAGGAATGGGACGCCCGGGCTCCCCGTACGCTCGCCCCCCAGATCACGCCTTGATGGGTTACAAAGGACTAAACGCGCCTAATAGCCTTATACCTATTATGCACTGTAGCTACTGCCAAAGTAGATTATTTAATTTACGGAGACGATTGAGGTTTTACTGTCCCATTTCCCCTTAAATATATTTTGTTCAAATCTATTTTTAAAACGGCAATAAATGCACTGGCCTCATTCACACGTTTTGTTGTGTTTTAAAATAAGTATTATTTTAAATATATCATTCTCCTGGTAATAGATACTAAACAAATTTCTGCAACACGTATCATATTTATTATTGATTATTAATTTTTTCAGTTTTTTATTTTTTATTTCTAAATAGGTTTATTTACCTAGTCTTACATTTTCCCTTTTAATGTGACCATGCATGGAATCTCAGAGAGAAATAATTTGTTTATGTAAATCCCTGACATGATATAGGAAATTAAAGTTATCACTACTGTCAAGTAGTTTCACTGCCTAATTTAACTTGTCATTCAATAAAATTAAACATTTTCTTAAATTATTTTTATTTTTATTAGGTGGTGAGGGGGCTGAAGAACACGTGATATTTAAGTTATTATATTGGCCTGACAGTCAGATCAGACAAAGGAACATTTGCACAGTTTGTAAGGATTGAGAAGCATGGTGTGGAACTCAGTGTTTGACAGAGATCTAGTATTGTCCACATTCTCTGCTTTGATGTGCACCGGGCTCCCAAAACATCTACCCACAATCAGGTGTGCCCTGCACTCCTTGTGTGATCTCTTACGGCACAGGTGCTGAGGCTGAGTTCCGTAGAGGGCACCTCCACATGACATGCCCAGTGACGTCTAGAGACTGATGAAGCCAGAGCACTGAGTAACTGGCAATGCAAGTAGCAGTGACAGTTTGCAGACAGGGTCGGCGTGCAGGAAGGACACTCTCAACACATTTTAGTAGGATCTTATACAGCATGAGGTATTCAGCATCCTCACCCCCACAGGTGGAATTATATTGTACATTTACAGCAGCTTTATGTTCCTGTCCTCACGGGTCTATGCCATAAATACATCCTCTGTCTGTCTATCTATCTATCTATCTATCTATTTATCTATCTATCTATCTATCTATCTATCTATCTATCTATCTATCTATCTATATTCATTCATAAG
Source organism: Hyperopisus bebe (assembly GCA_026777045.1). Lineage (NCBI taxonomy): Eukaryota > Metazoa > Chordata > Actinopteri > Osteoglossiformes > Mormyridae > Hyperopisus > Hyperopisus bebe. The sequence goes on along the minus strand of JAODJW010000039.1, from coordinate 13,883,461 downwards.
ATATTTATTTATAATAAATACAGTTACAGATATTTATGTATGCCAGTCATAGGCTGAGCATCCCTCTGAATGCTTATGAATGTCTCTTTCCATTTATACAATGCAGTATAAAATGTGGGTGCAAACAAACACACAAAGAGTACATGATTAAACAGCATGCTACCCCTGTGAGTAGAAATGCAGTTTTTTTTACTCTGAATATTTTAGCATAAACATGTTTGTTTCATTATTCCTTTATTTAAGGCCTATATGCTGTAAGTGCCTGTTTTTTTGTAGTTGACTCTGCTCGCTTTCATCCTCAAAATATGGTAATTCTCTTTGCATTTCAAACAAATCATTCTGGTTGTGTCAATCCACAGCGTTAACCTTCAGCTTTGGGGGGTTGGGGGGGCAATTTAGTTCCGCCAGAATTATTTGACAGAAAGTTTCCGCAGTAGGCAGCAAGTAGTTGATTATTCCCATCGCAGAAAAATGAGAATGAATTACCATCTGAGTGGGAAATCATCATTCCACTTCTTTGCTTTTCCCTAAAAGATAACAAATTGGAATTATTTGATAGATGTAACACATGCTTTTTCTTCGGTGTGTGGGTGTGTTCCTAGGTGCCCCATACCAATATAAAATCACACCTAGGCTTGCTCCGAAAGATATTTTGTAGTCATGCTAAATCATATATTATACTGTGTTTGTTTGGGTTGCCTTTGTAAGAGAGTGCTGTACTATAAACAGTATATTTATACTTATACATACCTAGGTGTGGCTATAAAAAATGTTTGATTTTTTTCTAGAGTAGGGTTAGGGTTATGAATTAAGCTATACAGTATACAGTAATTTAGTTTAAACCAAAGTAGATGTGTCCAGGTTATTGGTCAATTATTTAGTGTTTGTCATTCCAATACATGTAACTAACCTGTTTTCAGTATTTTGTGTTCACTGTATGAATATGAAATACAATAAAATAACTTTTTATTAATCTACAACTATTTGTAGAATTTCACATTCTTTCTGTAATATACAAGTATTGCTCAGGTATTTCTTTTATGCAGCTGAAAAAATTGAAGCACTGAAGTACATTCCTCAAAGGTACAAGAGCACAGCCCCTGCTGGATGCTGGAGCCCACCCCACTGGATGGCCCCAGACCAGACCTGCAGCTCCACACTGAACGCACTGCAACAGTAAGCTGCAGATATCAGTGACCAGAACATGTACTCATATGTGAAGTAAATCCTTCTGGTGTCTTTACTAATTGCACAGACCTGCAATCAGAACTTTTAAACCAGGCAGATCTAAAAAGAAAGGAGAGGGATGGATAGAGAAGAGAGAGAGAGAGAGAGAGAGAGAGAGAGAGAGAGAGAGAAAGGAAGGAAGGAAGGAAAAGCCTCATTTTTGTCTTTTTACCGTACAGCTGTCTCCATGTTCCCCTCCGAGGTGGTGTTGATTTGTCTGTGTATATATTCACTTGTTTGTTTGTTTGTTTGTTTGTCTTGTGTTTTTCTAAGGGGCAAGAGGTAACTGAAATTTGAATTCAGTCTCCGAAATCCAGCCTCCATCTCTCCTCTCCTCCAAGGGTAAATATTTCGTCTTGCGTTGCCCTTGTTATTATGGGGGCTCTGATGTTTGACAGCACAGCTGACGGGGCTGAGGGAACCTTGCTCAAAAACCTGACTTGAATTAAATGCAGCTAACCGCTGCTGGGGAGGGGGGCATGTGACGAGAGCTGTACTTTAGCCATCCACTTTCGCCACTTCAGTTTCACAGCCGTGTTTTCCCTGTTCCTCCTCTGCCTGGGAAGTGTGGCCCGCCTACACACCACTCAGTTTGGAACACAGGCATGTTGACTAATTCCACCTCTTAAACTCACAAACCCCTCATTCCCCCGAAAGGATACTGAGGTGATTCTGCTTTATTGCTAACTGTCCTCATAAGGATGTACGCTTTGCCAGAAGTCTATGCCAAGGATTTTTCTTTTTTACTGTAATAAAGGAGGCTTGTGCCACAAGGGGGTGGTAAGGGCAACTGTCTGATCTCCAGTCCTGGAGTAAGAAAGTGCACGTGCAGAAACATAAACTCACAGTCCCACATGAACTCACTCTCTCACATGTATTTTCACGCATACTCACAAGCACACAGTAGAGTATATTCATAAACTGTGGGATTGTAATCACAAAAACTGCATTCATAAACACACATCACTCAATTTTTTAATGGTAAAATATCCATTTTCTGATCAGTAGCTCTGTGTTATCACAGAGCGCCTTTGAAAAATATAATGTGTGCTACATTAGAGATCAAAAGTTTCATGTAGAAGTTTCCTTCCTTTCCATTTGTGAAAATGAGCAGAGGCATCATCACATGCCAGGTGTCACCCACCCTCCCCCAAGGACTCAGGACTCAGGTGGTATGGAGCCGAGGGGCAGAACTTGTGTGGTGGGGTCGCAAGATGATGGTTCTGCTGGATTTTCTCTAGGACTCTTCAGCCGGGTAATTACTTTGAATTCCCTGTGTTAAAGTCATAATCCATCTTAATCCAATAGTCAAAACAACTCGCATCTCCCTCTAATGAGACTTTAATTCTCCCCCTCTTTTTGTCAACAGTTTAGTCACAGGCAGCCTATGTGGCGTGGTGACGATCGAGTCCCCCTGACATATGTGATGTGGCGTGGTGACGATCGAGTCCCCCGACATATATGATGTGGTGTGGTGACAACCAAGTCCCCTTGACAAAAGCAATGTGGCGTGGTGACGATCGAGTCCCCTTAACATATGTGATGTGGCATGGTGACAACCATGTCCCCCTGACATATGTAATGTGGCGTGGTGACGATCGAGTCCCCCTGACATATGTGATCTGGTGTGGTGACAACTGAGTCCCCCTGACATATGCAATGTGGTGTGGTGACGACTGAGTCCCCCAGACATATATGATGTGGCGTGGTGACGACTGGGTCCCCTTGACATATGCAATGCGAGGTGCTGTCCGCTGATCCATGCTGCCATCCCGCTTCCCCCTCTGCCGGTCACACAGCTCGTTTCGGGAGTCAGTGCTCCTCGAGTCACTCATCATCCCTCAGCTCGCAGTCACCTGCTCCACACATCCCTCCGAGACGCTGTCAGAACAAACCCCTGAGCTGCTCAGATAAATAACGCTAATTACTCTGCCTCTGTGGACCTCCCACCAGATAATACATAGCCATCCCCAATCTGAACAATGGGCTACAGGCTGGACTCAGGATCATTATTTCTGTTACTTGCAGAGCTCCTCTTCATTAGCATGATAGTGAAAGCCTGAAGCTCTTCACTAGTTCGATAGTGAAAGCCTGAACTTCATTACTAGTGTGACTGTGAAAGCCTGCACCTCTTCACTAGTTCAATAGTGAAAGCCTGCACTTCTTTACTAGTTTGAGAGTGAATGCCTGCACCTCTTCACTAGTATGATAGTAAAAGCCTGCTCTTCTTCACTATCGTGATGGCGAAAGCCTGCACTTCTTCATAAGTGTGACAATGAAAGCCTGCATCTCTTCACCAGTCCGATAGTGAAAGCCTGCTCTTCTTCACTATTGTGATGGCGAAAGCCTGCACTTCTTCATAAGTGTGACAGTGAAAGCCTGCATCTCTTCACTAGTGCGATAGTGAAAGCCTGCACCTCTTCACTAGTACGATAGTGAAATCCTGTATCTTTAATGTTTAAATGTGAGACAGGGCAACACTCTGTCCAGTACTGTAAAGGACATTGAAAGGACCGAGTCCTTTAAATGAAGCAGGCCATGATGGGCTGCTCTATAAATTGGTATATATCTGTAATCACCAGAGATAGACCTAGAAATACAGTAGAATGAACTGTGGTGTGTTCTCTGCATTGAGTCATACCTTTTTTTTATTAAAGTTGCATTTGTAATAGAATGTAGCTAATGCTTTGCATTACTGCAGATCCTCATATGTCACACAAATCTAGTTAAATAGTTTTTGGTAGTTTGCATTTCAGGGGTGTTTAAGTTTAGTTATAACTAGAAGATAAAGATAACTATCATGACACATGATCATTTATTCATTTTTATATTTATTTTCATTTTTAAGCCTCTGGTTTGTAATGGAAAGTGAAACTCATTTTTATGAGTTTAACACGGTGTCTGGTGTGCGTCACGTGTCACGCATTGCATTCAGCTATCCGTGTTAGCTTGAGGACCCAGGCCAGCACCTCAGCACCACACTACCAGGTGCAGCTGGTTTTCGTTCACACGGGCAGCGTCGTCTGCAGCGCATTGCCATTTGGGTGAGGGCGAGCGAGCGAACGAATGTCGCGAGTAAACAAAGACCGAAAAGCCAGGCGGCTTCAGGCAGACGTCTTTAAACAGAGAGATGTTATGCAAGCTTTGCTCGCTAAATATATTCTCATGTGTGTGCTTTGGAATTTAGGGAGGGGCGTTGACTTGGTTCCCAACATTTCTGACTGAAGATGGGTCTAACTATGTCAATTTCGTACCTACTCCCAGACCGTTTTTCAGGGTGTGACCTCTGGCATATTCCAGAATTTTCCAGGTGGCGTAATGGCCCTGCCGTGACTCTACGCCAACGGCGACTCCAAAAGAGAACTGCATACTTAGCCCGCGATGCAATATTGATATCCAGTCTCAGTTGCAGGCCCCGAGTTGTTGTCTTAGTAAGCGGATTACCGTTCATCTCAGCCCGCTTTGGCCAGCGTCCAGGTGAGCCGTCTCCCTGCAAGTTCCTTCATGTGGCGTAGAAGCTCGCTCCTCTCCCATGGTAATCAGGATCTAAAGCCCACGTCTTTATTCGTAACACCGACTGAGCTGGTTCCTGTTTCCATCACCTTCCATGTGGTCAGCCCATCATCCGGTCTCAACACGCCCGGCGAATGCTAGTCGACACAACGTTACTGGCTCACATTTATTTATTTATTTATTTCATCTCTCTCTCTCTCTCTCTCTCTCTCTCTCTCTCTCACTCTTTTTTTTTAAAGAGAAACCGCTTAATGATAAACACGTTTCGCTCGGCCTCCCGACTTCTGTTGCATTTCGTTGCTGGAGCTGTTCTCCTACACTTGGCCTGCTAGCATACCCGTGCACCGCACTCTCCGGAATGTTCCGGGAGTCTAAAGGGGGGGGGGGGGGGG
>JAODJW010000039.1:13845091-13855537 GCA_026777045.1 Hyperopisus bebe | reverse complement strand
GGGGGGGGGCGCGACGCAGCCACAGCTGAGGCAATGTGCCCAGCGACAAAACAAAGCAGAAAAACACAGACTCCCCTTTCAGTGTGGCGAATGGGGCATCGCGTCTGGCTGTGTGCCCCCCCCCCCTGCTTGGACAGCACTGCTGTTTCTCTGCTTAAATGTCAGGAGGGCTCATCATTATCCCTGACTCCACTTAAAGGGTGCAAGTGTGATTTTTTTTTCTCTCTTCTCTGCAGTCATGAGTCTTCAAGGGCAGACTTAATTTTTTTACTTAGTCTTTTTTATTTGACACTTGCCTCACACCTCCAGGGCTGGGGTTTGTGTCCCCCCTCCTCTCTATGTGTGTGTGTGTGTGTGTGTGTGTGTGTGTGTGTGTGTGTGTGTGTGTGTGTGTGTGTGGTCCAGGTATGTCTTACGTTTTGGGGACCAAGTGTCCCTATAACGTGATAAAGACCTGTTATTTTTGACATTGTGGGGACCATTTTTCCAGTCCCCATAAGAATAACATCAATTTTATAAAAATCGGTGGCAGCAACCAAAACACTTGTATTTTGTTTGGTTACTTATGGTTAAGGTTAGGGCTGGGTAGGGGTTAAGGCGGTCATGGCTGGGATTAGGGTTATGCCCATAGAAATGAATGGAGTCCCCACAAAGACATAGATACCTAATCTATGTGTGTGTGCCCTGGGATGTACTGGCGTCTCCCATGAGGTGTCCCCTGTGCCTCCTGACCTCACCATAATACTATGATGGATGGACGTCACCTTTTGTGATGTAAGCACATGTGTAATATTCAGGCAGCTAACATTGTTTGCTAATACTGGATGCTTCATTCCTGGATTCTTATACTCAGTTGCACAGGTGCATGTTTTTAAGAACAAAATAACATTTCCCTCTGCATGGCTGAACATATATGTATAAAAGCATGCGACGGTGACCTGCAGCGTCGCGGTGCACGCGCCCTCAGGCTGCTGCGGCCGCCGCCGTCCTGCGGGGGCCATGCACTGGCGCTTTGTCTGTGTTTCCACTGTTTCATTCTGCGCCTCCCATGCGCAGTAATTTCTGAGGTATTCCATTGAAGTCGCTCCCTCTTACTGGAGCCGGGCTTTGTAGCTGATGGGACTTGTCGTGTGGTTTTGGGGAGCGTGCCAAAATCACCCACGGCGACGGACAGAGGGCGGGGCCATGCGTGGCCATGCGGCGTTCCCGGTGCCGTCTGCTGCAACTATTAATTAAGGCTCGACTCCGGCTATTGCCAAAGCACATTAATCACTTGGTGAGATTTATGGCCGACGTGGGTGTTTCACACTTTCGTATCAGGCTGAAACTTTTGCCTGATTTTCTTACTTCCCCAAATTCGGATGACATTTTTTCAGATTAAAATGATTAAAAATATATCATGCAGTAGGATGAGACTGGTGCATGCATGTCTGCTTCTTTTAACCCTGACTCTAAGTTCAAGGTTTGCAGTATTTATTTGCAGTGCCCACTGTTTGGTTAGTCTATGTAAATGAGATTTCAGCAGGCTACAGATCACACAGTGGAAAATGCCGTGGGTTTTCTGTTATTCTTCAGCGTAAAAACCATACTCAAACAGTGTCCTGCTCTCATTATTATTACACTTGAAACTGCCAGTGTCTGCTGTTTGTCAGTGTGGTTTGACATTTCATAAGAAAAATATGTTGGTCACAACTTGAAGTTTCCCAAGGGTATTCACGACCAACGTGTCAATGTTCCAATCATTTCACTCTTTTTTTCTTTTTTTTTTTTTTTTTTGCTATTTTGACCAGAAGATATGTAATTACGATGGAAACTGTTGTCCACTGATTTTAAAGTCAAATTTTTAAATGTGAGGGTTGTGTGGTCACCAAACAAGTTATTTAGAGGGACAAAAGACAAGTTTCCGAGTTGGTCTTTGCGGGAAGAGGGCCAGAACGAGACCATTTGCTGCATCTTATCCATGGAAATGGCCAGAGCTTTCCCACCCTCAGTCCTCAGGAAGGCACAAGTTTCTGGAGGTGACCCATGACCAAAGGATTTCTCATTAAAGTCCCAGAATTATTAGGCTTCTCTCCCACACCCTGTCCTATAAACAGGAATGTGGATATTTCTTCGGATAAAAAGGATTTTTGAGCTACTAACAAATAATATAAGAACTTTCAGTGGTCAGCAAAAGAGTAACCCAGGTTCTCTACGGCAAAGCTGTTTTATAGGTGCGCATCTGAGGCATCCGATTGCCAGCACCAATCTGTATTTCTGCATGTATAAGCATTGATTCACAAATCATCACACAGCGCATGGTGGCACAAATGGACATTTTTGGTAGAATGACGGCATTTCTGTGGGTCAAAGACTGGATGCGTGATGCGAGATTGTGGGTAACTGCGGAGAGAACTTTAGGTGGAGTTCTTCCTGACATATTTAAAGTGAAACTTAGCCCTATGAAACACACACACACGTATGTGCTTCTCCCGAGCATCAACCCCAGCATGGTGACACTGACACACGCAGTGCGAGCCGTAAGCAAGGGGTTTAGCGGTGAGTCACCCGCGTACGTGGCGTCTCAGCGCGGCTCCTCAGAAGTCTGAGTGTCTCCGTCTCTCTCCGGCTGATACACGCATTCTCGGGGCTGTCTGGCAGACAACGCTGAGAAGGTGAAGCAAAATTCAGCTCTGTCAAAAAAAGTTTTTTAAAAACACATTGCCACTGTTTTTTTTTTTTTTTAATTCCAAGTAATCCACTTCACACCATCATAACAGAGCAATCATAGCTGATTTTGCTACCTAAATATTACTGGGAAGTTGTGCATGTCGCTTCAGCAAATCTGCCACTGCCATTATTTACCTGAATTTCATTTACTTTGCAGAATATCGAATGTCTAGTAATGTAGGAGTTTCGCACATTGACCAAGACCTGACCAGGACCAGAGTGGATACTCTCACAGTAATAATCACACTTGAGTCCACCCTTGTGTTTTATAGGGCTTAAAATTTTTAGAACGGGAGAATCTTTAAAAGACATCACGAAGCTGATACCCATTCCAGCTGCCCAAATTGTGTCATAATCGTCCTTTGACATCCACAAGCACTCTTTCATCCCAGACCTTGGCGAATACAGAAAGGGGGGGGGGAGGGGGGTGCGTATCCAGCAAGACATCAGGTGGATTCTTAACGGACCGTAAAGACTCGACCTTCTCAGCAGAGCGGCCGGCCGGTTCGATGCCAGACGCTGTCAGCAGCGGCGATGATGAATGTATATGCGCGTCGGAGTCGGATGCTTCTCTGGCTCTCTGCAGCCTTCCGGGCCGTCTGAGTAGCGCCACTTCACTGCGGAGCGTTCCTGTCCGCTCCGTGCCGCTGCCTTCCTCATTCAGTCCGCTGCTTTCATAGAGATTTTATCTGCTTCCGAAAGGATTTGCTTTACGTTTCTGGGATTTTCCTCCGGCATGCAATGTAGGTAGCAGCTCAGACTACTGTTCAAAAGCATCAGTTATTTTTTGAAAAGCTTGAGATCAAAACAAAACATACGTAAGTGTTCATGCATGGACTCTTAGGTTTGCCGATTAAGCAGAAATGCGTACATTTCTATGTCTGCAGGTATGCACATTTCAGAGTGTTATGGGGAAACATCTATAGGATTCTGAATGCAAAACCACACTGTAGTGCCACAAATACGTCACTTAATCATGAAATAGGCATGCATAGAGACAGACACAAAGACAGACAGACACAGACACATAGACACAAACACACACACAGACAGACAGATCATGTCGTTTTTCCAAATGGCAGCTGGCAGCCCTGCAGCCATCCGTGTGTCAAGCAGCCAGCAGCGTTGGGGATTTAACACACTCTCTCCTCATTGGGAGCTGCGTGTGAATGGGAGACAATGTCTGGAATTATCAGCCATAATTAAGGGCACATTGTTCTCTTGTCGTTACTCACCCTTCCAAAACCGTAACAACTTAAATAACTTTAAACCGCCTGTCTGATGTGTAAATGTCCTGGTTTTATTTTAAATTGTCCTCTTGATAGAAGCGCTGCGAAAGGAATAGGCGTCTGTGTGTGATTCCAGATAAATTGCTGGTTATCTGTAATAAGATTTACAAATGGCCGCATAGAGTGTACACACAGCTGAAAATGGTATAGCGCGCCACTCAGGAATTCAATTGTGCTACATCGTTTGAATTTGACAGGAGAACTGTTTTTATATCCCTTTTGTCTTCTGGGGGCCCTGTGATACAGATGGTCATCCGTCTGCCATTTTTTTGCAGAAAACTTGATTGTTTGGCCTGCCACCGGTCTGTGCATGTGTACTTTGCATGCCTGAATTCTCCTCATTTTTCTGGGGTTTATACTGGGCACTCTGGTGTTCCCCATCCAAAGGGGTGCAGTTAGGCTAATTTGTGTTTCTAAATTCCCCCCAGTATATGATTGATTGTGCGAGAGAGTGTGTGTGGGCGTGTCCACACTAGCATCCCTTCCAGGGTGTGACCTCATGACCCTCGCCAGAATAAACAATTAGAAGATGGATGGATGGATCCATGAAGCAGAGACCATTGAGACCAAGCTGGATTTGTGTACTTCATCATGAAGGAACATCTACACCAGAAGTGGACATTTTGGGTCCAGAAAGTAAAAATCCAGACTGAGATTTTGTTTCAACCAATCAGTTGAGTATGAAGAATCACAGTCACAGAATACTGAACTGGCTGGTTGAAACAAAATCTTGGTCTGGATTTTTACTTTCTGGACCTGAAATGTCCACCTCTGATCTACCCGATGTTATAGTTCCTAGGTTATGGTTTGTGCTGCATTTGAGCTCACCAGTGGTGTTAGGATTTCTGATTGGACACATGGTCTGCTGTGTAGTTCAACTTCAGGCTTTTGGGTTCAAATCCAACTCTCACTGGTGTAGATGTGGAGTTTTGTGCCAAAGCCCCCCTTGTCCCTAATACTTCCAAAGATTCAAGTTCAACTCTTTAGGGCAGGAGAATGTAAAGTCGAGGGCTTGACCCCAGAGGACCTCTGCTGTAGTGTCCTTCAGCGACGTTTTTAACCTAAATGGCTCCAGTGAAACATTCAGCTGTATAAACATAAGTCACTCCGGACAAAAGCATCAACTAAGCAACTAAATTTAACAGTTAAGCTTCAAAATGCCTTATGAAGGTGGCCGGTTTAATTACTGCAAGCGATAAATCTCTTTGATGATCAGTGACTTTTACGGCTTTGGATTTAACAGGCGACCATAAAGACACATAGCGTCTGTGGGAACACAGAAGCATATATTGGCTGTGTCAGGGCTGCAGACCTGTGTTGATGCTTTTATTTTTACACTAGGCAGGGAATACTACACTGAGTCATACACAGTTCCCAGAATTCCCTCCAGCATTCCCAGGTAAGTCCCTGGCAGGGTGGATCCACCGGTCTTCGACCCCCAACCATGTGCCACGTGGCCACCATGGTCAAAACACAGTGATCCACAACGGGCAGAAGTGAGATATGGAACATATTTTTTTTTCCCCACACCAGGAGGGGTGGTGGGGGGGAGATAGCAACCCGCCTCTAGCCCCCTAGTGTGAAAACAAATTGGTCCCTGTCCCTACTCACATCAATTTATGTTCCATTTGGACCAGATGGCCTCAATGGGTAGGAACTTGTCCCACGGAAGATATGCGTGAAATGAGTGCTGGGCTTCCGCTCGTCTCTGTTTTTTTTTTTTTTTTTAAGAAGTATCTCATCACAGATCTGACTTCTGCCCGATTTATTCTGCCCCATCTAACCCCCCTGCTCCCATCCACTTCGTTTCTGGACACACGCGGGGGGGGGGAAGGTGGTTGGTACACATTATTCCGAAGTCACGCCCATATGTGCCACGTCAGGCCACTTTCATTTGCTGAGGCACTTCAGCTGAGGAAAATGTAAAACATCAGCCCTATTTCAGCTAGACGTGACTCCTGTGTCTGGGTAATCGAGGGTTAAGTTCCCAGTAGACTGAGAATAAAGACTTCAGACAAATTGCACAAAGTTACAGGGACGGATGAGGGAAAAGGAGCCTTTAATTAATTAGCAAGAAAGCAAACAAAAAAACGTCAGCCTTTATATGTGGCGTTTACTGCGGTTATTCGACTGTACTTTACGTTTTCAACATCAATTATTGAAAACATGCAGAGAATCTGACCTGACTGAGGATATAATACAAATGTTAAGACATGAATCCCTCTTAAATGAATGCCTTCTTTCCTCATTGGAGATTTTATAAAAAGAAGGCACTAAAGAAACTGCAACTGTCTGCTTAGTCCCCATCAGCTGTGTAAAACAACTAAATAAAGTGAAGCAGCGGGGTTATATGTGTAACATGTCAATTTAGTTTTTGTCCATTTTATGCTGATATTAAATGTCAATACATAGTTTTTGATCTGAAAGGTCTACTGAAAAATATTGCATTCAAGGTCAAAGAAAATGTTTGTACAGAAGAGAAAATTGCATTTGGAAATAGTACAACGTCCAGGAGGCACTTTTAAGATCTACAAGTTTCCACAGAAGCAGCAGTCAGTGCCCTGTATTTGGTACTATCTATGTGTCTTTTTAAAAGTCTTTCATTAGAGGAAAAAACATTGAATTATTGCGTTAATTTTTAAGCATCTGAGGTAAAAAAAAATTTTGTTTTTCATCTATGAATCAAAAATTGCTTTTTTTTAATATACTATGTTGGAAATATGTACAGAGGTACTTGTACCAAGGGTAACACGTAATCCTTGACCTGAAGTCCACAGAGGGAAATTACATCCAGTCATTGTGGGGGGGGGGGGGGGGCAATCAGGATACTATAAACTGCTGATGTAAGATCAAAGTGGTTTGTGGGCTGTTCCACGATCTCTGGCTGGGTTTGATCACTATCCTAGGGGAGGTCTCAAAATTTCAGCTCAAAACCTTTGGTCGAAGGCTCCACAACTCATCATTATTTTAGAGCTTTGTATGAGCTCCATGTGTGGGAATTCCCCTATGTCACTTCAAGGACCTGAGACATTAAACAAAGTCTTGTAAGGGGCAAAAATTTTCCATCCATCCATCTTATATTCAGCTTATTCATTGCAGAATTTTAGCCTGAAGCCGATCCCAGAAAGCAAGGGGACTCAGACAGAGGACACTGCAGACAGGACACCACTTGGGACCATTTGATTTCATTTTGCATTCCCACATTCCCATAATGCGATACAAACAGGTGGGCCCACTGCTCCAATTGACCAGGACATATAAAAGCGAATCCTGCGGCTGCATAGTCTGGACATTCTGTGGTGTTCAGGCTGGTTATCACACGCCACGCACATGACCCCACCCTTCAGAGAAGTCAACCAAAATGTAGCTTATCTCATATGGATATTGCAGTGCAGGATTCTGTGCAATGAGGAAAGAGGCTCATTAGTGTCCTTTCTTTGGGGGGTGATGACTGGCTGTAACACGGCAATCTGGGGATTAACCATACCCCATTCGCTAATCAGCAATGCCTAACATTTATTAGATCTCTGGTAACTGAGACCTGGTTATTGTAACCTGTTACCAATCACTGGCCCCATGACAGCCATCTATGTTCAGTTCAGGGCCTGTGCCTGAGCTCCGAGGCCTCTGGCTCGGAACGGTCTGTGCTCCAGCACCACTAAGGTGAACTCCGTCACCTGAAATGGTGCAATTCAATAAATTCAAAATTATTGCAGTTAAACTTTGGAATAAATGCAAATTGAACTGAAGAAATTAATATTTATAAAATTGTTTGCATTTTTTGATTTTCTTCACATATATACACCTAAATTAGTATGTTTCACTTATTGGGGTTTTGATTTGAAAGTGAAAATCCACTCTTTGACCACTTAAATAGATGAGGTTACATGCTGGTTGATGGAAAAACAAGGAGAGACAACAAGAGGAGGAGCAGCATTTGCAGATGCTAATGCTAATGAGAAGGACCACAAAAATGAGCAGTATTTCTGGATGCTAATGCTAATGAGCAGGAGCCAAAGAAAGAGCAGCATTTCTGGATGCTAATGAGAAGAATGGCAGAAAGGAGCAGCATTTCTGGATGCTAATGCTAATGAGCAGGAGCCAAAGAAGGAGCAGCATTTCTGGATGCTAATGAGAAGAATGGCAGAAAGGAGCAGCATTTCTGGATGCCAATGCTAATGAGCAGGAGCCAAAGAAGGAGCAGTATTTCTGGATGCTAATGAGAAGAATGGCAGAAAGGAGCAGCATTTCTGGATGCTAATGCTAATGAGCAGGAGCCAAAGAAGGAGCAGCATTTCTGGATGCTAATGCTAATGAGCAGGAGCCAAAGAAGGAGCAGCATTTCTGGATACTAATGCTAATGAGAAGTACTGCAAAAAGGAGCAAGAAAAGTGCAACATAGAAGAAAAGTTACATCTAACTAACAAGTGACAATAGAAAATATTGCACTGTTACAAATTTAAGTCATTAATAGATCATTATTGCTTGTTAAAGACTGAGTTGAATGAAGTGTATATGACGTCATCATGACAGCTGGGCACGACCTGAAAATTAGCAGCAGCTGAGAATGGAGGGTGGATCCGATGATCAATGCGATGTAGAGAAACCTGCAGAATAGCTGCTTAGCTGATAGAGCCACAGAGACAACATACTGAAATGAGGACCTAGACAATATGCTCAATCTTCAAATTGAAATTATGGTTAATTAGTACTGATGAATGTGCGCGATGATGCAACTGAAAAAAATTTTCATTGTGCAAAACTTGCATTCTCTGACATAAGCCACACAAGTTGCTTCCATCTGACAGAAACCTCATAAGGTGCAATAAGTTCATTCATGTCTCTGGGACATGGGAACATACACCTGTGATCCCGGCCCCAGGAACCAGAAGTGACCAAAGTCATTCTGAATATCATGCATCTGCAGGCTGGAAGCTTCTGCTCACGCCAAATCCACAGTTCTTAGACAGCTCCCACGAGGCTCTGGGTTTACAGAACGGAGCGTTGTTTTTTTCCTCATGCATGTCTCCGGTGCTATTTTTTAATGGTCTGGGTGAAGTGGGAGATAGTTAAGCACAGGCAGGAGATCATTCATTCTCCTGCTTCCGGTAGGTTCTTCACCATGGAGTGCTGGCCTCGTTTTGAAACAGGATTGTGGTTTCTGTGACAGAGCGCATCCACTGAAGAAATTGTCCCCAGTCTCCTTGTAATTCGGAAAGTTCCTCCCTTTCCAAGAGCAGCCTGTCTCCTGACATGCAGGAGGAGTGGATCCTTCGCAAATATATCCATCTCCACTTAATAACACTGCAATCATACACTCATTATATCAAAATGGGGTAAAAAAGCAAACATTTACTGTATTACGGTTTTGTGCAGTTTTTGGTGAAGTCACTTTATAGCATACTTAAAGCGCGGCGGCAATTAATGTTACTCTATCCCAAGAGGTACTTTAGAGAAGTGTACCTTGCCTTCAGCAAGCATTTATTTCAAATGAAAGTTCTAGAAGCAGCATAATAAATCCTAACTGGAAGTTAAGATTATTTTATTCACCTAAGATGGCAACTGTTTGCTGCCGCGGAGCTGAAAATGAGGGGCTTACGGCTGACGGGTGTGACGGGTTTGGCGTGGGGCTCCCTGAGCTCACTTTCTCCTGGGCTGTCCTGACCTGTTTTCACATACTTTGCCATGCCAGCCCCCAGCCCTGCGGCCGTCATTGCATGAAACATTAGATCTGGCATGCAGGCCTGATGTGGCCCCCCGGCGAGCCTCTTGTGCAACATCTCCTGGCTACGGTCAACGCCAAATCTAGTGTCCCTCAGCCGGTACAGATCAGGCCTTCCTGACCAGTCCAGTTACACCTACTGGTTGGGTACGGGGAGTCCCTCCCTATCGCCCCACACCCAAACCTTTTTCCACAGCCAGAATGGGATCCACTGCATCTCTCTTTCCTCTTTGCGTGGGCTGTACGATGAAGCTTTCCTTTCTAATCACTTTCGTTTGTAACTGGAGGGGAAAGAAAAAAAAAATGTTCCAAACGAATTCCCTAATCTGTAACCGAGTCTTGGGCGGACGGCTTGTCAGAAATGTTTACATGCATTCAGAACCGTAGCTGAGGAACACGTTTCCGCATTACGGTATTTACGTATAAAAACTTAACCAGGCTGACGTACTCGTTCACGCGGCTTACATGGTCATTATGAGGAGCAGTACATCGAATCGACAAAGCAAAGCACGGGTAGCGTGTCCTAATTTCAGTCCGACTGCATGAAAAAACTTTCTTCTCAATCTATAGTATTTTTTCTTTTATTTATTTGATTTTTTAATGGGATGCATGCCATTTTGTCTGGTCCCGACCACATTCCAGCAGAACAAGACCAGACAGTACTACTATTTAATACATTTTTGATTGTGCAAAGATCATATTTTGCAGACAGGTTGGAGGTATCTG